>VZRE01009107.1:59347-150637 GCA_013396775.1 Cephalopterus ornatus
GTATGATTGTCCCTTCTTTCGATGATGTGCACAAGAAGAAACCGCAGCCAGGCAACCAGGCTGAGAACGAGACAGAAACTCCGGAGCCTCTCTCCCCCCACTTTGCTTCCGTCCCGGTAACCAACCCACTTCCCTCCTCGCTCAGCAGAGGGATAAGCAAAAAAACAAAGAAAAAAAGAAACTCCTCCCCCTCCCCACAAACTTTCCAGGGCCATCAGCCTGGAATGTCAGTTTTGCTGGCCAATTCCTTTATGTTGTTAAGTGGCCATTCAGCCTCCCTCACAGCAGCAGGCAGGGGGAAGGGAAGGAAATTCCTGCCCAGTTGTTTTAGCACACTTGAAACCTATGACATAGGCCAAGCTCCCCAACCCCAAATATATAGATAGTTCAGACAACAGCACCTGGAAGCTGAAAGCTGAAATTAGGGCACATTCAGGGCACTCTCTGGAATCCTGTATAGTGAAGTTCAGAGAATTCAGCCATCCTCTCTCAACCTCTGCTTGGAGGAGCAGGTCAAGAGAGGAATCAGAGAAAAGAGGTACCATGTATAAGCCTGTATAACTGAGAACAACTTCAGACTCCTTATAGCAAACTATCTTTGTTCCCAGCACTATTATACGGTCGAGGTGTAGAAAAGCTGTCTCAAAGTAAATGATGACAAATCCCAGTTCTTATCCCTTTATTCCCAAGAGCAGATAGTAAAAATATATGTGGACAATGAAATAATGACACTTTTACTGGGTGGGCCAGGTACAGTTTATGCTTCTCGGTCTGTTTTGGTTTTCCTTGCCCCGTATTTCTGTTATTTTTCATTGTAAATTTGAACACACGCAAATTTGAACACACCCTATGCACCCAAAAAGTGAATTTCAGAAATCACAAAACTTCAGAACAAACCTTTCTTTCAAACTCAGTTTGCAACTCTGGAGGAGAATTTGTCAAACCACCCTTAAAAAGTTTCTTTCAGGACCAGCTTCATGTAATTGCCTGAAGGGCAGAGGTAGAGCAGAGGTAGAGTTCTTCAATAGATCAGGTGTTTGAACACTCACACGGCAGTGGAAAGTCAGGGCTAATTGCTCTTCTGCTTGAGAACAGCTGATGTCACTGCTTTCAGGAGACCATTTTAAGCACTGTTACAGAAGACGAGAAAAAGGTGAGGGGATTGCTACACATCTCAATTGCTCATCATCACTGCTTCACTTAGGAAAGATAATTCAAATTTTTACACTAGGAAGGGTATCTTCTCATAGGAGTACACTTATTGTCCTGACCAGCAGACTAGAAAATCATCCTAGGATACCTTCAGATTATGTAAGTGATTTATAAAAAATTAATTGCACCATTATAGTTAAAACCATACCTTTAAGTTCTCATAAGAGAGAGGACACTCAGTCCAAGCTATTCATTGTCTGATCAGTAGAAGGAATTTCACCCAAGGGCTTTTACCAAAAATAAACATTTTTTTTTGTACCACACTGTACTGGTCCCCAAAGCAATCCACGTTGCTATATCACTTTGTCACTACCTAGGACTGTAAAAGGTTTCAAATTCAGTCAGTCCAAACCTCTTCTTAAGCTTTCTAAAGTCCAGTTACCTGCCTGAAAAGCTATGCAGCTCTTCTTTTTACCTTCCCTTCGTTCTCTTTTCATTCCATTCTTCACTCTCTCCTGTCACTTCCTTCAAGACATGAACTAAACACGTTAATAGAAAAGAGAGGAAAGGAGAAGAAACAGAATTCAGAAGATTACTGGAAAAAGAAACTGTGAACAGAGAGAAAAGCAGAGAGAAAGTGGGAAGAGTCAAGAGGAAAGGTGAAATTAGGAGCAGTGCTTGATGAGCAGGTTAGTAAGACGGGGTTGTGGGAAGATGAATGAGTGACAGAAATGAAGACAACAGCAGAATAGATGACTTGGTAATAGCAAATGGGCAGAAAACCTTTAAACACAGAAAAGTAACACAGACAGAGTTAGCAACAAAGCAAGAAAGATTCCCAGATAATTCTCTTTTAAAATACCAAGCATATGGAATTTTAAATAAAGCAGCTTATTGTTATAAGGCAGATGGGATTAGGGGAAATCAGCAATGACCTTCACAGTTGGAGACCATAGCAAACATGTTTTTTAACACCACATATCCATGAAGTTTTACACTGTCAAGCACAAAACCTGAATACTTTTAGGACTGAATGCTTTGCAGAGCAAATGTGCTATCTGGTCCACTCACTGCTGCTCCTTTGGGAGTGTAGGTGCTGCTTGCTGGGACAGATGGTCTCACAGCCCTCTTGTAAAGGCAGTGATTTTCTGATGATATTTCTCCTTCTCTCAGAAAACTAATATATTGACTATCCCTGTGAAAAGGAGCAAGAAATTGATCTTTACAGCAGTAGGTGGCTTAACTGGCAGAAACCAGTGGTGTCTCCTTTGATGATTTTAAAGAATCCCACAGACAGGATCCCAAAGCTGGTTCCCTTAGCAACCACAGATGATGCATGACTGTATTATGTTTGATTCTCCAAACATCATTTCAGCTCCTCCCTGAGATTTAGTTCTTGTTTGTTTGTCAAGCCTGTGTCTCTGAAAAGCATGTTCCAGTGAAAGATTCTGAAAATTAATCCACCACCTATTTCTGAGGAAAAACATGTCCTTTCACTCATAGAGATTTACACTTTCAATCAAGCAAATGAGATTGGGCCCCTCTCCAGATTTCACTGCCAGGACAACTAAAGTTCCTCCCAGGAGGGATAAAAGAGAATTTGTCACAAGAACAAAAGATTTCTACCACATCCCATCAGGTGCAGGTGACCAGCTTGGGAAGGAAAAACAGATTAATACTGATCTTCTGGAAAATGGGAAATGGAATACAAACAGTATGATTTTGCAATCTGGGTTAAAGAACCAAGCAGAGAATATGCTCAGGGTATGCTTTAGGCCATGGAATATGGGACCCAATTAGCAATTAAGAGGGAATTGTGATAAAAAGAGAATATAAATATTAATGACTCTCAGATAACCCTCCAGGATACAAATAACTAATTTTATGATCCTGGAGGAGGATTATTTCACAGAAGCAAAATAATTTTAATGCAATGAATATTGCACTTGCAAATGTGCAACAGAGGGCTGTGTTAAAATGGGGCATAGAGTATACCCTAGCATTCAGAACACAGATACAAATGCTACAAGGGAGAGGCAGAGGATGGGCAATATTAATAAGTGACCCACCCTGACTTCCAAGACAGTGAAAGTCAGTACAGACGAATTCAGGTACTCACTCACACCTAGAGGTTTTGACATGGAATTTTAGACAGTGCAGAAAGAAGGAAATATCTTTAGAGAAGCACAATTCTGTAGACATGTTTTTCATTTTTGAGGCTTTTGTTGGTTCCCCCCCCCCTCTGTGTTACAAGCACCTCAATTAGCTTATTCTAGGCCTGATGCCTCTCACATGGCTGAGGACTTTCTTTGCCAAGAGGGCACACTGTTGTCTCCTGGTCAGCGTGGGATGCACCAGGATACCAAGATGATTTTCAGCAGACCAGCATCCAGCCTGCAACTGGGATTATTCCTCCCCAAGTGCAGGATCTGTTGAAATTTGTGAGAAACCCATTCCTCCACCTGTAAAGGCTCCTCTGGAGGGCTGCAAAACCATCTGGTAGATTGATCAAGAATTCCTCCCAATTTAGGGTCATCTTCAAGCTTGCTTCCTTAGCCTTCCTTTTGTTGCTGATATAACTGGATGGAAGTCCTTCTGGCTGACCTTCATGTTTCTTGCCAGATTGAACTTCAGGTGGATTTCAGCTTTCCTAGCCTGCCCCTCCACGTTAACACAATCTGTCTAACCTTCTGTGCCACCTAACACCAATTCCATCTCTTGTATCCTTTCTATTCTTTCTCTTTATATCGAATTTTTCAGGACCTTTTGGTTCATTCCTGTAGGTCTCTTTGAACCTTTGCCTAGCTTCCTGCACATGGAGTAGACAAATCTTGAGACTGGAGGATGTGGTCTGAGAAAATAAACCAGCTCTCCTTTTCTACTCTTGTTCTCCACAAAACCTTATCTTACAGTATCCTTCCAAGTACACCCTAAACAGGCCCAAATCTGTTCTCCTGAAGACCAATGTTGAGATCCTACTTTTTGCCTTCTTTCCTCCTTTCAGGATCCTGACCTCTACCTCTAGCAGCCAAGGCTGCTGCACCCAACCACCAAATCCCTAAACAATTATTTTCATTACATTCTGAACCTCCAGTTGCTAGTTCTGTGAAGGGGTAGCAATACTTTGACTCATCGTTAGCAGGGCTGGACTTATTAAGAAAAGATTGCTCAAGATTTCCTGTTGTTCTGTTCAGAGGCCAAAAATCCATGCAAGTTCAGGTATTTCCCTGATGCAGTAAAATATAATCTTGCGGTTTAGATACTTCATTAGTTAGTGGTTTTATCCTTATCTGTGTGTTTAACAAGTATTGAAGGTCTTTTCTTCCATGAATTTCTCTAATTGCTTTTAAACCAATTTATACTTTGGCACCCACAACATCCTTTGGCACAGTATTCTACAGCTTAATTAAGCATGGTTTGAAGCAGCACTTCCTTTTGTTCCTTTTTAAAACCTCTCATCATTTCATTTTACACTTTCCAGTTCTTGTTTTATAATGAATCATGAATAATCATTCTCCATAATTTCTTTCATGATTTTTGATATAGTTATTTAAATATGCCCCCTCAGATCTTTATCCAAGCTAAATACTACTACTTCTATCTATCTTTATTCACTCTTTACAGTCTCGCTTACAGCTCTTCTATGCCTCTGGTAATCTTCATATTCTTTCTTTCTACCTTTTCCAAATTATTATATTATTTTTGAAATGAGGGGATCAGAACATGTAACATCCAAGATTTAAATCCATTAGAAAGATATGTATGTCAAATTACAGCAATGATTCTGGGTTTTCCTTTTCATTTCATCCATTCCAGAAAATCCTTACTTTTTTAGAGTCACTAAGGCCTTTTTTCTTGAGTGGTGAAGGTTAATACAGAGTTTCTCAATGATTTAGGAACTTTCCTTTATCTGCTCTGATTTCCACCTTCCCTGAATTTCATCTGCAATGTTTTACTTAGTCATTAAGATATCAAGATAGTGAAAACATTCTGCAGGTCCTCAAAATTGGGTTTTGTTTTTACTCTACTATGCAATTTTTTATTATCTAAGTTTTGTCACTTAATATTTCATCACTCTTCCCAATAATTTATGAAAAGGTTGAAGAGGACTTTTATCCTACCTCTATTTATTTGTTGAGTAGAAATCATTTTTGTGTGTTCATCTGTCCTCATGTACTGTCTTTCAGCCTTTATAATAACTAGATTTTATCACTGGTTGCACAACTGTATTTAGAAAAAGCCTCTCCTTTCTATATGGTCTCTGTTTTGCTTTTGTTTGTTTGTTTGTTTGTTTTAAATGTCAAGTAACTTCTTATAAAATAAAAACTTGTCTCCTATATCTTTTTTTTTTTAATGGAAACTTCTCTCAGGAGTCTTATCTGCTCTTAAACATCTAAAGTTTGTGTCCAGAAACCTCGCTCCTGTCTCTTCTCACGTCACTGATACATCAGGTCATGGCAAATACCTCCTGCTCAAGAGGAAGTAATCATGTGGTCCTCAGTAAGCCTGAGGGTACATGTAGAAACAACTAATAATCAAGTCTACCCACAGCCATAACGCGATTCTCAGTTAAACTCTTACTCTGCCACAGAGTATCCTCTGTACAAACACCACAAAACTGTTACCCAGTGCAGACAGTCATTGCACAATCCTTCTTTGGCTTGGTGCTGTATCTGCTCAAACAGCCTTTCTCTGTTGCTATGAGCTTAGCCGTTGAAGTGTGCTATGATGTAATCCTGTACGTCGAAAACATTCCTGCTGGTTTTCCTGGGCTGCTGTAGGTGAACCACTCTGGCACACGTTTTGTGAAGACCACTTCATGTGCCTGATGCCATTCACAGAATCACAGAAACATTTAGGTTGGAAAAAACCTTCAAGATCATCAAGTCCAACCTTTGACCATCTTGTCAACTAGACCAGAGCACTCAGTGCCACATCCAGTCCCTTCCTTCATCAGGGATGGTGAAACTGCCACCTCCCTGGGCAGTCCATTCCAATGCCTGACAACCCTTTCCATGAGGAAATTCTTCCTGATGTCAACCTAAATGTCACCTGGCACAGCTTGAGGCCATGTCCTCTTGTCCTGTTGCTGGTTGCCTGGGAGAAGAATCTAACTCCCACCTTGATAAAACTTCCTTTCAATCCATTAAAACCCATAACAGGTAACCAGGCCTCTGTTATGTTCTGTGCAGAAAACCCTGAAACTTCCTTTCCCCCACCACAGACACACGTACTTTCTTTCAAATACTATGTACACTTTCTTCTAGATTTCAATTTGGAGAGAGATGGAGGAAGAACTGACTGAAAACCATAGGTTTTTACTTTTTTATTCTTCTTTTAAATCACCACATTTCACCTTTCTTCTGCCTGTTCCTCCCCCTCCAAAGGTTAGTACATCTGGATTCCACAAGTTTCTCCTCTTCCACTCTCCTAAACCTTGGCTTACTCCATTTTATAGCTTTATCAGAGCTGGGGTTTAACAGTTCATGAGCTTCCTCACCAGGAGACTTCATAGTCACTCTGCTAAGACTTGTGGTTCCAACTATGACACAATATAAATCTTTTGTTCATGCACTCATGGACAAGGAATTTAGACTAAATGTATATTATAGAATACACTTGGCAGTGATTTATCCTTCATACAGAACAGTAGGTATGATCAGGTACAAATCCCTCCATTTTACTACAAGGTGAGAAAACAAACTTCTGACTGCATGCTGAAGTACCATATGCCACTTATTTCACTTCAATACTGAAGAAACTTTAAATGTTAGAAAACAAAATTATGTTAACCAGCATCTCAATTTTGTCCCAAATACCAGCTATATCTTGATTCATCACAGCAGCAGTGCACTTCCAGAAGAGCTGTCACAAAGATAGAAAATGAATAAATTAGTATCTTTGCTGTTATGTGTTGTTGCTACTGCCGCCCCGTTCCATTAGGGAAGAAATCAAAGCACACAAAAGAGAGCTTATTAGTTCCTACTCCTAATCCCTTTCAATATAAACCACCCTTTTTCATGCATTATATAACCTTTGTCCTACAGGGTTTACACAGTTAACTCCTAGACCATATAAATATGGTGAAGTCCTATCACTGCACCAGAAGTCACCAAATGAGTTTCAAATAACTTGAACAGAAGATTTGTATTTTTCCATTCCTAGTGGCTTTGTCAATTTGCATTTTCATTCTCATCTGTCATTTTTGTTCCTCTACTGACTTTTAAAATCAACATTTTCCTTCCCTTTGTCTTGAACTTGTTCCAGACTAAATAAGGAAACACACTTGATCTGTGCCATGCATAATATATAGGGCTCATAAACATCGACATTTCAAGTTTTCAAAGTTGCAGTCAAGCAAAGAGAACTCTTCCAATATCTGCTTTGACATCCTTTCTCATTCTCAGCAACAGCGCACAGTCTGACAGGCTCAATACACATGAACACCTATTTCAGACCAAAGGGAGAAGATTAAAAAAACTAATTTCATCTTTATCACAAAAAAAAATGAAAGCAGGAAACTTAGAGAGAGGTCTGCAGAATATACTCCATGTTGCTAGTTCTTTAATTCCATCAAAATGGAAACTACTTTGAAGTAAACTGTGTTTGCAGAAAAAGTACTATACAGTTCAAAACAAAATTTAAAAACAGCATTATAGAATCCACTGAAGGATAGGTGCTGAAAAAGAGTAGCAGTGTAAGTAGCATTCTCTTCATCTTGATTTTACCATTTTTATGTATGCAGCTAGTTTCTCTTCACTTACCTAATCCATAGTAGGATATCTAACATAAAATTAATTTCAAATCCTGAAACCAATACTACGATAAATACAAAGCAACAGTTCGTAAGACAGTGGTAACTGCTTCATTGCATTTCCCTGATACTCACCCTTAAATTAAATTAAGAATAAGAGAGAAATTGTCCACTAAGAAGGATCATTTTGTTTGGCGAAGGTAATGAGAAAACCAAACAAACAACTTCAGCTATGGTAGTGAGAGATAGAGACCTTATTAATGAATGACCAACAGTGAAAAAAAAAAAATTAAAGAGAAATATTTGTATAGCTGCTGTCTCAGCCAAGTTCAGTAATCCTTTTCCTTTCTATCTTACTTGAGAATTTCATGCTAGCTGACTCATTTCATGAAGAAGAGTAACAGCAAAATTATGTTTTGGGCAAACAAGATTAAAAGCTAGCACTTGTATTTTACAGTGAAAGAGGATTAGATGTTGTAGGAATTATTTTCAAACAAGTTATATGGACTTCTAGTTGGACTGAGATGTTGTTCCATGTATACACTACACATACTAAACTGATTTAAGCTGTTTATTGGTTGTCAGTCACTCCTTTCCATTAGTAAGCCATTGAACAAAGCAAAAAGTAGTATGGAAGCTTATTGCAGGCATAAAACTGAACAATCCTCTTTTGGTTTAGAATTTGGAGATCAAGTATTTTTACCTGAATCAACAACTTATCACAAGAAAAATATGGAATGAGTGCATAGTCTTGTACCAATATATTAAAATATCAGAGTAATTCCACTGAAAGTTATAAAACCAGACTTTTTATAAGTTCTTCCACTGTTCTACAAAGTCATACTGAAAACAAAGTTATTTACTAGGAGAATTTATAGCAGCTATTCTACTTGTCACTCATCTATAACAACCCTTTTACAGCTGGTAAGCCTCCAACATAACCATCTTTATCCTCCACCTTTCCCTTCTATTTTCCTTCCAAAATAGCTAAATCAGACATGCAATAACAGACCAAAATGTTTTAAAGAATAAGCACGTACCAGAATAAGGTCCAATAAAAGGACATATCATCTTAGAATGATTATCAAGCTTTCATTTAATAGTTCAGAGCTTTCATCATACTCCTTCCTATGTACTGTAAGAGACCCAAAAAGATGCTCAGGAGGCCTGCAGTAGTAATGATGGTTGAAGGCTAAAGGGACCAAGAGAGAAAATGTGACAACCTTTTCTCTACTGAACTAAAAAGGACAAGAGAGAAAAAGAAGGAAAAAAAAAAGAGGAGAAATTATATCCTCATTGATTTTCTGGATATTTCTGCCCGGTTTAATTCAAAATACGCACATAACTTGAAGACTCTGTCAATTAAGTATTTTATTCCAGATTGAAGACAGAAGACAACTTGTAGAAAGAAGAAGATTATTGAGTCTTCTGCAGTTAAATTTCCCATTTCTGCCAATGTTGTGTTGACTCTGAATGTACCATTATATGTTTCCAGCAGTCTCTCAGTCAGTCGTCTAGCAGTGAAATTAGGCAGACTACTAAGAAAAAGAGTCAATAAATTAAATAATGAAGGGGAAATTATTTAATTCCTTGCTTGAAAAAGTGATTATTTTTAGATGACTTAGAATATTTTTTAGAACAAGTGTAATAGCAACAGACTTAATTCACGCCTATGGCTCAATTCAAATCATATTTTCTTTCTTCCTATCAAGGATTCATTAAATCTTTGATTAGATGAGGTAATTATTTCAGGTAGCTTTCCTCAGACACAATAGAAAATGAAGCAACTGATAGAAGAATTAGTTCTTTATGGTTAAAGGCCAAATTCTAAAGACAGTCAAAAGGAAGCCCACAATCTGAAATCTGTGAGACCTTTCCAACTGAGAACTGGTTAAATAGGTACAATATCCAAACAACATGCACATTCTCCTCTGTCCAGGTTTATTTCGGTGGTTACAGCATACTGCAGTTAAAAATTTAGTGCAGCCCGAATGCCTCTTAAATAATAAATAGGGAACATCTTCCTAACAAGAGCTCTATGTTGTCCTGTCTCTTTTCTAAGTGAATGACTCACATTTTGAGTTCCCTTTGCTCACAGTATCTACATATCTAGACATCTAAACACAGCCACAACTTGGATGTCTGCAGTTCAACAGTGCATCCTGCAGAAGTTCAGTGAGAAATAGCGTAAAGAGATTTCCCACTTCAGTGCATATTATTTTAATTTCTTCCCTAAAAAAAACCCCCAAATGTAATGGGAATGCATTTGTTTAAACTCTTAAAAGTGTGTAAAAAACCCACAAACCCTTATTTGGGAAAGCGTTGAAGAACTGCATTACAGTATCTAAATAATGTAAAAGTATGTGCTCAGTACATGAAAAAAATGCAAGCCTCCAAAGTTCAGTCTTTTGTCTCTATTTCCATGGTCTTTCCTTTGCAAAAGAAAAACAATTATAGCCAAAAATTACCTCATGAAACAGAGTTGGAAGTCCACACTACAATTGTACTGTTTGTAATGAGACACTTCAAGTTCTGCCCAGTTCTTTACATCATATTTCAGATGTTTTACCTGGAAAGGACACAAGAAGAAGCCTTTGGATCAACAGAATAATCCCAATAGCACAGAATGGCACCAAGAAACAAACATGCTTAACTGAACTAATAATTTAGAACTTTGGGGATAAATTACTAAATATGTTTTAAAAAAATTGAAATAAAAACTAACTACAAAATCCTCTGTTGATGATCACAGCACAGAGACACTGAGAGAAACAGTGAGAGCAGTAACAAATTTTTCTCTTTTCTTGCTCTTCAGCATCCAGAAGGATCCTGGGATACCTATTCCAAAAAACTATTCATGAGCAACTAAAAGATACTACAGGAATGAGAGTCAAGATCAACGTTTTTTTAATGGCATCTTAACAAGTCTTATAAATAAAAAGTACCTTGACACTACATCTCTTCAGTGTAGCAAGACTTTTGACAGTCTTGTGATATTCTGAGAAACAAGTTGGCTAAACCACCATCAATTTAACAGTTTTAAAATAGGTTCATATATGCAGAAAACTCATCACCAGAGTAGTTAGCAAAGGTTCACAGTAAAAATAAAACAAACCAAAAAAAAAAAAATAAACTGTGATGAAATCAGCCAAGTGTCATCCTATGTTCAGTACTTCTCTGTACTTTCATTAATGAACTAGATAATTAAGGACTTTCCTTGAATTTGAAAGCAATATGAATAAGGGAGGTAGGAGAAAGGTGCACAATGTGCTTTCTGTGCTGCCAGGAAGGATGTGATTTAAAAAAGTCTCTTGATTAATTGAAGCTATACCCTGAATTATGTATAGGAGGTAATTCTGTAATGAGAAAATTGTTATTAGGTAAGAATAATCAGCTGTGCAAATACAAGCACTTAGCAATGAGATAGCAGGTCTATAGAAAAAGATGTGTGGGTTATAAAAGGAGATTTATTTGAAGACTGGGAAGGCATGGTAACCATACCCAATATGTGCTGAAAGCTTCCATAGTAAGGAGACATTGTATGTGCTCCACGTTCACTCAGGATAGGACAAGAAGTAATCAAATTAAACTGTATTAAGGGACTTCCACTTCAGAGGTTAGTTGAAAAAAGTTCTAAAAGTAAAAATTAACTTGGGCATTTCTGAATTTCACGCTACTGGTAATTTTTAAGAACAAAATAGATAAGAGAAGTTTGGTGCGGATTTGATCTTGCCTTGGAGGAGTGAGTCAGGGTCAATGACTTCTTGAGGTAACTCTGAACCTTATCTTCTATGATTATCAGCTAATCTCTCTGTCCTCAGCCCTGCACATTTCCATTGGAGGGAACTCAATCTTTCCTCTCATTGCCAGTTAAATTGCAATCTTTTCCCTAGCTGTGAACTTGCAGTGTGCTGAAATATGAGTTTCAAATGCCCTGTTTATGTTATTTGTCCTTCTGGTTCATATTTAATAGTCACTGCAACTAATAGTCTGAAACAACATCTAATTATTACAATCTCATGAGAGACAAATGCCAAGAACTTTACCAGCTTTAAGCTTCGGATCAGCAAAGAGCTGCCATTCTTTCTTCCATCATTTTTATTTTTGTAAAGTATTGGATAAAATTCTCCTGCCTCACTTGATGTATGTCATCAACTGCAAAATCAGAGCTAACTGCAGTTTTCATACCCTGGAAACCAGCATGTCAGGAACTGAGCTGCAGTCATCAGTTAAATTAGCTCCGAACATGCTGGGCTGCTATGCTCTCATATTATTAATTTTTCATAACCAGAAGTTGTTTCACAGAATACAAGCCGTGCTAACTTAGAATAACTCCTTAATCTCTTCTTATTCTGTTTTAAGATTTTGCATTGGTAGCCTGCATCCTCCACTACTCGGAACAACATAAAGCCAGGGTTAAAATTAGTTTACGTAGCAGAGCTCTCTACGGCACTCAGCCAGGTCTTCTTGAAGGGAAACTGAATGGTATGACACGACTTTTACTTTGCTGATCATATCAACTGTTGTCATACATACCCAGTAATGAAAAAAAAAATCATGCTTAATTACGGACATGTGAATCAAGACCATAGTTAAAAGAGAAATAACTTTTGCATTTCATGCTAAGAATCCATATCCTATGTTAAGTCTAAACCTCACTAATCCTGCTAAAATGCCCATTCATAATCTGGGCAGAGGTATGATTTCTAAGCAGACAAAAGTAACAGATATACATATATAAGATATAAAAGATCCTAATTTATTTCTAAGTAACTCAAGAGAAAGCAGCTTTTCAGAAAAAAACATGGGGGTCCCAGCAGACAGCAAGCTGAAGAGAAGTTGGCACTGTCCCTTTGCAATGAGCAAGGCCAAGCACATCCTCTTTTTTATTAGCAAAAGGGTGGCCAGCAGGCACAGGGAAGTGATTCTCCCCTTCTGCTTGTCCTGTATTTCATTTGAGACTGTCCAGCATGTGAGAGACAAGGATATACTGGAGCACATTCATCAGGTGACCACCAAGATAAGTAGACACTACATCTCATGGCATATAAAGAAAGGCACAAACCTGAAAATTTTCATCTTGAAGAGACTCAGGAAATAGCTTATTCCTCCCCACAACTCGAGTTGTAAAGGAGCATCAAGGTGCATCAAGGTGAGTTATGCAGTGAAAGGAAAGGAAGCAACAGGCACAAGTGGGAATAACTTTTTTCACTATGAGAATGGTCGAAAAATTACAGAATCATAGAATGATTTGGGTTGGAAGGTGTGGCAGAATAGACCCACCCTGATGAGACCTAAAATCTAACCAAGCTGTCATGAAAGATCAATTGCTGGAGCCAGGGTGTTGTCTTGGTGTTAATTATGCTAAAACCATCCTGGTTTACCAGACTTAGAACACACACCCTGCTTTCTGAAATCTGATTTGACAGATAAGCTGACAGCTGGCCTGTAAATGTGTGACTAGCAGTCAGTCACTTCATACTCTAAAAGTCCAGTCCCCTCTCATGCAGTTAGGTTCTTCTGACATAACCCTTCTTGGGTGACTGTGTGGAGATTCCCCCCTTGAGATGCCCCCCAAGGATACTCCTCGAGGTTGAGAGAAAGAGATCTCCCCACGAGCTTTGCTATGGATGAGTTACATCAGATCTCTACTTCAAAATTATTTCTTTTTGCTAGCTTTAATATAACTGCCTCAATAATTGCTTTGTTACAGTGCACTTACTACTTCATGCTGTATCTACTCCACTAGTAGATTTTTAGCATTTATATTGTGTAGTAAATAGTTCTGATTACGATCTTTCATCTGTTCACCTGTCATAATAAGTAATTCATTTATATAAATATATCTGTTTTGCCATCATTAAAACCTGTGGGACAAAGTGGTTTAATCATATCTCTAGAATTCCTTTCAATTCAAACTGTTAACACAGTCCAAGGCTAAGAGAGGATTCAGGCACACCTAAACCCTTTTCTGAGAGGGAGTTCTTTCTGCACCTCGAGACTCAACAGCAGAGCTTCTTAATAACGTCGTCTAATCCTTCCACTCTCATCCACAACAGAAGGGACCTTAGACTTCATCTAGATCCAACCCCTTGCCATGGGCAGGGACACCTTTCTCTAGACCAGGTTTCTCAAAGCCCCATCCAACCTGGCTCTGAACACTTCCAGGGATGGGGCAGCCACAGCTTCTCGAGGCAACCTGTGCCAGTGCCTCACACCCTCATAGGGAAGCATTTCTTCCTAATATCTCATCTAAATCTGCTCTCTTTGAGTTTAAAGCCATTCCCCCTTGTCCTGTCTCTACAGCCCCTTGTAAATAGTCCCTCTGCAGCTCTCTTGTAAGTCCCCTTCAGATACTGGAAGGCTGCAATAGGGTCTCCCTGGAGCCTTCTCTTCTCCAGACTGAACAACCCCACTCTCTCAGCTTGTCTTCACAGAAGATGTGCAGAATGGCAGAATTTGCCCAGAGACACTGTGAAAACTCCATCCACCTAGACTCTCAAAGCACAGCAGGACAAAACTGATCAGCTTGATTAACATGGGCCTGCTTTGAGCAGAGGTGTGGATTAGAATCTTCTGAAGGTCCCTTGTGATCTACATTACTCTTTGATTCTATGGTGTGTTATGAGTTTTTATTATACACAATAAACCATTCGGACTTCTTGTGTGTTTTATCTCCCTGAAGTCTTGTGAAAAGACTTTCACAAATACATTTAGTAGGAATGCCTGGTTTTTCACTATTCATCTTCCAAAAATAGTTTGTCATTTAGCTATGCCAGTTGAAACCTGTTCTACTGAAGGGCTATAAAGCAAATAAATGCACTTCAAAATGCCTTGTTTCCTAGATTATTCCTGTCTTTTGAAGGTTTTCTGCCATGTAGATGACTTGTGAGCAACCTATTTCTCCTTTTTGCTTCTCCGTAAGATTAAATACTTTAGATTAGGCTGAAAACATTTGTCGTAAGAACTAGTTTTCTTCAACTCTCTTGAGAATAAAAAAAGAGAAAGGATGTCTTCAGATAAGCTTTGTTAATGACAATTCTATTACTAATAAACAATGGAAGGTGGGAATATCAGCTTGAAAGAATTTGTGCTTTTTAACAAACTCTCAACCCTGTAACATTCATCAGTCTTTCCTGAAAACATATAATTACAAATAAATAGTACTGAATCTCAAAGGTTAAATCTAATGACTGAGAAAAGTTATACTCTGGTTTACAAGGTTTGACCTTTCAAAAATATTCCTACAGCACAATGCAAAACAATATATACAAATAGAACTTGCACCATTTCTCCAGAGAATTACTTGCACAATATAAAATAAATAGAGTGTAAAGAAAAAATTGAATTTATTATATATATATGTAATTTTGAGATGAAAATACACTAAATAAGCCATTGTAGTAAAAAGTTCCTGAAGATTTTATGTGCTCAAAATTAGAAAATGTTTATGCAAAATTCAATTTCAGTTGTCTATTCACACTTTAAAATATAAACATTTGTCAGTGTTACAGCATTAAATTGCCTTTTTCACAGCTCTGGAAATAACAATGTAATGTTTCTCATTCTTTCTCAATATCATTCACTGCTTTGCAATTCTTGCCTATCACACCTGATTTTTAGCTGTGTAAAAATCTAAGATATGCAGATGAGAATGCCGCAGAAATTAAGTAATTCTGCATATTTTTGGGGAAGGAAATACCAGAAACAACTTTCCACTAGCAAAATTTTGGAGATGGTGCAGTTTGCAATGAAGCTAATTTAGCTAGATGTGCCTGCAGATCTCAGGCACCCTTAACTATAATTCACTGGTAACAGATTTTTACTTCAAAGCTCAACCCACTGAAATTTGTAGCAATTCTTAAATCAGATTTTCCAAGAAACTGAAGGAATTTAATTGCATGTCTCGCACTGAATCAAGAATGGAACCGTGCTAAAAGAACAAACCCATAAAACATATTTAGGAACTTGGTGATGTAGACAGATACCTTTTGAGATAGACTGTAGGCCCTCCTGTAAGCTGCACAAAGGACTAGGGTTCATAAGAACGCAGGTGAAATAAGGGACTGCTACTCTCTAACCTAAAAATTCAGATTCTCAAAGCATTGATAAGCTGCCATATAACCTTAGAAATATCTGAAATCTAGCTTTGCGAACACAATAAAACCATAAAATGGCCAAAGGGCCTAAACTGTCTGTTTCTTGACAAGTGCAGCATGGTCCAACTAGTCACCTACATGGGAGGGAATCACATGATAGAAAAATACTATCCCCTGCAAAACTGCTCTGAAACAGAGGAAACTCAAGAAAAGAGGAAATAAATTACATCAGATTTGACAGAAGTATTTACTTCAGAAACTTACTGGGAATGCTCTGTATTTCCACATCAAAAAGCAAGTTAAATCATCATTTTAAACTCCTACATTCAAAGACCAGAGAAGCAAATTCCAGGGCAAAACACTCACACACAGGCGAAAGTTGGAGAGCTGTTTTGCATCACTCAAAGCAACCTTTCCAGATGATACAGAAACAGCCCAGAGATACTCCAAAGGGATCTCTCTCTCTCACACTGTCTTCATGCACTGTTGTGACCTGAGGACATAGGACCATTAAAAAGAGCTGACAGAGGAAAGGTTCTCTTGGCTCAGTACAGAAAGTAATTATTTTGAACAAGAAACTCTTTCAAAGAAGAACTTCTCACATGCTCATCTACCTACCACATACATAAGTTTGGGCCAATCTCTAAGTCACTCCAAATTCAGCCTTCAGGTTCTGAACAAAATTTAGACATTCATTTTTCCCATTTTCTCTTTCTGGAAGCTGAAACCCTTCAACTTAGGATTTCACTGGATGGAAGAAGCAGCAGCTCCTCGTGCTTTTTAACATGGTTTAATTCTACTTACTAATTCCCAGGAGAACAGTGTAGCTGCACAGTGTGTATGCATGCAGCACTTCTTAACAGCTGTTCTTAGACGTGAGATGGCAGACAGGTCTGTATGCAATAACCCTAAATTCTTTCATTTCCTTAGCAATGCACTTATGTAAGGTCCAGTGGTGTAGAAAAACCCTTCTCAACCTTCACTTCTCCTGAATCATGAAATTACTTTATCCAGCAGAGCTGTGCAATGCTACATTTTAAGCAGGGTCCATAATACTTCCAACAGCGTTGTGAGTAACAGAAGAGCCTTGGAAACTTATCATGTATTTCTGCCCCATTTGAGTTTCCACCCTTCCAGAGCGTAACATCAAACCTTCTTTGTTGTTGCTGCTGCTGAATGCTTTGGGCATTTTCCAGCTTTGCAGCACTAACCTTTACAAGGAGTTTGCAACAAACTCCCTCCTCATCCCACCCAACATCAGGATGAACAATCAAGGTTCTTGATCTGGAGAACACACTGGTATCATTTGTAAAGTCCAATGACAATGTGGTCTTTTAAAAGTCAATGGTTCCTACTACCAGCCAAAATGTATAAAAAGTACAAAGACTACTTCAGCACTTAATATGTGCGTAACAAATCACTGAAATACACTTAAGTGTTTGGCTGACCACAGAGATACTTTACTGATTTATAACTGTGGGGAAGCATGGACATAATTAACCTGCCAAACCTGCACTGACAGTCTGCTCCTGAGATTATTAACTTTAAACTACTTCTTTGTCAAGAAACCTCAATTAATTTACCACAAGCGAGTAGCTAGGAAAAATAAATCTCTCCTTTAATGGTTGGATTTTCTCTGTTAGCTTCTGTTTTCAGCTCACAGCCTGAGAGCAGAAATTCCTCCAGAGCACTGCATGATGTACATCTGAAAACATCAAATAAAAGAGATGTCTCCTGTTTCTGCTCCTTATTAACTTCAAGTGGGCAGCATCCCACAGAACAAGAGGATAAAACCTAGATTTGGACCCCTCATGAAACTCACCAAGCATAATGTCTGGAATTATTTCAATTAATTTGGTGCCCTCCTTGCCTGAGGACAGAGGCACTGAGGGTGAGAGCACTACACTAGCACTAACTTCTTAGAGACAAGAAAGGATTAAGTTAAGCATTTGGATGCATCCTTACAACAGTCTATGGGAACAAATTTATATCTGATTTATCCTTAAGATTGAGGTTCCTTAGGAATTGCACACAAGAAATGTAGGACCAAGAGGCATTAAACCCAATGTTTCACACATTGAACTGGCCATTATCAGTGGCAGAATACATAATTTAAAGCCAGCACAAAATCCTTCAGATGAAGAACTAAGAATTTAATAGGAGTCAACCTGGGATAATCTGGATCATTCAAGCTGCCTATAATTAGAGATTAAAGTATAAAGCATTGGGTTTAACAGCTTTTACAAAACTTGTTATACTTGGTAACTCCGGTGATGTCTCTTATTTACATCAGTATCTTTTTTTTTATTATTTAATCTTACTAAATTCTTGGATTCCATTGCACCCTGATCACACATATTTCTACTCGTTCACTTGCTGCCTTTCAATACCAAGTAGTCCCACAACCAAGGTTTGAAAGAGAAGGGTTGCCAAGCCTACAGAAATGGTAAAATGCAGTAACTACTTAAGAAAAATAAAGGTGAATGAAAGGCAGTAATCACTGAAGCATAAATATAACTTACTTTTAAGTGCTGTTAAAATCACTCTTGAGCAAACTGGAAATTACATAGTTGCAATAGCACTGGGCAGAACAGATGGGCTGGATTAGGCCTGGCACGCACCGTGACCCTGAAGTTTCGCAGTGATTTACAGAGCTCAAGTGTAACACTCCTGTGCTTAAGCACTATGAGACTGCATTTTAAAATCTATCTTGGATTTTTGCTGAGGATTTTTGCTGCAATCCTGTGCAGTGATGTGTCCTGCTATAGAACTAAGGCGGCTGCAAGAGCTAAGGAAGTGGCTGGCTGGGGTGGCTGGCAGGCAGCTCATCACCTGTGGCTGGTCTGAGGCTGTTTTGTGCCAAACATCCACAAAAACTGCTGTGGGGCCAGTAAACACAAAATGTGAGGGAGGTATTAGCAGCACAGGCTAAAAAAGCCAGTTTGTTCCAGCAGTTGCTTCACCACATCTGAGAGGAGAACTCGAAGCCACAAGTCTCAGGAAAAGTGTATATATTACGCTTCATCTTCCTCATCTTCCCACATTGTTTTCTCTCCTTGCTTTGTTAAGCCATTTGAGTCACCATTTGCAACTGAGAAGAAATAGCTCAAAGTAATCAAAGCAGTTTTGTTTCACTTGCCCAGATTCTTGTGTTAGAAGAGATGTTAATTAAAGACCAACGAACTGAGTCCCTTCTTGCCACTAGAGTTGGTTAGTACTCTATACATACATTAATCATCTTTTAAATTAATCATCTTTTAAACTCCCTTTTCTGTGTCGTAAAGTAGGCAAACATTTTCTGTTGTACTTCATTTTGGAAATTTACCGGGGTGTTAATTATTCTTGTTGTCTTTCTTAATTTTTCTACAGTTCTAAACAACATTTTTGAGAGAGTCTTTGCAGAGTATATTGCACAAGAAAAAACTGGTATTGCACAAAATGAAAGCAGCTGTATGCAATGAGAAGATTTATTTTTCAAATGGGCTTTACTTGTATTAACAAATACCACTCAAAAATAAGGCAAATATAGACTTCTTCAATATTGAAAACTAAAAAGAAAAAAACCAAAACCCTAACATCACAGCGACAGAGAAATATTGACCCTGAATAGTTAATAGCCACATTTCTAAGAATAGGATGAACATGGATGGGATATAATGCTACGTCAAAAAACAGTGTGGTAGAAAATGCTGTAAAGTTTCTATCTGTCTGTATTATTAGTTACAGGATATTTAATAAAAGTCATTAGCAAAACAGTCATCACCCCTCTATTAGATATGAGTGGGATTTTCTATAACAACATTATTCTACAGTTTACTAAAACAGCTGCCAAAAGTTGGAAAAATCATCCTATATTATTGAGTAGCAATAACAAACCTGGCAGCAAATCAGTAGAAAGGGTAATGAAACCTTCTGTTGATGAAGGCTCATAATAACTTCTAGTATATCTCATTTTCTATATTGATTCCTAGAGGAAAGCCTAAAATCAGTCTGACTACTTTCCTCAATAGTTTAAAAAAAATTGAATTATAAGGCAATTTCAAAGCACTGGATGCTGAATGACACCTGCCAACATGGGTCTTACTGCCTCCCATTTTGGTGAATCCATTTGATTACTCACTGGGAAGCAGTCAAGAAAAATCAGAGTCTGCCCATGCACAAGCAAGATGGTAAAGCAGCAAGATTTCTATTTTAACTCAGGAAGATTAGAGATTAGGTGTTGTTCCATTCTTTTCCACGGTCCCCATGGATGGGATCATGATATTCTAGTATAACTAAAGCGTTATGGAGTCTGATTTTACATGAACAATCCACAACCCTGGGGAAGCAGCTTATGTGGAACAGGTTTTAATTGACACCTCTGTTCCAGCTGCAATTCTTGGGCCTGCACAGCCAAGTTTGAGCACAGCCCTCTTACAGTCTGACATTGGGTTTTGTTTTCCCTTTTTTAAGACATACATGCCATTTAGGAAATTAATATCAAATTTTTCTTATGATTTTAATTCCAGCACACCATTATCAGAGTCAAATTTTTAGGTTTTCTTTTCCTTCTGGAATTTTCCTCTAATTATTCTACATCAGTTCTACATAACTCAGTTTATTCAATGGTTACTCTGAATTAAACAACAAATTTCTTTTACTTGTTTATCTTCACATATCCACTGATGCGCTTTTAAACATTAAATATGTTGCACACTTGTAAAGAAACAGAAAAAAAAGAACAAAACAAGCCCTTTAAAGTATTGTGAAAAAACTATACCAGTATTCAAAAATGCACATGACTGATGCATTTCTAACACAGACTGTCACATTTATCAAAAGGCTAAAGAAACTCAGGAATTCTCATTTTAAGCTCATGTTGGGAAAATATAGCCATATACATGATATGAAAGTCTTTTAGGAAGGAACTGATACACAGGGTTGGTTTAAGAAAAAAACTGTTTTGAGAATTTGGTACATTTAAACATTAAAATTTCCAAAAGCCTCTCTACTAATTCTACTAATATTAAGTAGAATTAATCAAGCCAAAGCAAGATCAGGAACACAAGTAGCAGCGAGGTATCACCTAGAATTCCTCTTTCTTCTCTTCTTTTTTTCTTTTATTGATTTCCTATTTTAATACTAGATTTTATTATATATGGTTAAGAATTTAAACATTAGAAAACATCAGATAATGGTAAAGAATTAGGAAATACCAAAAAAAATTGGTATTGTGCTCTCACGCAGACCAATTGTGAATTAACAGGGAGCAAGGTGAGGGGTGAAGGCCTTGGTATAGCCTACATTTGGATCTAAGCTCTGACTCTCCTGGATAAGCTGGCTGCAGCAAACAGGCTCTAATCCATAATTTTCTGAGGTTGTTTAGGGAGCATCAACAGAATATCCATGGGGAAGAAAACATGACTTTGCAAAGCCTGTTATGTTTACCTAATTCTTCATCCATGTACGTTTCCTGTCAAACATGAGCAGAATTAGCAGTTTCCTCAAAACTTGTTAATCCTAAACAAAATGCTGAGATTTTGTTTAGAAAATTTTGTTTAGAAAGCAGGAGGAGAAACCTCCTCTTCATCTGTCCTGCACTATCACAGACATCAGAAGTGAGAAGACTGCTTGTCTGCAGCCTTGGACAGAAGCAAATCCCTTCTGTAAATGGAGTTATCGCTGCTTCAGAGCACTCCAGATGCTGTTCCTGCTGTATGGCCAGAGCGTGGGATCATCTTACTGCCCAAAAAGGTCACCCATTGATTCAACATCCCCAGGGCTGTTTCCTAAACTTAATGTCACAGGCAGTAACTGCAAAGGCCAACAAAAAACCCCATTGTACCAACCCTAAATACAGCTTTCCAACCTCTTTACTCCTCTTTTCCTACAACTGCAAAACTGTTCCAATAAAAGAAATTTCAGTTAAAAGCGAGAAACCGTGGGTATAGGCCCGTGAAGCTTCAGTAGATTCACTGCAGGTGGTTGAATTCATTGCAAAATCAGCCAAAAATAATGACAAATCCCCTTGTGTTAAGATCTATATGAGAATATGAAAGTAGTTATTTTTCCTAATCTGGGTTCTTTATAGACAAATGTGAAAATGTTATCATCTAAACAGGGAAAAAATTGTACTTCTGAAAAACAGATACTTTTAATTAGATGCTTGATGTTCAGATTCGTCATTACAAGTAGATCAGCACACACTTTCTTCACTGTATGAAGCCTTTTCATGAGCTATGCCACAATTTCTTAGAGATACCAGAAAATTATTAAACTACTGTGATTTTTTGCTTTACTCAATAAAATACCCAAATATGGTAATTAAAATAGCGAGAATGTTTTTATACTGCTATCTCTGGAAAGCTTGAGTGGAATGTGGAGAGGGGTGGCCTGAGATGGGCAGGGAGTGATGAAATTGTTCAACTTTGCAAGGTTTTAAAAAGCAAGATTTCTCAAGAGAGGATAATTTAAATCTTAAAAGCTTGTAGCTTGTGAATAATGAACATTCCTTACTTAAGCATGTTATTATTTAATAAACAGCAAAGTCTAAGAGATGGGAAATTCCTTTAGATGCATGTTCTTTCACAAATCTTAGAAAACTTGCTACTTGATTACTAATTTTTAAATTTAAACTTATTACAAAACTATTATATATACCATATATAATTATTATATATTATATATTATATATAATCACATTGTACATTATAACACTATTCACTATATATAACTCATTAAAAAGATTACTTAATACATGTAGAAAAGATTGATGTCATATATTTCTTATAATCTGTCATGAGAGATGTACAATCATCAACACTGTAGATTTTAATGGACTCACTTTTTCCCTAGCTTAGACTTCCCATCAAAATCCCAAGGAATATCAGAGACAATAAAAGACCCTCTTCTGAGGGAAAACGACCTAGTAAAGATCAAACAGTTAATTAATTTCACCTAAAATTTGATCAGGTTGTCAAAATTGTCAGGTTGTTGAAATAACAAGAGGGGGAAAGCATGAGTTTTATGCAACATATTTGTGTCCTTTTTTTCATGTCTGAACAACACTGAATGTAGTCACCGTCACCCTCTTTTCCACTGAACACAAACCTTATGTGCAGGCCTAAGGTACCACCCACTAAACATCAATTCAAGCAAATATTGAACAAACTGCTCCCAGCAGTTTAGAATGTAAATTTTCAATTAACTCTACCTTTTCTCATTCCTATTTTAAAGTTTAAGAAAGGAAAAAGAAAGAAAAAAAAAGAGCCAAGCTAAAGGAATGTATTTATGTGTTTAGCAATCAAAAAGTAGCATCTACTAAGAAAATCTGGTTCAGTTCCTACTAATCTTGTTATCATAAAATTTGGATAGCTACTATAACCCAGTCAATTCCTTTACCCTTATGCTCACAAGTGCTTTTAGGCTTCAAGGAGACAACTAAACCAAAAGCTAATACAGAACACGGTAGCTGAAAGTCACTGCTACCTTGCACACAGAGACAGACAATATTTCAAACTCTTTAACACTGTGAATAACCCTAACTCCAGAAGGTGCTACCCCTCTATTGAACACTCTGAGCATGAAAGTAAATTCTGAGTCTTTCACAAAAGTTTCGTCTCTTAAAGTAACTGGGTCTTCCTGAATTACAAGCAAGTGATTTACCATCCTCCATTCAAAGAAAATCCTGTGCTACCACTCATATAAACACTTTTTTTTCTTTTTTTTCCTGAAACTGTATAAAACCCACACAGTTAGTAATGTGCCACCTTGCATTGCCCTGCTTAGGTATTTCCAGATGAAAGGGACAGCAAACCTACGCTACACTCGCAGACCATAAACACTTTAAGCGGCAAGGAAAATACCTTAGAAGAAAGCAGCACTTTATGTAGTTATTTAAATTTATTCCAAGTATTTCTTCCCAATCATTACCACTGGAGCACTTTAAAGTGCAGCTCAAAATCAAAAGCCAAAAAAGCCCTTTACATCTCGTAGATAGGAACCATCACAGCCCTTTTCTACAGAGTAAGCATTTTGATTTAGATGTAACATGTGTAACCTGACACACAAAGGATAAAAGCAGGCACATGAACTTTCATCAGTCTCCCATCTGATGCAAGAGAAAGAAAACGGTATTTTTCCTCAGCTGAAAAAAAAATTAAGGTTATTTTTATTCCTGAATTAACAAATGTATAACTCATATCCACTATTCAATTTACACAGAATGATTATGCTCAATATTTTGTACGCCGAGTGCAGCATCTGTAACTCATTTCCTAGTGACTAACATTATCACTCAAGGCACATATTATTATTTTGAATTTACTTTTAACATTTTAATATGCCACAAATAACCATAAACATACACTTTTACATCAGATTTTAAAAAACAACTGAACTGCTTTTTGCATAATCTGACACACCCAAGTTAGGTCTAAGACACCTGTCAACTAGCTGTAAAATTACAACAAAGCAAGTAATTTCAAACTGATTGTTAAATAACTGCTAGATTAAACACCACATTTTCAGAACAGTCCGAAGTTGTCTGGCAATACAGAATCATGCAGCTCAAATGTCAGCCAACTTCCAAGACTATCTGATAAGGAGGTCTGCATGAGTCAGAATTTTTTCAGGATGTTCACAGTTAAATAATATATATGACCCAATTACTGGTGCAGAAGCTATACCACATTTAACTTTTTCAAAATGGTAATAAAATGGAAGGAAAAGAAACAAGTCTTAGTAGTGATCACTACATTTACTTAATGAAAGATGCCTACAGATAAAAAAAAAAAAGTATCCTTTTGGTGATCTCGTACTTACAGATTTCTGCCAAGTGAAGTCCCCTACTCTCCCTTAGTTGTCACTAAGTTTTGGAACCACAATGATTTTTCTTATCGTGGAAAATCACCAGCACCATCTGAAAAGTCTGAGTTCCTTCACATAATTAACATGCAGTACATGGTGTGGTAGCCAGCCTCTCAAAGCCTTCTTTAGCCTACTGGTCAGGTATCTCAAATACTGGATCTTTAAAAAATTTGAAGTCAACAGTAACAATTCAAAGAAATTAGTGTATGAGTTTGCCCATTTATGAAATTATGTCTTTGAAAACTATGAACAGGATCTGGTCCAGAATACAGCTGTCACTAGAAAGTTAACCCATGTAACTCTAATTTAAATTTCTTGAACAAGACAACAAGATTTAAAATCAGCTCTTGTATTGTTTAGTCATAACAGCTGATCTAATTCTGGGAGTCTTGAGGCCAGATTTACTTTGTTCTTCCGAGGGCAGTCACTGAAACTCTGCTGGTGATGTATGTATGTATGCTTGCTTTTCCTTCTTATCTAATGAGTATTCTTATAACGACCACAAGGAAAAACTCTAGGAACAACATTATTATATTTTATTTCATGCAGTAATGTTATTTAAGCAATATTAAATTTTTCTAATTTTATTTCTTATTGTTCCAACAGACTTATGTAAGCCCTCACTCTTTTCCTCTTTGCATCTGAAGCTCAGGCTCTCTAGGTCCTACAAATACCTGAATATTAATCCACTTAAAAAAAAAGAAAAAGCAACAAACCCTAACACAGGAGTTATTGCTATTTTTTTGCCTTTTAAATAGAGATGATGCTGTTTCCAAAGCCAATATTAAGCTCCGCTTTCATTAATTTGTTCCATGAAAATGAGCATTTGTGCTGGATATGTGCATGCACTTGGCCTGGCTTCATCCTGATTTCTCTAGCTGACTTCCCAGGCAGCCCACTAATCTCTTCCTAAAATTGATCTAAAAGCGAGGATCTCTGCTTTTAAAACCTCAAGGCAACCCAGCTTCCAACTTAGAGGCTCCAGCTGCTGGCTGGGCTCCAACCTCTATGTTTCAGGGGTGCATGGAGGTCACAGGGCAGTGACACTGTCCCAGAGCACCATCCATAGAGCAGCCACACTCCTGTTGGGTTGTTTACAGGTGCCCAGTCTGGATGGCAGGTCTAACACCTGAATGAGACAGGATGAGTGCTTGAGATGAAACTTTCAGGGAGGCTGGAGCAAAAAAACTCCTACACCTTTTCATTCCCAATTAATGCAAAATTTGTTTCTGAACTTTGTTACCTCTGCAGCAAAAATGTCCATGAAGCTAAATTTTTTCTGTTCATCTTCTTCTAAATGTTGTGCATTAAAACACATAACATTTCTACTTCTATCTGTTTGTTCTTTGTTCAAAGTAATGTTCAACTTTAGAAATGCTTCCTGCAGGCAACATTGTAATCTCTCTTGCTAATTATATGGATGTGAAAAAATGCTCTTACCTTGATATGTTGATTCTTTGGCAGCATCACTTACCTGGGGTTTGAGAGAAGAAAGCAAAGTTTCCAGACTGATAAGGATACATTTTTCCCCTTTGCCCTATGTTTTTTATTCCCTTTTCTCCATTTAACATTTATTCAGGAAGTTGCTATAACTTAGAGAAAATTGACAATTTTCCACATTTGGTACTTTTCCACTGTTAATGAGGAGGAATGAATAAGCTACAAACAAGCTGTTTCTTCCAGAGTCAGCATCACCCCACAGAAGTCACTGGCAGCCACAAGAGGACAAGGGTACCCAGAAAAGTTCAGGAAAGAGCTTTCTCTGAATAAATGAAAAGCTCCACTTTGAATACAAAACTCACTTTGATAAGTTGCAAGTCTTCTTCAGCCTACTGAACACAACATACTTAATTCATATGTACCAACATTTGACATCTGCAAAGTAGATGAGTGTCTTCATCTTTAAGCTAAATTTAGTCTCCATGCATATTAAAATATTAAAAGTCAAGGTTCTTCTCAGATATCAGTAAGCTGAAAGCTTCTGTGGTCACTATTGGTTTTAACTTCTGTTCTAGGTCAGTACAGACTTATAAAAATCTATTCTTCTAGTTCTTATAAAAACTAAGAAAAAGGTCAAAAATTATCTCTCCTCCTTTCACTAACCATAAACAGTTCTTGTTCCTACAAAACCTAATGCTCTTTATACTTCTCATTTGAATGCAAATGCAAATGCATGAAGGAAGTCAAAATACCAAGAGATGATTGTGATGAGAAGGAGATACCACATCAAAGGCTTTTATGTTTAAAGATGTATAGTGTTTATTAAAAGGGGAATGGAAAGCAGTACATTAACCAAAATAATTGCCTCTTCTGTTAATAGTACCATTAATTCACATACTGATAATGACTTTCATATAACCTATCAGGCTGAGTAAGTTTCACTGCCCTCAGACAGTACTTGTGAATATATTTGTTTTCTGTGCTTTCACATGTTATAACAAAGAGCAATAAAATTTGCCATTGCTTCACTGGATTTCTGCTTCTCCTGCACAAATCTAAAGTAGAGTTGGAATGTATCCTCACTGTTCCCTGCATGCACACAGTGGTACAGCAGGCGTGTGCAGAAAGCAAGACACAGGGTGCCAAACAGCAGCTCACAAATCTGCAGGGATGAGAACTGGTGGTTTCCTGGAAAATCACCTGTTTGATCTCCCTCACCACGCGTTTCACCAAGTGTGTTGCACGCCACTGAAATGCTTCTAAGGCTATTTTTCAAGGGATCCATTCGGATCATTCTCCTCCTTGGTCATACAGAGAGTCCAAAAGAAAGAACAGCTTTGCTGCAGCTTTCTGTGACACCACCTCAGGAGAGGCAGGAGGTAAGAGGTGGGAGTGCACAATGTGACTTACATGCATTTATAAAAGGACACTGCAACCTGCTTGAATGCTTCACTAGAACAACAAATACATGCAGTGTAACTCTATCCATGACACCTTGCCACAAGAAATAAGATGTTACAGAATGCAAGATAGCTCCTTCCAAAAAAAAGGGATTTTATACCATTTATGCTATTCTTCTTCTGCACATACAGTCAAGAAATGTGATTTTACTAAGGAAGCTTTCAACAAAATTGCTATCGGCACATATGAAAAGTAAAAGCTTCTCCTCTTTAACCATTATTTCCTACTGTAATTTTCAAAACATTATATACATCCTCAGAATTAATTACATCAAGTTTTTGCTGGAATTAAGTTATTTTACTCTTGAAACTTGAAATATATCTAGTATAATTTCATGGCAAGTTAGAAGAAAAAAGATTTCTAGCTCATGTAAACTAAAAATATGTCATAATTCTGACCACGTATTTTGCTTCCTTCCATTCCAGTAGGCTCCCTAAATTCAGACACTGATGGTTGCTTGTGAATTTCTATAATAATGGTTAAAAGTTCCTGTAGAATGATCTATTTATTTACTGTTGTCTATCTAATTCAGCGTTAATTAGCAGCATTTTATTTCATTCTTCCCACATGTTCCTGAAAATAAGAGATCATCATTCAGTTCCTGAACAATGATTAGATCTGCTTCATAAAATTGCATCTTTCTTGAATTATTTCTCTCTGAAGTGCCTATGTAAATAAATGACAAAAGTGAGGAGGTGTGTAATAGATCCTTGTAAAGACAATGCTTGGAAACAAAAAATGTAGAAGAGGACAGGAAGAAAAAAACAACCCAGCTTTATACTTATAATCATCAAGCTTTCAGACAGATCTATTGGTATGAAACCTGTTAACGTTATTCTTGGACTCTTTACAGGTATAACCAAGGCAGGTGTGAACACTGTTCAGTTACACTCTGTTCTGAAGACATCAAATTATCTCATAGCATCATAAAATCATAGAATATCCTGAACTAGAAAGGACCCACAAGGACCGTCAAACTGCAGGCCGTGCAACGAACCATCCCCAAGAGTCACACCCTGTGCCTGAGAGCATTGTCCAAACCCTTCCTGCTGCCACCACTTCCCTGGGGAGCCTGTTCCAGTGCCCAACCACCCTCTGGGGGGAGAACCTTTTCCTAATATCTTAATGTATTTCTCTTTAAGGAGTTCAACTAGGGTGTTTGCTTCATGGTCTCAATGGAAGTGTGTTGCTGACAGTTCTCAAGGTTAGAATATGTTTCTTCTTAAATACTGAAGCGAATAGAATATTTTTTAGGCAGTGAGAATTACTCAGTGTTAGCTTCTGTACACTGTAGCAGTATTTTTGAAAAGAGTGTTCAATTTTCTGGACTCCATAATTCTAGAAGTACTATTAAGGCAGAAAATTATGAGTAATTTCGTTATGAAAAAGGAAAGATGGATTTAGAGAGAGGAGAATTTGGAAGCCACTTGTGTTGTCTCTTATTGGACTTTCTTTCATAAGCAATAAGAAATCACATAAAGAGCAGAGCTTAAGTTGGAGAAAAACAGAACAAAACCCCACAAGTTACCTCTATTGCAAAGTGTTTCTAAATTATTCTCAGTTCTTGCCAACACAGAACTGGGGGGGTGTGTGTGTGTGTGTGTGTGTAATATTTTGAGCTAAAACTGTTTGGTAATAGCACATTTCTTTTAAATTATTTTCCTTTATTTGCATTAGTAGAAAACATTAATTACCTTGATGTTTCCAGAGAACAGCTAAGAAATATCCTGAAGAACCTCTCTCATCCTGAGCTTTTAGGCACTAACTGTCCCTCTGTTTGTTCCTTAAGACTTTTGGAAAAAACACTGAAGACACACCAGAAGTCTTAATTCATCCGGTCACTTTAATCTCCATCCTAGAAGGAAAAAAGTTGTATTACAAGTTATATGAAAAGATTCCTTTTTATAATTATTTCTTCATAATTCAAAAGGGAACACTACTCTATGGATATTGTATATTTAAAATTGACATGCAGTATCTGTTTTAAGGTTATAAAAATAAGCAGAACTGTATTCACAGCTGCTACTTATCAAATTATGCCAACAATGTTAAAAAAACAGCCACCCATAAACCAAAATCACTCAGCCCCTTCTCCCCCAGTGACCCACACATTAAATGAAACCTCAGCCTGTCATTTTTCAGAGTGGAACATGAGGCAGTAGCTGACCACCAGCCACACACGCATACAGGACAATGACAGCAAACACAAAGCCTTTTTGCTCCACAGCATACCAACAATCCGTCATGCTCTCAAAGGTACAATGAGCAAAAAATTTTAATTTTCCAGAATTTTCAGTATACTGAGGGCATACTGAAAGTCACGCATACTCCCTGAACGTGCATGTGATGATATAAGGTTACACCAGCATCATCTTCTGATGCTTAATAATAATAATAATAAAAAATATGAACACACTTTTAGATTTGAAGCTTCCAAACAAAACAAAAGAAATTCCCCCTGACCTCCTTACACACCATGCTAAAGAAGGATTTCAAAATACATATTCATTTTTCCTTCTCCACCCCTCCCTCACCACAGAGGCAGATGGCAATGGATCAGGTCCAGGAAGGAAAAGAACCCCACTGCCAGGGAACCTGGCACAGGGTATCTAACCCGCTTTCCAGGGCAGAAACTATCCCACTCCATCCTGCCACAATTAAGCTGCTCCTGCTTTCCAGGGGAGATGGAGTGTTTCTCTACAAATACACTTGACAGAGTAACACAGTTTAACAAATCAGCAAAAGAGAATCTGAGAGAAAAGATAATTTGCTACAGCTCCAAATAAAATTGAACAAGTTACAGCATGTGTTTGGTAACCCACTGACTTTCCCTGAAGTCACGGGAGCTCTCATCTTTAATAAGCCAGTTAACATTGTAAATAACCAGGTTTCATCCAGCACCGACTCTTTTTCTATTTAGGGTGCCACTGCATGAGACTGCAAGTCCCCTGTCTATTAGCTCTTGTAAGCTGGATTCAAGGAATGAAATACTTTAGCTACCAGCAGTTCTCAGATTTCTTTCAGCCCGTGACAACTCTTTGTTTAAAGCAATTTAGCTAACTCTCCTGAGCAGATGAAATGATTTGCCTCACTAATCTTTTCCTAACTTACCAAGCTGTTAGTGTCTATGTGGACACTGTGCATCTGATTTTTCACCTAGGAAGAAGAAAAAGTATATAAATATATAAAAATCTGGGTTTGTGTGTGTGTAAATACACACACTGGACATTTCACAGGAATCTCCAACAGCTGTGCAAGGAGTTCCTGGCACTATGTGCTTAATGCAGCATTTACTAAATGACAGATAATACATTCTTTTTTTAGGCCACACTGTTTCTCTTCAGTACAACACTGTAGTTTATTGGCAATTATTGTGTATGTGACAGATTTAAGACAAATTTTTCTCTGAAGAATCCTAATGATTAAATGGCCTCAACACAGTTCGTCTACTTCCTTTCATCTTTATAGTGCACATCTGAACTTTACTAATTCCTGATAAAAGCCACAATGGGCTTCTTAGTTATAGTGCAATTCTATGATAAATACAAATATATACATAACCTCGAACCTGTATAGATTTTTAAATTAAAAAATCCAATGAAGAAATAACATCCGTTTTGCTGACAGAATCAGAAACTTAGCCATAAAACTGAGGTTCCAAGAGGAGGATCAATCCTGGTACATATTTTTGACATAAAATATTCCTTGATGCTGCTTCTTAGGAAATAATAAATTCACTGAGGTGTTACATTAATCAGGCCACCTACGACAGCTTTAATATATACCTCCTTAAATGAAACTCATTGCTTTTACAGGCACATAATACCATTCCTCTGTCAGCTTTTAAAAGCAGTCTTAAAGCTCCACAGAGGAAGCAGGTGCCACAGGAAGACCTCTCATTGAATATTCATTGTGCTGCCTGTAGTATTTTGAAAATAACATCCTCTCTAAGAGAAGGCAGGGAGAGATTGCAGAATATTGCCCTCCTCAGAGGACTTAGTTCAAGAAATAATGATCTGAATAGCAGGAGGTTTAATCTGGTACTGACTTGCAAAAGCAGTTTCATAAAGAGGAGAAAATGGCTGGTTACCTTTTCATTTCAGCAGGAGACTAAAAAAAACCATGTATCATCAATTACCATATGTAAACTATGAATATACAAAAATAAAGGGAGAAGTATAACTTAAATCCATAATTACTCATTCACTCACATATTCTTGACACATATGTCTATTTCTTCTTTTTTTCTGACCTTTTAAGAACAGGATAGCCTTACTTCACCACCCAAAGTCAAATAAACCATAGAATATTTTTTGAACTGAGATAAAACTGATTAATGGATTACTCTTACGATATTGGTATTTTGACCTGTTTAGCTTATTTGGACCGCTTGACAACAGCAGCTGACATTACCCATCACCAAACATTGATGGTTTTTATATTATGGCTCAGTAAGTGCTTGGAGAGCCTGAATCTCCAACTCTTACGGAGCAAGGCGGCCTTCTTCAAAGACACCAAGGGCTGTGGGTTTTCATCTAATATATCAGTCATGCCTCCTAATATAAAATAGAAAAATAAAAATACAAAGACTACTTTCACCACTAACAGTATCAATAACAGCCTATACAAATAAAAAGTCACTCAAAAATTTGATGCAAAGATCAGTGCATATTTAATGCAATCATTTAACACCATATGTGTTCTTTTAGTATGGAAATAACCTCAGATAGTCTCTTCAAATCATTGAGAAAATTATTCAGTGCCTTGGAAATGGTTGCAGACAAGCAGAAGATGAAGAAGGGAAGGAAAGAAGAGAATGATGATAACAAAAACCAGGTTATTGTACTTAAGTTACCCTCAGAGGGAAGGACTGCAACATAAGTACTACAGAGGAAAGACAAGACACTGTAATGGACAAGGAACAAGAGTTATAAGTCACATTTTCACTGCTGTAGCCAAATTCCTCTCTGTAATCAATCCTCTCAGACAGTCCTCTGTTGTTTGAGGAGCATGAGGACTGTCAGGCTGATCACTGGCAATGAAATAGTTCCTGGCATAGAAATTCCTAGCCATCTTCCATACAACACATAAGCAGTCAACCCAGTATAAAAATCTAAATCATCAGCCACTGTGCAAAATCAGATATTTATACATATTTAAAAAGTTAACACAATCAGGCTGCCACATTTGAAGGAAACTGGTAGACATCTGTTTTCACCAGGTTATTTATGCACATATGTGCTGAATATAATATTAATTTTATTCTAATATCATCATATTCAGGGGAAGTATGTATTTCTCTAAAGAAAAATTAATTGCTAAGGAAAAATAAACTTTAAAGAGGTCTTAAATGCCTGGGTACAGAGAATCCAAGTTTTCAAGTTGAGTACTGAGTATTCCACATTCAATATGCTTCTACTTCAAGTCACATGAGGGAAATGCTAAGTCCATTTGCTTCTCCTACCCAAGAGTGAGGCTTTCTGCCAGACATTCTTCAGAAAGGAAACCTTTTCTGTGAAGCTGTGCAGGGGAGTTATGTATGCACAGCCTGTGAGAGACATAAAAGCAGTGTGCTCCTCTCACCTCTGCTAGATTTATCATTAGTTCAAAAATGTATTGTATTGCAAGGCAGCTTTCATAGCATGAGATGAGCACCACAAAGAGTTGCCTCTTGTGTCTCCTGTAGGGAGAAGGTGGTGCAAGTTGCTTTCTCACACTCTCAGCTGAGGAAGGAGCAGGTGCTCAGTCCCAGCCCCCCACCCATCACACCAGCAAGGCCTCTCCACCACTTTGTAGACCAAATCAGGGGAAAGCTTAAAGGCTTAAAGAGAAAAAAAAATAAGTCACGCTTTGGGTATAAGAAAGTAAATTTTCTGTTATAAAAGAGAAAATAAAAATTTGAACATTTCTGTTTCTGCTACAGTTTCTCAGGGGAATGTGATAGTAGTTATTGACTTTTTATGAAGAGCAATGCCACAGTACAAAGATCAAGTGTAGCTGGAGAGCAAGGTAAAACAGAGGCAAGTGATACTTGAAGCTCTGACCAAAGCCTGAAATACTTGCATTTTTTGGAGTAAAACTTTCATTTCCATTTTAAAAACTCTCCCTGCTTTGTGAGGTAACTTTAATTAAAAATTTAAATTACCTTTCAACATACTTCTGAAAAGTACACGTTAAGTAAAAAAGTCAATTTTCCAAACATAAAATTTTTAATGCATTTTATTCATCACCTTACTATGCAGAATAACCTCGAGACATGAAGTCAAAATTTGCTGCCTCTCAGTCTAATAAGCTCCTGAAGGAACACTTAGCATAGGGTTTCCCTACACAGGGCCTCACCTCCTGCTGATCACTGTGATTCCATTGCAGATTTAACTTGGAATTTGTCTCCTTGTTACTGGAACCTCATCCATCAGGAAGTTTCTTCTTCCAAATATTGAAATTGGTGATACTGGTACTTAGGGAAAGCAAGCAAGCACATCTTAGCTGGCAATACTCCAGTTCTGAGACTCTTAGCTGATTTGAGTGTGAACCTCAGCTAATGTTTGTTAATACCAGCCTATATGACTCTGCAGTTAAGTTCTCTGAAATATTATAACACAATATCCTCACTTTTTCTGTTTGAGAAACTACTCCTCTGTGAAAATGCAAGTGGCAGACAGAGGGCAGTAGATACTCACATTTTTTCTTCATCAGGGTCAAGCACAAAGTCTGAGAGAAGAAGGAATAGGGATGACAGAGAACTTGGAAGCAACAGGTTGCAACATGCTGGACATTGGTGTATGCTTGAGTGACTCTGGGAACTGAATTCAAAGTACTGCTGCACTGGGGAAATATCCTTTAATTTAACATCTTTTGAACAATTGCATTAACCTGCAGATAAATATCAAGTGTGAGCTTCCCATTTCATTCTGTCAGTTCCTTCTCTCTTCTCCTTAGATCCTAGATCCTTCTTTGTTTCAGTATAGCTAAAATTAAAGATGTCTTAATAAAGATTTCTAAATATATCATGTAGGGGATTTTTAAAGCATCATCTACTTCTTCAGCTGGTGATTTGTTTTACCAGCTACATCACAATTACATACAGAGGCCAGTTCCCAGATTTGTGGGAAACAAGAATGGAAAAAGTTACTAAAGTTACTGAAAATGTGACTTTATAGATTGTTTAGGATTTACAAGTCCTGAGATCAATACATGTCATCTTTTGTTCTCTGTGTGAAGTACAACACTCTGAAGAGAGACTGCTGTACACTGTATTAGAAACAATATTCCCATGTGTGTAGCAAATATTTTTGTTTTCTGTTATATATCTTCAGTGACTTCATAGGAACCGAAATCTACAACCAAGGGTTAGTCTAGGAAAAATGAAGTTTTTCTGTAATTTCTGGAGACTGCCAGTAATGATATCAGTGTTGATATCATACATAAAAAAATCTGATTGTACTTATGTTCAGTTATTTTAAAATAAATATTATAAACCCTTAAATTAAATAATTAAAACCATTTATCATATTCTCATCTCAGAACAATTTGCTGCTTCCAATATAAATTTATTTGATTCCAATAGTTATCTTTCAATCAGGTATCTGTCTTTTATTTGGTGCATATGGCAGATAGACACCCTCAGTGAAGCTGTACCATACCAAGGAAATACGGATTAGGAGAAATAGCATGATGTTGCATCAATATTTTTATTCATAGAATCATCAAATGGTTTGGATTGGGAGTGACCTTAAAGATCACCCAGTTCCAATGTCCTGGAAATTAGTTAGGAACCTGTAATGCAAACTGACTTCCTTCCTATTAACTGTGCTCACTCGTTATCTGCTGACCTGAAAAAGGAATTATATTATCATAAGTAAATAATTACCTTCTTCTCAGCAAATACTTTATAGACTTCAAGGTTTTTTTCTTCTGATTATTACATTTTACTAGTTTGGAAGGGCATAGGAAAAAACCCTTTCCTCAGTGTTTATATATTTCTCATTTTACTTCCCTCATACACACCCTTTATACTGTAACATGTTTTTTTTTTAGATTTTGCTTTACTTTTTTCCTAACAGAAAACTCAGAAATTACACACACACACACACACCCCCCCCTTCAGTCTACAGCAATTTTGACACTGATAGACAGCCATTTCCTAAGCAGAATAAAGTACAGTAAGTGTAAACATATTCAGAAGTTTACTTTCATGAAAGAATGCCCTCTGTCTCTTACCTGCTCTCCAAAGCTGGATCCACACTGTTTCATTAGTATTCTTGAGGTTTCTTTTCAGACTTCCACATCTTTCATCATTTTGGTGTATATCCAAACTCTTAAATGGACTGAGCCTAAATTATTCTTCAGGTTTAATAAAGGCAAAATAACCAATTTGAAGGTAAGCACAGAGCACACAGAGGAGAGAACGTGCTCATACAGACAGAGTCCCTTCTTCATCCCTGGTCCCCAGATCACATTTCTATGCTCCAGTCTGCCACATGCAAGTGCAATGATAATCTTCGTCAACACAGTCACTGCAGGTTTCCCACGTGAAAATTTAATACCGTAAGGCACACTAGAAACAATTCTCCATACGATTAGAATTTTAAAACCAGTAAAGTTATTCTGCACCTTTTCTAAATGAAGACCCTTTTTCTCTGAGAAGTCTAGTGGACAACTGAGTTTGCTCTACATGGACTAAATCCTTTTAAGTCAACTATATGGGGCCAGCAATCTATTTTCCTAAAAATGCCATCCTTTACTTCTCTGATTTGTTTACTTAAGGAAAAAAAGTGGATAACTAGGCAAGGAAATTGGGAAACTCAGTAGTACACTGTGCTGGTCTGTAAGCACAAATTCAGTCTTGACTACATGTTAATATTCAGCAGGAAGAAATCCTGGGCAGGTTTCACTTCAGTGAATTGTAGATTTTTAACATCTCCACTTAAGTTAGTCATCTGAGTTCACTTTAGAACAGGGAAAAATGTAACCTCTGGGCACAAATTATCTAATGCTAAATAAATGGCTGAAACAGGTCAGATGAATCATGCTCTACTTTTCTTCACTGACTGCGAAGAGAGCCTATGACAACCTGCATGATACAGTTTTTTCACTATAGACATACAACATTGGGGGGAGGGGGATAAATCAAACTTCTGGCTGCCTTTAAAAAGAGCCATGGAAATGTATGGGATAATGATCTGCTACTACATAACCAAAAGGAAAGAAATAATATTGCATAAAAGCCACCTGAAAATACAAAAATGGTACTATGATCAAACAGTTTGAACTCGGACAGGTTATCCTTGCAAAGGATAACATTCATGTTTGGGTTTAGACGTAGTTGCTAAAAATCATAGGAATCAAGAGCAAGTTGTAGGTTTAATTCTAGCTAACTGCCCTACTCAAACATCACAACAGAGGAAAATGTGCTAGAGAAAAAAAAAAAAATTCCTTACTTCGGTAGAGTCTTTAATATCACAAAGAAATTTTTATCCCATGTATTGACTGCAAATCTCAGTCTCTTAGGTGCTTAAAACCTGTAGAATTTATGTTCATTTCTACCTGAAATACAGCAATGGGTAAAAAAAAACCCCAAACTGTTAAAATATTAAGAAACAAAAAGAATGTTCTAAGCTCTAATTGTTAAGCATAGCTCTCAGTTTCAATCCTCTTATAAGTTTTATATATTGATTCTTTAAACCAAGTGTTTACTGAAATATACTAAAAATGCTAAACAAACAATAAAGATTATTGTAAACAACAAACTGAACCTTATGAAAAGTGCTAAAAAGATATAAAATATACTAAGGAAAAATGTGATTCAAGTATGAGAAAGTTAAGACAAAAAGGGCTTTCCGCTCCCTCCCACATTTGTTTTTATCTTATTTTAACCAAGAAAGATAGTCAAATTATCTCTTTTCAGATCCTTCCAATGAAGATATGGAGGTCTAATTCAAGTCAGTGAGAAGTCAATAAAACAACATATCTGAAAATTTCTTTCTGGGTTATAGCATGTTATCATGCTCCACGTGAAATTTCTCTACTACGAAGTGACTTATCGCATACAGGAAACATATTTTTGTAGTAAAGGAATTGAGACAGAGTAAACAAAGACTGCCAATTAATCAATTCCTATAGTATTGCGGAAATGGTTTTTCATGATGAACAGCATGGTCCTACTTAAGTACGTGTATTAATTTGCAAAAGACTATTTGCGGAGTATTTTAATGTAGCTGGCAGTGCAAGAGTATCAGAGCACATACATTTTATTAAATAATTTGCAGCTGCTTAGGACAAAGAATTCATTAGACAACCTTTTCCTTTTTATGCTGTATATAATGTCCTATGTAATTAGCTTGTACATATTTGCTTCACTGGAGATACACAGAATAAGTGAAAGTGTTTCCTCATAAATCTTGCTACACGTATGCAATGATGATGTTCTTCATAAATACTTTACTCAGCACATATGTGACTTATTACAGTTTCTCAGCCTATAGTCCACAGTCCTTACTAGCATGCATGAATCAGAACACACCCAAAAATATCTATCCAGTGCAGGCAAATTCTGCGGTTCTTGAGTTTTTCAAAAAAGACAGACTCAAGCAAAGGCTTAGGGAATTTTCTGAATAAGATTATACAGGAAGATTTAACTAGCTCAAATAAACCAAGTTACACATTAAGAAAATAACAAGGGAAGCAGCGAACATTACGGCTATACTATTGAATTTTCTGTATGGGTATTATTTCCAGACACTACAAACAGTTATTCAAAGACTTAATTCTTAAAGTATTATTTATGCACATCTTTCCATTGACTTGAATAAGCCTACTCATGTGAGCTAAACATAATATAGGGGTTCTGTTTTACATTCAATATACTTGATTTCATGCTCTAATAACATTGCTGATTTATTTCTTCCATTAAGTAATCCTCTTGACTTTTTGTAATAATTAAATTGTAAGTTGTTTCCCAGAAAAGATGAAAGTGAAGCTATGCTGCAGAAAGGAGCAGGAAAAAAACCTGGTCATTATACTTGTATATCAAGACTTTATTAATTTATCACAGACACTTTCTTTTAAAGTGAAGAATTAAGACATTCAGCAGCTGTACTTGCAGAGATAAACAAATTTATCAGACATCAAGTGTTTCTGCTAGATTTGTTTAAAAGACATTAATAAGTCTGTTTCATTTCATTCCCAGTCTCATGCTTATCATCTGTATGATGCTTCTGTGTGGTGCTATCGTGAGGTATTTAAATAAGATTCTCCCAAGCAGTTTTACAGGCTGTTGACTGTATATACACATCTTCATATCTATACACCCTAATAACTTAGCAATAGTAATTCATTTCATGACACACTGCAAAACAACACTTCAGATGTGAGAACTAAAAGTGGTTACACAGACATTCAACAACACTCAGTTCCTGTTCAAACATGGTGCAACTTGGAATTCTGATTCTAACTTAAGAGAATAGCACACATCCAAATTTCTTCCCTGCAAGTTATTTGCCAGAAATAAAGCATCCTTTTTGCTTTCCCCTCCTCCAGTTTCTGAACTGTGTATCTTTACCAAGTTTCACACATTCTGGTTTTTTAATCTGAGCAAATTTTCTGGTGTATCCAGGATGCACTCCCGTTTCTTGTGAAACCTTTCAAATTTGTAACCAAGTTAGTCATGTTCTTGCAGTGACTTCTCTCATGCCCATCTAAAGTTCAATCCCTGACCACAGAAGAGCTCCTCTTCTCCCAGACAGTCTCCCACTGAGGTTTACAATATCCATTCATTTGATTTTCTAATAATGGTGAGATCTGAAATATCCTAACTGAAGGTATTTTCATAGAGAAAAAAGTATCCTGTGACTCTCTAAATAGAACTTGAAGGGAAATATAATGTGACCTTGAAAACATTATTTTTAAAGTTGCACTTGAAGGCTCAGAAAAAGAATCAATACAGAAAGACATGTGACATTAAAAAAAAATTGTTATATATATATATATATAAACTTCCTTGTATTTCTCATTCTTAACCCTGATATCAAATATTATCTAATATCTCCACTTACTTTTCTTGCTTTTCTAGTGTAAAAAAAAAAAAAATAGTTGCAAGCCAACAAGAAAAAAAATAAGTTAAACCAGAGTGATTTTCCAACTTATTCTAGAATAATCACTCTGGGTTTTCTTCTCCACTTTTCCTTCTCATCTTTGCTTTTCCCTTTTCTTCTTCTCTTCTTTTTTCCTTTCCTTTTGAAAAAAGAAGTCAGTTCTTCTCATGGAGCTGAACCAGTCAGTCATGCACTTCAAATATAATATTCAGTGGAGGAGAAGTAGGATTTTGTCCTATTGAGGTGGTAACAAGGTTTTTTCCTTTAGTTATGTAGAAGTATACAAACATGCTAGTGTCAAAAACCCAATGGTCTCCAGAGGCCAAAGGAAAAAAAAACCCCACACTATTTTCCCATGTGCACTACTTTACCTAACAGTGATTTACACAGCAGGCATTAATTTTCATCTATCCTGTTGCTTTCTATCCCTGTGTAAAATTGTGAAGATCTCACTAAGTCTTCCAGTTTCTTAGCATGCCTCACTCCTAACCTCTTACCACTGAATGTTAATCTGCAGTCAAGGGCAAATTCTGCCCAACTGCAGAGCTTCCTTGCTTTTTTTTTTTTTTTTTTAATAATTTATACTCACTTTTGCTCTCCCTCCCTTTTTAATCTCTCTCTTTGGAATAAGAGATGCTTGCAAGAAGACTTTAAACTTGGTATTGCCCTGACACAAGGCTATTCTGAAAAATTAACAGAATCCCATCAAATTTGATGGTATCAGAAGCGATTTATGTTTTAAACAGAAAAAAAAAACAACAGTGTAGCAAGTGCTCAGCTGAGTTTGAGGCCTGTAGATGTGAGCAGCTATCAGTAATTGAGGACAAAGATCTCCTGATACTATTAATGTCAAAATCCATGGAGCACAACATTCCCTGACATCAATACTGCACATAGTTATGGTCACTGCCTCCCAAAACAGGTCAGATTGAAAATGGAGAAAAGAGAGTGGATAAGAGAAACAGAACAGACAGATGAATTTCCCCTCTTTCAAACTGAAGGAGGAAAAATTTAGGTAAGATATCCAGAAGAAATTCTTCCTTGTGTGGGTGGTGAGGCCCTGGAACAGTCTGCCCAGAAAAGCTATGGATGCCTCATCCCTGGACATGTTCAAAGCCAGGCTGGATGGAGCTCTGAGCAACCTGGTCTAGCAGAAGGTGTCCCTGTCCACGGCAAAGGGTTGGAACAAGATGATCTTTAAGGTGCCTTCCAACCCAAATCATTCTCTGATTCTGTGATTCTATAAAGAATAGTTTCTGTATTCAGAAATGAGTAAACAAATTTAATTTCTTCAGCTTTGGAGGGGGAAAAAAAGCAATTATGGAGGAATTGAACAGATGCCTAGAACGGTACAGCCCATATACACAAAATCAAACATGGAACAATTATTCCTTATTTTTCATAGCACAGAAAAGGAAAATAGTGGTACTACCACAGTCACAGTCAGCAATTCAAACTCATCAGAAGGAATTACACTCTTCACACAAAATGTGATTAAACAGTGAAACTCACAAGAGACCCAAAGTATAAATGAATTTATAAGAAGATGAGATAAGTTCATGCAAGAGATATCAATTCACAGCCACCAAATACAGTGGTTTGATGTAGCCGCTGGCTAATAAAGTCATTAATCTGCTTATTGCTGGAAGCTGAAGGGGGAAGGGCTTCTCCAATTTACTCTGGTGTTCCATGCTTTGACTAGAATCTGCTAGTGGGTATTGCTGGGGACAAGCCACTGGCCTGGACGGACAATCATCTCCCTCACCGTGCCCATTCAAAGCTTAAAAGAAAAACAATACTCACAGCAAATACTTCATTTTTAAAACCGCTGTGTAATAATTTCACAACAAATTATTTGTGAAAATAGTTATGAATGCTCTTCTAAAGTACAGTATTTAGATGGTCAATACCCATATTTTAATATTTTGAATGCAGAACAAACAGAGGACAATATACACTGTACTCCATATAACAGAAATTAAATTAGCTACACTGATAAAACCACTGAATTATTTAACCTTTTGGGAAAGTACTTTCTAAGGTATTGGTTTACAAATCAGATTACAAAACTGAAAAGCATTTGGCACCAAATATCTACAATGTCTCACGCTAATCATTAAAAAATGATCATTCAAACCAAGAGACTATCATCAGTCCCAGATCTTGGGCTGAGTCTGTCTCCAAAGATTTCGTTTTTCTCCTTCAGCCAATAAGAATTCAATTACCAAAAAAAAAAAAAAAAGAAAAAAGAAAAAATTAAAAACATAATGTGAGTGAATCAGATTAGAGAGACTGGTAATTGCAGAGTTCACCTACACAGTTTCCCTTGTATTTCTACAATATCAACCAGCTGTGTTTTTCCTGAAAGCAATATTGAAAACCAATGGCAGAACCTGAATAGCATAATTTACTTCCATCTTTCATGTTGTTTTTTGTAAATGTTACCTATCTCTAATGTAAATTTTGTTCCTTGGTACAGTGAGTTGATTGTTTTAGTGAGTAAAATATAATGCAAAGTGTTGTTGAAGCTGAGTATCAGCTTTTTCTCACAGTATATCTTACTTTGTCTGATGTTAACAGGTGAAATTGTGCCTCAGACATCTTTCCACCTTACTAACTGAATGGGCAGTGGCAGATTCATTTGATATTCACCTTCACAGCATATAACCCTTCCATCATCAGGGATTACACCATTATGAGAGGAATAAAATCTACATGTTGCACCTTTGGTAGAGCACAGAAGACACTTAAAGAAGCTAAAGACAGCTGACCCCACATGGTCATGTGGGGATGCATGGTGGGGGGAAAAGATGGGACTGAGAGCTCAAGGCTCCAGTTCTCATCACAAAGATTTCAGTCACTTCCATTTACTTTTTTACTCACAATCCAGCAATGACCTGCTGAAAACCCCAAGTTTCTCTGATCTCCTAAACATTTTACCTGCCATACCAAGTAGTACTCATGAGCCTGATAAAATGCATCTCCTCTGGATGCCTCAAAGGTCTTTGCTGGCCAAAAGTACTAAAACATTCAGATTGCATGATTCAGAACAGCTTATTCCACAGGCCTGCCTGAAGAAAAAGGCTTTTTCCTTGTTGCTAATAGCTCAAAGAAATCTGCCCCAAAATAGGTAGAAGGTCACTCAAATTGGTAGAAAAATACATCAAACTTAATCTTCCTGGAAATGTTTTTTCTCTGTTCACCTCTAGTCCTTGTGATATATCTTCACATGGATACACACGTACATACAATGAAGTGTTCATACCAGTCAGTCAGCACTTGGCTTTAAAGTGTCAATATCCTCCAGCCATACAGGAAGAAAATACTGAATAATAATGGCTTATAAGTATTGCCATAAAAAATTCCACGTTTGTATCTTGTGCATACAGTGCCGTTACTTTCTTTTCTGATTCTTTGCTTTCCTTCCTTCACAAACCATTTTCATAGTGAAATCCTTTTCTAGTCAAATGTCATTACAGTATGTCATGCCAAATCAGGGACACAGAGGTTAACCACAAGATACAGTAGTTCTGGGCTATATATCATTTTCTTTCATAGCTGACAGACAAGACACTAAGCAAAAGTCTGGGAATAGGGAAATATTTGACAAAATAAGGGTCTGCTGCTTTTAAGGAAGCCAGAATTTCACCTTGCTTGGTGAGACATAATTACTAGAACCATAAAATAGACTATCATAAAGGTAACTCATTCACTACATGGAAGAGTCTAAAGAATAGTTAGTAAATTTTAGTGACAATAAATAATATTTCACATATTGTCGTCCTGTACCTTTCTCAGTTGCCTTCAAGTATTTCCAAATTCATCAACTAAGCTAATTAATGAAATAAAGCCCTGAATTGATTTAAATTAAGACGATGTGGGTATGTTCTAACACATAAATTATTCACTGTCCACTACACTGCAATATGCCTCAGTTAACATCAATATTCCCTGTTTTAGAATAAAAATCTGAATAAAGCCTCAGCATCATGGAAATAACAATATATGTCATATTGTTATACTATCTCCTAATCTTGAATGTCTTCTGATGTGTCTTCTTTTAACGTTATATTGAAACTAACTTTACTTGTCACCTAGTTTAAAGCCATCTTGTCCAGAGAAGAAAACAACATATTTATAAAGCCTTTCTTCAGCAAGAGAGTTGTATCAGCAGGAGGTTTTGAAGCTTTTTAACTAATTAAAAAAAAAATCACAGACATTTTTGAAACAATAACTTAGTAACTAACAAAAGTAACTGCATGTATGTGTACATATATATGTATTTTCCAGATACCTGAAAGTGATTCTTCTGACTGAATACTAAAATACAGCATGGAACAGTTCAAGGAATGAGAGACAAAAATATTCTGCCTAAAACATGTTGTCTAACACAACCAGGAAGAGAGTAGAACAGTGCCTTTCTGAAATATAATGAGTTGGGTAAAAAAAAGTAGTGTATGTAGTACTCTTAACACTGACTGAAAAACAACCTGACCTATAATTAAAGGATATTAGAGAGTGCAGCTTGTGGAATTACAAAAGTAAGAGTGTTGAAAATAAGGAGTATTACACAAAGGTTAAAAAGTGGAGTGATAATTATATAAAATTATTTTTCCTTTTTTGTTTGTTTTTATTTTTTAAGTCTTTCCTGACAAGTAAAACATACAGCAGAAACAGGATTTTTTTTTTTAATCTAAACCACAAAACCTAATGCAGTATTTTGGTATGCTTGGGCTCACAGTTTTGGAAGACAAGGCAGACTATCACACAACAAAACATACACAAGGCATCTCCTGAGCAAGTTTCCCTCTGCTACTCTCTTTTGGCATAGCTTTGCTGGCTACCCTGAAATGAATCACTTGGCCAAGGCAGCACATAACTCACAGATATCTCTTTCCATTTAACCAGCCACATTTGGAGTTGTCACTGACATTTATAAAACATTTGGTGAACTAAAACTTACCACGGGCTGCAGAGGAATCTCCACTCTGGCTTGTGGAGCACCTCTTCTCCCCTATTCTTCTCCCACTCTGTTGTCTGCAGGGCGGCTTCTCTCACATATTTTCACTCCTCTCTCTGGCTGCTGTGCCACCTGAGTTTTCCCTCCTTCTTAAATCTGATATTCCAGAGGTGCTACCACCATCTCTGATGGGCTTAGCTTTAGCCAGCAGCAGGTCCTTCTTGGAGACAGAGGAATTATCTCTGTTGGACATGGGGGGAGCTTCTGGCAGCTTCTCACAGAAGCCATCCCTGTAGCCCCACCATCACCAAAATCTTGCCTTGCGAACACATACAGTTTTTAGGACTGTATAAATTTTGCACTCCTTGACAGCCATGGCACATTTTGGTCACTTGGGCTATGCATTTTAATAAACTAACATTTAATTAATGTTGTCTGTAGTTATAATACACGACAAGACCTTAGTCTCAAAACCATGTTCTGAAATAAATATTTTTCCCTCCGGATTTATGATAGGAACAATATTTTCACCTGACTGAAGAGTGAGGTGAAACATCCCCAAGGTATACACATTTTATTGGAGAAGGGAATTTTCTTTCCCTTTCCTATGTGCATATGCTGTTTTCATCCCCATCATCTTCAAAACAGAGGAATGAGGCACTGACCATGAGAGGAGCAAACAAGTTAGTGAATTTTGTCCGTTTTAGAAGTTTCATGAAATAAAGATTAATTACAACTGCTCTGAAGAGCTATGTCTGCCAGAACATAAAAGGTACCTTGAAATTCCAAATATTAAAAATTTTAAGTATTTTCAATCATATATTAAAAACCAGCTGAATTAAAAAAACAAAGGCACTTGCCTTTGTACTCTTCACTGCAGGAAAGTTCAGAGTAGCTATAATGTAATAAAAATCATTTAACTCCTACTAGATGAGTTTTATTGAGTACTGATGATTTTCTTCTCATTTTCACTTGAAGATAATTCACTGTATCAACTTGTAAGATGAAAAAGAAAATTGAAGTTGGCAATGGAAAATTTTCAGATTGGTATAAGAAAATTATTTTTGCATATACCACCTCTTATTTCAAAGGAATTTCTCATTTTTTTTTACATCAATAGAATTCAAACATCTTATGGAAATTAACTGTCTCCAAAAGTAAGAAAATAACCATAAGTTATTGTCTGAGCAAGCATTTACCAAGCTTTAATATTTCGTTAGGTTAACAAGTACGTACTCACCAATTTGACAGTTTACTCACATATTTGCAGATATGTGTGTAATAGATACAGAAGATGCTCAGAGTGTCTAAGAGTAAAAGCCAATATACAGCACTGAAACACAAAAAATAAACAGCAAGGAGAAAATTAAAAGGACAAGTTTAGTCCCTTGCTGCTGCAAGGCAATAAAATAAACATTTGCATACACCTTCCAGCCATTCTTCGCATAGATTTTGCTGTTGTGTCATTCTGTTTAGTTATCTACTGCTCGGAATATTAAAAAAAAAAACCCACACACAAAAAAACAAACAAAACCAAACACAAACAAACAAAACCCAAAAACAAAACCAACCAACCCAGATTTCACACATTCTGCAGTTTAATCCGACTTTTAGGATTCTTACATACATAATTGTAGACATGTCATGTTCTGAATTTAATGAGCTTTCTTACAAAGTATTGTTTTTTTAAACATATTTTGAGTCAAATGGTCAGGAGCCAAGCAAGGTCATTCCCAGCAAATCACATGGCCATCGATCCTGAAAAAACCCCCCTTCAGTGAAAACTATTACATATATATAAAAAACAGAAAAAATAAAAAAATTAAGAGCACACACCAGAGGAAAATTTTCACCTTTTGGAGGAATGGTGGGTCTATAACCTCCAAATGGATCATTTCTCTGGGTTTATTTTGTTGGGGTTTTTTTTGCAGAAGGGTAAAGTGTAATGATAAATATGGTGATAGCTCTAGAAATAGAATGTACATAATAAAATGGTTTGAATGTACATAGTAAAATGGTTTGAATGTACATAGTAAAATGGTTTGAAGCCAGAATGCATTTAGGTGGCTAGCTAAAAGAAGAGAAATTCTCTGCTTCCAGCATCCTTGCTGATATTGAATGGGTTTATTCGATTTTTTTATGTGTAAGTATAACTCCATGGGGAAAAAAAAGTGTATGCAGTTTTTCTAGTTGATCATGGTAGACTAAAAACATCTATGTCTTAAAAGCTTTTGTTGGCAGGCTTTGATACAGTAATGCACTTAATATTGGTACTTTGACCCCTTAAATTTCAGAATAGGAATGCCATGTGTTGTAGAACAGAAACCATTATTAACCTTTTAATAAAAGCTTTTGGTATTCATTTTTAGTATTTCACATTGACCTAAAAGTTCACCTTTCAGAAAGGCTATGAAAAGGTGAAGAACAGAGCATAAGACTAATATTTCCCATTTAAAAATATTTTTTGTGTCTTTCTTCAACACTGATAAAGGTAGCACTGGAATTAGTGCAGAGTAATTTTTGCAATCGCTTAGCAGTTTTTATGTGCCATAAAAATAAGTTTACTAGATCATCCATCATGCCATGGTAGGACTGACAAAATTGTTCTATTTGCATGGTCTTCCACAGAGTGTTTGAAAGAGTCAGACAACAAAATACCACAAACAGACATGTTTCACCCTCGCTAAACAAACTAATTTCTAGCACTGTCTGGTTCCTTTTGCAGTTCAGCATTTTGATGAGGAACCAGACCGGATCTGGAATCTGCTTTCTGCAGAGCATCACTGAATTCAGCCCTTAGAGCACATCCACAATGCAATTTCTGGCCAAAGTGCTGGTAAGAGATAAGGGACAGTGCGGAGTGAACCTTGCTTACCAGCTCACCCATTCCAAATTAGCTATGGACAGGGTAAGCACTACAAGGCTTCCAATCCTCCTTCTGTTAGATTTTTCCCAGGGAAAGAATGATTGCTGCTGCTACTGCAACTTTATAAGCCTTGCAATTGCTATTATTATTTCTATGGCAGAAGATGACAAAACATTAGTTATTCTAGATAGAAAGGGGATACACGTCAAGGTCAAGGGAAGTCTCACTTTTATCACCACACAATAAAATTACTTTTCCTTTTACCAGTTAAACTATCAAATTGAGAGAAGGAAAAAAAAATACAAATCAGATTTCATTAACCTGTTCAATATTTTTTAAATTATTTTTTTAACCAAAAAACCCATAGATATATTGGGAAGAAATTTTGGGGGTTTTTTATTGGTGTTTGTTTGGTTTGGTTGGTTTTTTGTGGGTTTTGTTTGTTTGTTTGTTTGGGGGTTTTGGTTTTGGGTTTTTTTGGGGGGTTGGCGTTTCTGGGGGGGGTGTTGTTTGTTTTTTGTTGGGGTTTTTTTGGCTCTTTTCTTTTTTGTTTGGTTGTTGTGGGTTTTTTTATTTATTTTATACATTTCAGTTTGCAGAAAATATAACAAAGGAGAGGTGAGCAAGGTGATACTTTAGCATCAGTTGGGGAGTCAGACTAGTCAGACTATACTTCTTTTTTATGCAGTAATGTGGGATTTCTAGTGTTCATCTAGCTTTGGAAACTCAGATTTGGTTATCTCCAGTTTTGGAGAAAATACGATTCCATATCTTTCATACGGAACCATAAGGCTTCAGGGGATTTCAGAACAAGTCTTGTGTAAATCATAGAATCACAGAATTGCCTGGGTTGGCAGGGACCATAAGGATAATCTAGTTTCAAACACCCTGCCATTTGCAGAAACACCTTCCACTAGACCAGGGTGCTCAGAGCTCCATCCAACCTGGCCTTGAACACTTCCAGGAATGGGGCATCCAGAACTTCTCTGGGCAACCTGTTCCAGTGCCTCACCACCCTCACAGTCAAGAATTTTTTCCTAATATCCAGTCTAAATCTACTCTCACTTTGCAGCCATTCTCCCTTGTCCTGTCACTCCAGACCCTTGTAAATAGTCTCTCTCCATCTTTCCTGTGGGCTCCCTTCAGGTACTGGGAAGGCCACAATTAGGTCACAATGAAGCCTTTTCTTTCCCAGACTGAACAATCCCAATTCTCTCAGCCTTTCCTCACAGGAGAGGTGCTCCATCCCTCTGATCAAATCATCATCTTGTTCAGACAAAGTTTTCAATATAACACAAACTGTAGCAAANACCCTTGTAAATAGTCTCTCTCCATCTTTCCTGTGGGCTCCCTTCAGGTACTGGGAAGGCCACAATTAGGTCACAATGAAGCCTTTTCTTTCCCAGACTGAACAATCCCAATTCTCTCAGCCTTTCCTCACAGGAGAGGTGCTCCATCCCTCTGATCAAATCATCATCTTGTTCAGACAAAGTTTTCAATATAACACAAACTGTAGCAAACTCCTACCCAGCGCAGGAACCTCCTGGTAGTTTATATAATAAAGTTGCTCACTTCACCCAGCAAAATTACTCTTTTAGTGCCGGAACTGCCAAAATAGAATAATACAAGTTCACTACTGTGACTAATGGCAACAAACACCAGTAGAAATTCTCAAGATATCATTTTAATCTATTTGAAAAAGAATTGGTTGACCAGTGGGCTTCTCTAAATAGCTTCCTAATGTAGGGCAAAATATGGTCATCACAGTACGTGTTGTAGTCCAGCTGCACGTTGTCATGTTCACTTCTGCTCAGGAAAAGTGAATCTTTAAGTATTTTACATCAAGCCATCTCTATAGAAAAAGAGATTCAAATCAGCCATAGATATCCAAATGAAAACCTTTTAGGTATAGGACAGGAACAAAATGTGTATCTTTCATGGCCAGGGCCACGCAGCAACCACAAATAATTTGGGAAAATGCTCTGGTATTGCTCTGTCAGTGGTACAAAGCATAAACGGCTTATTCAGCATAAAACCTGAAAATTCTCAGTCAGCTGAATAATACACTTTACAGCAGTGGCATGCTTGTCAAAACAAAATGTATTTGTTCCTATTCACATTTCTTTAGTCTACTTTTGACTTAGAGTCCTTGGAGATTTATAGTTAGAAAACCAATTGTGTATAAAAGCCAATAAGTATTGTCTTAATATTTCTTTAAATGAGTAGATATTAGAATTATTATTAATTAATACAAAACACATGTTTGGCAAAATATCCAGCAACATAAAATTTAGGAAATTATAGTATCATGAAAAAAAATATAAATTCCTCATCCTGAGAGATAGAACCTGAAAAATGGAAGTTTATCTATGGTAATTTAAACTGAAAAACTCTCAAATTATGTTTTTCTTAAGATTTAGTTCTCAAATTGGCCCTAATATGTTTAACAAGATTAAAAACAAATTGTTAACACTAAAAATTTCTCTTTACACAGACAACATTCATTTTACTGATGACAGACCAGAAATACATTAAAATACATTCTTGTCTCAAATGACAATACTGACACACTTCACTTGTAACAGAGAAGCATAAATATGTTTATCGATACAAAACTGTCAGGGAGACCCTCCTGTTGAGTCATGAGTTTCACAAAGGACCCCTTTGTGTTCTAAACTCCTTCTCAGAGGGGAGTTTAGCTGCAGGTGGATCCAGACGTACTCCCAAACTTGGTCAACATTTTATGTCTAGAGGATTGTACGTGTACAATCAAACCTTTATATCACTTAGCTAAGATTTCAGAAGTTTTCATGACATTAATCACTTACTGAGAACTTGTTGTGACAACCAAACCCTCAACCTCAAGGAGTAACCTTGAGAAATATCCCTACTCCATGAGAGATCCTGGAGTGCAGCCCGCTGCCATGCAGGAGAGCTCAACATGCCCTGGCTCTCCACTATTTATGGGGAAAGATAATTGACTTACAGTCATATTTGCATTCCAGATGTATTTAGGGTTAGTTCATTCTCAACTAGCCCATAGCTGCGAACAAGACTTATAACCCTTATGTCCTGAGCAAGATTTATGGCCCTTAGCTATCGAGTTGTTCTCTGAAAGGCAGTTGCAGCCATCACAAGCACTGGTTTAGGAGAAAATAGGAGGGAGAGCACACTATCACAGTGCTCTGCTAATTTGAGACTACTTTTGTTTCAAGTCTTAATTATGTGTTTATATAATTAATATCAATATGGATTCTATAAAGAACAAGCCAATCAGAAAACCCCATTACACACTTTGCCAAAACCTTAAAGTGGATCACAACTGCTTGCATGATTTAGTAAAAGGAAAAAAAACCACCCAGTAATTACCATTCATACAGTCATCCCATCAAACACTCATGTTAATTAGTTTATTTTCTACCTATCACACTGATCTGGTGAAAAAAACAATCAAAGGAAAAATGTGGAACAGAACTTATTAAAGCTTATCAGGAACATTGGATAGTTTGAGCTTCATAATCAGCTTCTACTTACCCCATTGCTTCTGCCCCAGCAATATTTTCTATCTCAGGCTGCCTTGTAAAGGAGGAGAGAACAGATGTCAGCTGTGAGTTTTCTCCTATTACACTGTTAGGAAAAGCTCCTTCTGGAATACACAGCATATCATACTATGGACAGTAGGGAGTTCCTCCAGCTTGTCAGTAATTTTCAGTATCAATCAAAATACATAAAGCAACATGCAGAAATGCTGGAACAGGTTTCATGTCAGGTAACCCTGGAATGCAAAAGCAGTATAGTGCCTTTGCTGCCCACCTCTGCTATACTTTTCATCTCACAGGAAAGCCAGTCGTGCACTCATTAGCAATACAACCTTCCAAGCTCATTAGAAGATTTTCTTTAAGCTCATAATTATCTTGATTTTCTGCTATTCTTGCACCCTTAGAAAAGAATCTAGGTATTCCTCTTGAATCACTGTAAAAGCTTCATCTGAGTAGAATTTTTTTTTTTTCACTGAAAATGGAGTCACCAACAATCAGGGGAAAAAAAACACTATTGGTAATACCACAGAATTCCTTGTACTTAGGAATTCCTTCATTTTTTCATTCTTGATTACCCTGTCCCCCTCCCTACCCTTTTTATGCTTCTAAAACACAGATGAGATATTAAAAAAATTATTCTCAGATTCATCCTTAAATCTCTATCTGAAATATACGTGGATATATAGCTTTAGAATAAAACTAAAATAGATTTGAAATTCTTCTGAATACTATTTTTTCTCAATGCTCTGCATCCACCTTGTGCCTCCTATTCAGATACGGTCTCCAAAAACTAAAATAGAGATCAAGCATGATAATGCAGACACAGGAGAATTTTATTAAAGGCTTGTTTAAAGAAATACTATAAAAGGATTTGGACCATCGTTTGTCAGTCGTTGACTCAAACCCATCTCAGAAGTTAATTTCAATCATTGCAAGCTCCCATTTTTCTGATCCAGGCACAAAAAAGTTGCTGCTTTCAGTTCAGCATTTAGCGGGCAGCTGTCCACATCATAAAACGTATATTGTTTAATATATTATAAATTAAACTAGTTACTGATGTACTCAGAAGTGTTTATATCCATTGATGAGGCACAGTAAGAAGTGTTCTCAAGTGATGCTCGTGCTGTACTCAGCTGAGTAATTTTAATAGCAGGTCCTCATACCAACAGCTGGAAAAAAATCCAGAGAGTAAGAAAGAGAAAAGGATGATGACAACTTCAGGTTTAAGAGTCCATCAATGTAGGAATTTTCATAAATATCTGAACTGGAAAAACAATCCATAACCATTCTGACTATTGGAATATTTATTATGTATTCTTATGCCTTGAGGCTCTAAGGACAGGAACAGCACAATAAAAGGACTTTGACCTTCACGTTTTGGAGTAAGAAATGTACTCTAGTCTGAAGGAAGAAAGAGTAAAAAAAGTTAAACAGTTTGTTCCAGGTGGGTAGAGGCTGGTGCTCCCATCCCTCATCCTCTCCCAAACACCATCCACTCTTCAGCACTAAACTTTTTGTAGTCAGCACCTGACAAAATGCAAATGCAGACAGGTACAGATTTGATAAACTTCAAATAAGAAAAAAAAAAAAAGAGAAAATTGAACTGATCAAGACATCACAGTGGCTGCTGACCTTCCTCCTCTTCTGTAAAGCAGATGCACAGATGGAGCAAAAAATAGCACATCAGCATTCTGGGAAGGTTACAATAATTTTCCAGAGAGAATATTCTTTGAAATAAGAATTTATAAAATTTTAAATTATTTACTAGAGTGAATACATAGGAAAGCATACCCATAGATCCTACAAAGAATAACATTTTTTTAAAAATTCAACATACAAAAAAGACAAGTTAATATTTAGTACAGAACTTGATGATTCATAAATTACAATGAGATTGGAATGAAATCTTGAATTTTACTGTTTCCTCCCTTCCATCTAAATAATTACTTTAGAAAAATCACAGGAAGATAGAAAAAGGCTGTATTATGGACAGATTTAACCAGCTAGTCCTGCAAATTCACCTCATTCAGTTACTAATTAGTTGTAAACATTATCCTTATCATCAGCATAAAACTTTACCTTGGGGAAGCTCAAGTCCTCTCTTTTTTCAACTTCAATAGCATAAAACAATAAAACTGTGAGCTCCAGTAGCATGGGACTGTGGTGGAACCATACATAATGGGAATTCCCTGCCAAAAGCAAACCAGGAATTAGACATCTCAGATGGTTTTCCTCCAGACGTACACCATGTTTTACAGTAAAAATATTGGAAGTACTGCTCATGGAAATGAGATAATGGTTTCTATTTCTCACTGCGCCATAACAACTTTTTTTTTTTTTGCTTTTCTGACAATAACTTTTCCTTGTTTAATTTATTGATGTGTGTAAAAAATTGCTCTTTTTTTTTATTGTTCCCTTCATCTCCTCTACAGAGATATTAATTTAAAAATTCTCAGTATTCTAGGTATTGAGTTAAGTTTTTAACTTATCATTAGTCACAGAGGATGCAGGTATGACTTCCTTTGGTTTTATGCCATTTCAGTCTCCCCTTTGTGCAACAACAAAAAACTCTAGTAAAATATGGATTTCATCATTTTCAATACCATCTGTGGACTTTCTCATTTGTCAGTCCTAAATCTCCCAGTTCACCTCTTCTCTTTTTATTTTTCTTCCAAAACAATTGCATTTTGTTTCATTAGTTATAGCTGTCCAGAACTCTTTGCTAACTACATTCTTTGTTCATCATCTTTACACTTTTAAGCAGTGGATAACAAATAACTTTTTAGGTTCAGATACAAGAATTTGTTTTGAATTGTAAAGAGCTATTAATTTTCTACTTTCAAATGAAAGCACATTCATTTCTGCAGAAAGGTTATTCTTCTTTCCCACTAAGGAGTGCCATTAACAAGACCACAAAACTGCCCGTTGAATAGAAGTTTGATTTGTTTCCCCACTCAGTCTCACTCTTCACATTTGATGATGCATGCTTTTGACTTCTTGACTGTATTTAATTCCTCCTCATTAATGACACACTTGTCTCTTATCCCTCTTTGCAAAGATCAATTATTGATCTGCATTAATGTAACTGATGTATCTCTCCCCCATCTATTAGCCATGTGTTTTCAAGCATGTAATTTAACTGAATTCTTTCCTCCTGTTACAGTTTCTCTGTCATCCATTTCTGACAAGCACTGTGCTTGCTTTTATTCCTGTTCTTTGTGCTTCGTTCTATCAAAAAAACCCCAAACAAACCAAACTCTGCTCATTTTATAATAGTCATTGCTATTAACTGTAGTAAAAATAACTTAATCACCACAGGTTTTTCTTGTTTTGTTATGAGAAAATGCAAACTATCACTCAAGAAACATATTAAACATTTACAAAAGTAACAGATTCGTAGGCTGGCACTGAACAGATACAAACATGTATAAAATCGTTAATTATACACTGAGGTTCTACAGCTCCATATTTCATGTGTGATGTCTGGGTAGCAAAGTATTCCTCATAATATCCTCCTCAAAAATCAAGCTGTACCATTTCTAATAGAATCACCTGCTCTGCTCCAAGGGCCTGAATATTTGACACCAATGTAAGTTTCCATACTACATGTATGGAAAAATAGGTGGGGTAACAACCATATAAGGAAGGAAAGGGATGGGCATGACCTTATGAGGGAATTCTGCACTGTGACAGGGGTTAACCAATAAGAAAAGGAATGTAACATGAGGGAGAAGGATTATGAATAAAATGGGGTATAAAATTTTAAAACATGCATTAACAGTCCTATCACAAGAAAATCCTAAAGTCTCTGTTAGCTTTCACTTCATTAAACAAAACTTCCTTCTTCTAACAGTGTCTCTCGAAATCTCTTCTTCCACATCTTAAACTTCTCCTCTTTGCTCCAGGCATCACCCACATCTCCCCGTTTTGTTTTCTGTAACAGAGGCTTGGAAAACATTCTTTGTAACAAATTTTTTAACAGAATTGTAATTAAGGCGAGAACGACAGAAAACCAGATATCATAACTATTTGTTTGAGCCAATTAGGAGTATTCAGGAACTTTAACCAGTCAAACAAAACCGCAGTGTTTATTTTAGGAGATGAGTGAATATTTTTATTAAGATTCTTCAATTCAGATATACTGTTACTTATGGATTTGGAATGATCAGAAAAATTTAAGCAATACAACCCTTCATACTCTTGGCAGCCATGATTATGAGCAAGAAGTAGAAAATCTGTGGCTGCATGGTTTTGAAGGGTAACTTCTTTTAACTTTAAAGTATCAGCGAGTAATCCCTCGATAGCAATACTGCTGGCATTAGCTTCTTTTTCCATCCAGCATCCCATGTGTGTCAAGAGCAATAGTGGATGCGCAGTTCCTATACCAGCAAATGGGAAAGCACCCCAAAAGTTTTGCATACGAGTCCAAATAAAAATATTAGGATCATAATCTTCCGTGAAAGGAAGGTCTTTGGCGAATTGAAAAATGTAGGATAGTCAAGTGTGTCTTCCTGGCCTGGAAGAGTTGGGGCATATTCAGGGACATTGATCTGAGCTGGGAGAGTCCGAGCATATTTAGGGACATTGATTTCATTAGGCTTAACTTTGTACACTATAAAGGATCATTTTCGTGGTTTTGAATTCGGTGGGTCAGGGTATACAGGTTTTGGTGGTATTCGATTCAGGAAACGCCAATCATGTGATCTTTTTGACCTAATTAGGGTAGCGGCTTTTTGGCCTGGGAGAAGGGTTTTGGCAGGATTGAACAAGGTTAATTTACCAACTGAGCAAGGCCCTCCTATTGGGTAAGAAGGCACTCCTGGCCAGGCACTCTCTCCACAGATCAAGAAGTCTCCAGTGGGTAAAGCTATGGGTTGAAATATTTTTTCTGTGGTAATCACTTTAGGGGGAACTCCATTGCACCATAAGGTGACGTTAGAGTAAACTGGTTTTCTAGAAGTTACTTTGTGTCGTTTAATTTGGGTGGTGGTTTTTTGCTGAAAGACAATACAGTAATTTGTTCTGATTGAGCCTAAGAGATCTATCTCGGCTGGTTCAATGTTGGTATATGAGGGGAATTGGAAAAATTCAACAACAGTTTCCTTAGAAGGGAGGCCTACCAGACATGTTTTGAAGGGGTTATTCAGATTAGTGATTGAAAGGTAGATGGCATCTGACCCGGTGGCGTTGGCCAGTTTTACCCACACATTCTCATCTGCCTGGTAGGCCCATGATGGAATGATTGGTGATGCCACAGGAACGAAGGTGGAGATTATGATCAACCAGATGGTGTAGAAGATGTAAGATTTTCTTGTTATATTTTGATTCTCTTGGATGGTATCCATACCGGCCCGTTATCTGTAGAGATACAAGCATGTCCTTTTCCCCACGTTATGAGGGGAAAAGGACCCTCCCACTTATCCATTCATAATTTTTAAACATAACTTTTGCTTTGGATGCTTAAAGTTTTTCTTTAGTACCGAAATGTCTTTGTATTGGAGTGGTGTTACTTTTGATGTGGTTTAAAAAATTTAAAATGTACAGAGCTTTATATAATTGTTCTTGAGAGAAGAAACCTATATTCCCCGTCTTTTGTTTTTTTAACATATTTTTTATAGACTGATGTGCTCTTTCCACTATACCTTGACCTGTGGGGTTGTGAGGGATTCCTGTGGTATGAACAATACCTCACATCATAAAAAAATTTTGGGTGTCTTTTGACACATATGAGGGGTCGTTATCTATTTAATTTGCTGCGGCACTCCCATATGAGCGAAGACAGTAATTAGGTGTTTCTTTACGTTACAGCCTTTTTCTCCAGAATGCGTTGTTCCTACTATGTATCCCAAAAAGGTATCAATGGATATATGTACATATTTTAATTTTCTGAATTGGGCTACACGTGTCACATCAGTTTGCCAAATTTGCAGAGGCTCTAAACCCCGGGGGTTCACGCCTTCTGATCTTAATGATGCAACCTGTTGACAGTCTGGGCAGCTGTGTATAATCGCTTTGACTTGACTTTGTGTTAGGTTAAATTGATGAAAAAAACTATGTGAAATGCGAGTTTGTTCTAATTTGTGTGGGATAATCGTCATACCTGTCAGGCTGTCTGCTTTGCAATGTCCCTCTGCGACGGGTCCAGGTAGAGTGGTGTGTGAGAGAATATGGGCAATAAAGAAAGCAAATTTTCGATTCTGTATGAGAAATAATAATTGTTTGAATAAATTGAATAAAAATTGGTTATTGATTTAAGTATGAATTTTCTGCTCTTTGAACAATACCTACAATGTAAAATGAATCAGAAATAATATTTATGCTTTCTGAATTGAATAGAGAGAAGGCTCAAACAACTGCTGATAATTCCACGATCTGTGGAGAGCCTTCCACCTTCTGTATGTCCTGGTTGCAGTGGCCAATTTCTTTCCAATGACCGGATTTCCTGTTTTGCCTGATCCGACTGTAAAAATAGTTCTGGTATCTTTTATTGGAGTTTTAGATTGAACAAATTTCAGTTGTAGTGGAATTTGGTTGATTCTTTGTAGAAATCTGCAAGGAGGGAGACGGAATTTAATTTCTCCTCCATAATGTGCTACAGCAATTTGGAATTCATGGTTCATTATCAGCATTTGTTCAAGGTGTTCGAAGGTTAGAGGCAGGTAAATGGCAACTGGATCTTCTCCTGACAACTCCCAACACCTTAATTGGCCTCTAAAGCAAAGCTTACTTAACATTTCAGGTTATGTAGTAAGGGTTTTTGGAAATTGATGAGGTAGGAACAACGACTCCCATTAACAAAAATTGGATTTTCTTGGGTAAAATTGTCCTAAAATAGCAAACGGCTGAGTAGGACCTAATAAAATTACTAGCACAGGAGGTTCGTCTTCTAATTTTCTGTTCCCATGTTGTTTGTCGATTTTTGTTTTGACAAGTTGTAGAGCTGTCTCTGCGTCTGGGGTAAGGGATCTTGGGGATATGAGTGCAGAATCTCCTTTTAAAAGAGAGAATAAAGAGTGTAAGTCATCTGTAGAAATTCCTAGCATCGGGTGAACCCAATTAATGCTGCCTAGAAGTTTCTGAAGGTCATTTAAGTTTTTAATAGAATGGTTGATGGAGATCTGTTGTGGAGTAATGGTAGATTCTGAAATTTTCTATCTAAGATATTTTCAAGGTGAGTTCCACTGAATTTTGTCAGAAGAGACTTGTAAATTATGTGTTTGTGATGTGGTGACCGTGGTTTGTAATACTTGTTGAACTACAGAATGTTGTTTTGTGTAAATAAGTATGTCATCCATGTAATGAAAAATAGTAACTTCTCGGTGGTCCTTCCTAATTGGTGACAAAATATTAGCTACAAAAAGTTGACAGAGGGTTGGAGAGTTTTTCATAACTTGGGGTAAAACCTTCCATTGATATCTTCGGCTGGGTTCACCGATGTTGATAGAGGGAATGGTAGATGCAAACTTACATGAATCTTGGGGGTGTAACACATTATGAAAAAAACAACCTTTAATATCAATTACTACAAGAGGCCACTTCTCCGATAGCATCGCAGGCGAAGGCATGCCTGGCTGAAGTGACCCCATGGGCTCAGTGACCTTATTGATCTTACAGAGGTCTTGTAAAAGTCTCCAATGGCCTGATGATTTCTGAATAACAAAAACAGGGTAATTCCATGGGCTGACTGAGGGTTCAATATGACCACAATCTAGTTGTTCTTTAACTAACTGATAAAGAATTTGCAACTTCTCTTTACTCAAAGGTCTACCCAAATTGGTGACTCGGTTTTCCATTTTAAAGAGGGTAGCAGCTGCACCCCAGTGGCCTATATTACAAATCTGAATTTGAAGAAATTCCCCATTACATCAGCACACCTCTTCCCCACAAAGTAAGGGGTAAACTTAAAATAAAGGGTTGGACGTTGGTGATTCTGTCATCTGGTCCTGAAATATAAAGAATGTCTTTGCTCCGGACTGGGTTCTGTGAACCCCCTACCCCATTCACGTTGATATGTGAAGATGTCACGGTCCAGTGAGCTGGCCAGTCCTTTTGGGCAATGATGGTCATGTCCGCTCCCATATCTAGGAGGCTTGTGATAGCAAATGTTTGATTGGTTGCAGAGGAAAAGACAGAGCAGATGATGATGGGCCTTTGGCTGTCAATTTGTTGAGCCCAATCTACCTCAAGTATCTGTTCCCGGTGGAGATTCACAAGATGATTTAGTGATAGGAGCCGCGCTATTGGAGTTTCATCAGTCATTTCTACTGGGGGAAAAGAAACATAAACAGAGATATTTAAGTCACTGGTTTTTAAATTTTTCAGTATTTGTGGTACTATGACAAGTCCTTTCTTTGTTCCACTAATTGTGAAAGATAGGAAATACGTGTAGTCGCTCTAAAGTTCTTCTGAAGGAGTAACAGGGATTGTATGATGATTAGCAAATAAAATATTAGATGATCCAACTGGTGTCAATGTTATCCACTGTAAACTTACAGTTCTGTCTTCACCGGATTGCTTGAAAGTCCGGGGAGGGACTTCGAGTGAGGGAGTACCCGGCAGCAATGGCACTGACGAGAGGCATTTGGTGTCTTCGTGCTCCCATTTCGCTGCATGTTGTAACGTCTCTGTGATGGAGGTGTCTTAAAAAAGTTAGACGTTTTTCCGTTTGGTCCTGGTGACTTGAGAGGCAAACGCTGATTATTAATATCTGTTTTGGACCTGCAGTCAGCAGTCCAGTGTCTCACTTTGCCACACCTAGTGCAATTATAAGGTGGTAAAGATGGTGCACAGTTAGCTTTGGGGCATTTTTTCTGATAGTGTCCTTCTTCGCCACAATGAAAACATCTTTGAGGACTTTTCAAGGCTGCAGCTAGTAGTTTTGCCTTGTTTGCTTGGGACCCCACGTTCCCACAAGCCTCAATCATTTCTAGGAGAGTGGGGTTTTTCAAATTTTTTAAGATTTTTTGGCAATCCTCATTGGCTTTTTCGACCACAAGGCTTTTGAATAACACATGTTGAGAGGCTTGGTGTGGTATCTGCCTGAAGATGGCTTCTCTGAGTCGGGTGGCAAAATCTATGAAAGGTTCTTTGATGCCTTGGTAAGTGATTGTGAGAGAGTGGATGAATCTGGCACAGCCTTGATGGCATTGAGTGTGAGACTCTTAATGCAAGTAAGCTGTTCAATTTCAATTCTTCCTTGTTCAGCATTAGAGGGGTACATCTGTTTGCCATAAAGGCAGTCAACTGAATTAGCAATTGGGACACCTCTATTGTTTGCTGATTCTTTAACATATTTGGTGATTTGTGCCTTCCACTCGGACTCAAAAGCCAAATATTGCATGACGGTTAGAAGTGCTCTGGCTATAGTATGGATATCATTGAGGATAAGCGTATATCCTTGGAAGAAGGAGTCAGTAAGTCCCATAGTGAAGGGTGCATTTACTCCATATTCTGTAATAGCTTTCTTGATATCTTTTAGGATAGGAGATTGGCCGCCATTCAGTGGTTGTCCTTCATCCATGTAAACTGGGAAGGCTTTAATAAAATCCAAATCTCCTGCTTCTTCCACTTGTGTTTTGAATGCCTGCCATATTTTCTCCTGTGGTAGCACAGACTGGCTGACATCGGCATTGGTGATCGATGGGTGGTCATGGGTGGCGCCATGTTGCCGGATGTTTACATCCAGGGGACTGGAAGTACCATGGGCGCCACCATTTTGTTCATGACTAATTTCCCCTAGTGAGTAATTTGATTTCTGGGGTAGAGGTGTTACATTAACATCTCCGGAGGTGGGCAGAAATGGCATGTGTATGGGCAGAGCCGTCCCCACGTTGTTAAGTTTCCCGAGCTCTGAGTTTTGTGTCGAGACTTTTGCCACCATTTTGTGGATGAAAGTTACTGTTCTCATCGCTTACATTCCCGCTTTGTATCTTGGTGCCGTTTGGAGTGTTAGTTGTGAAGTTGGTTGTGGGGGAGGTGGTCTTCCCTCCATTTTGTGAAGGGGTTTGGAGACTGTCAGATTCTGGTGACTTAGATTGATGGTGTAACACCATTAAAACAAGTCTCAAAGCTAGGAGAGAGTCAGCTGCGTTTTTATCTTCCCTCTCTTTCACTCTCCATAGCATTAATCCAAGTTTGTCCCATTCTTTGTATGTTAATGTTTCCAGGACAAATTGCTTTTTCTGGTCCAGCCATTTGGTTAATGATTTTAAAGAGCACTTATCGTAGCTGTGACCATGCAGTTTGATGACTGACCTAATTTGTTTTAAATTATCTTTTCTTCTGTTGACAACTTAAGATCCCATTTTTCTATATACTCTAAATTAAGTGTGAAGGGACGTAGGAAAGGGAGGGTATATCCCCATAGTCGCTCACCTCGACAGGCACGATGGATCAGCCAGCCTCTGGCCTGTATCTTCTGTTCAGCTAGGGGAATTGCCAGAGCACACCTCCTCGGCCAGGTGCACCTGTGCCTTTGAGGACAGGAGAGTTCTTGCAAATATGAGAGACCTACAATTCTGCCCTACATTGGGTGCCATCTGAAACGATTTGGGAAGAAACAATACGACAACCTACAGGGTTCGAGCAGGATGTAGGTCTGTCTTTATTCAAAATGGCTCCCCTTTTATAGAGGGAACATGGAAGGTTCTAGAGGCAGGGGCGTGGATAGTACAGATAAGGAATAGGTAGGTGGGAATCACTACATGTATGGAAAAATAGGTGGGGTAACAACCATATAAGGAAGGAAAGGGATGGGCATGACCTTATGAGGGAATTCTGCACTGTGACAGGGGTTAACCAATAGGAAAAGTAATATAACATGAGGGAGAAGGATTATGAATAAAATGGGGTATAAAATTTTAAAACATGCATTAACAGTCCTATCACAAGAAAATCCCAAAGTCTCTGTTAGCTTTCACTTCTTTAAACAAAACTTCCTTCTTCTAACAATGTCTCTTGAAGTCTCTTCTTCCACAACTTCTCCTCTTCACTCCAGGCATCACCCACACACCAATATCCGTGTAACCTCTGAATCACACCGGAACTGAACAAACCTACAACTTCTCCAAGATATCCTAAAGATCAAATTCCCATCATGAGCACCAGCAGGCCTTGCACAATCTCCCTCATGACACGGAAGTCACTGCTCTGGCAGGAACTCACAATAATGAGGAATAAATATACCAGTAACGCCCTCTTCCTGTCACCAAAAATACACCTCTTCGCCACCATATGGGCAATGAGAAGTTTCTTAAGGCAAGTACAGTTGCATTGGGACCCACTAGTTCATGGAATTTTTTTAACCTGACTTTTGTATATCTTTGTCTAAAATGTCTGGACAACTACAAAGAAACACACAACTTGCAGTTTCTTCTCTTGAACTAGCTTGACCTTAATCATTAAATAGATATAAAACGTCTTCAATATAACTTCAGTATGTGACAAATCAGGTGATATTCCTAAGAAAGACAGCTAGTTATGAAACAAGAATATGAAAGATTTACTGTGCCTCTGAGTAATCTGTTTCAATGGTTGCCTGCCCTCACTTCCAGCAGTTTTCACTGTCTTTCCAGTTTGGACTTTGCTGACTTCAACTTCTAGCTGTTGAATCTTGTTAGTCTTTGTTTGGCAGAATAGAGAGACCACTGTTATCAACTAATAGCACCATACCCTACACAGTCAATTCCTCCTTTGCAAGGAGTAATTCAACATAATTTTTATACGCAGATTAATAACTCAGTGAGAAAGGCAGGCAGGAATACACTCAGTACATTCAAGTTATGTCAATCCTTTTCACAGTAATACTGAATTAATAGCTATGTTATTATTTAGATTATTAGCTCATAAATTGCAATCTATTCATATCCCACAGTTAAGCAGCATGTAAAAACTCCAGGTGGCAATAAACTGTATTTTTTCCAATTAAAATACATAAATATGACCAAAAGCTGTAAGAGTACTGAAGTACAGGGCTCCACTTTCAATGGCTCACTGATTAGTCAAATTATTCTCAGGTACTTTTTTATCTCTCTAGGAATCCTCATTTTATATTTTCCAGTGAGCTAGTCTAGATTTTTACAGTACAGTTTCCCTGAACTAAGTCTGTATTTTCTGTTCAGAAATTCTCGTTTAAGTAACCAGCATAAGAAAGTCACCAGAGCCCATTTACATAGCAAAGCAAGTTAAAATCCATTAGTACTTGTTGCTCTATACCAAACTTCGGTGTTTACTCTAAATCATGTTTCAGTTCGGCAAAATGAATGAGTAGTACATGCACATATTGCCTTAGACATTTAAAATTTAAAGGAATTTACCAGTTGTAATGACCACATTTGGAACATATTTACTTAGTTTTCTTTCAAAAATACATCATATTAGAGGTTGCTAAATCTAGTGGGCTTCACTCTTACCACAGCTAGGATGATACAAGGCTGCAGTGGTTCCAGGTTTCCAGAGCAAGTACTGAGGCTGCCCAAGTGTTCCCAGACAGACACACACACACTCTAAATACACATTTACACCTACATTTATATGCACACATGGCCACCCACACAGAGCAGCACAGACAGAACAGTGCCTTTAGTGATATCCATGAAAGGCACAAGGCTCTCACCAGCAGGAATAGCACAGATGCCCTAAGCCTTCATCTTTGTGGTGGATTAGAACCAAGTCCACCACTGGAACAGACACACACATACACTGGCTGTCCTTCCATTAGCTGGTTATGGATACTTGATCTGGTAAGTACTTGGCTCCCAGGCTGTTGGGAGCTGCTCCTCCAGCAGCTGACACCTCAAGCCCCTGAAGTTGATAACTCACTGCAGTTGCTGGCACCCAGACTTCTTACCCTATTTGAGGACTGGCCTTGCAGCTTGCTGGAACTAAACTACACATAGAACAGAGGCTGCACAACTCACATGGAGGATGGTTAGAAACAGGATTTAAGAACAACACAGGACAGACTGTGATAGTCAAGGTCAGTCAGGTAAGTGTATTAACCTGCAACCTGAATAAACTCAACCAGCCTCTTTTACCCCACTCACATCTCTATTTCCCCCACACTTGTTCAAGATGGACCCACTGGTCCACTTTGATTCCTCCTCACCTTCAGTCTGTATTAAAGTTCCACAGCCCACCCCTAAAACATTGCATGTTTTACACAATCCCCAAATTCTCTTCTCTTTGCAAGTTTTGTGCCTCTGAGAGACAGTTTTGTGTTTATAGCTTTACAGAGATTCTCCTCCTCGACTCGCCTCCAAGCATTTCACATCAACTGCTTTGTCCTTATTGTGATTAGGCTTGAACCAGAACATTTATCCTGATATCAGCTAATACAGAATCCTGTTGCTCAATTCCATGCAACTACATGATCATGATGACTGCATTGCTGTGGTACCATATAATGGTATTATTACCTCTACATCAAATCAAGTTTTCTGTCATAAAAATAAACCCTTTTGATTAGTTTAAACAGACTTGATAAATCTTTGGGAAATATAACGGTTTATTCTTTGATTTGGGAGGGAAAAAATAATCCACAAAAATATTACACACTGAGTTACATCCTCCATGTATCTGTGTTCTGGACGTGGTACAATTCCAGATGCCTACAATAATGGCTGATTACAGAAAACAGGCTTCATCTACACCGGAACAGTGGGAGCTGTCAGGAGATATCTGTCATTCCTGCTGGATCAAACAGCCTGAGAGAGGTGAGGGTGCTGCTGTTCCATGTTCCCAGTATGTCCAGCCAGTAGTGAGGCTGGAGAAACAATCCCAGCAGACACACATACAAAAGCACAGGCAGGCAACACACACACAGCTGCCTGCACACGTCACAAGACACACAGAGCACTTGCACAAACACAGCATCAGCACCCTCATTCTGCTCCCCTGTGGCTGGACAGGATGGAGAATGACTAGTGAAAATGTGCATCAGTCCCATGTAGAAGGGGTATCCCTCCAGCAGCTGGGCTCAGACACGCAGTGTGCCCAGGGCTGGCCCCAGGGGACCAAGCTCTGCAGTTGTTGGCATCTGGACATACATGAGACTAGGCTGGGTGGGGCTCTGAGCACCCTGGTCTACTGGAAGGTGGCCCTGCCCATGGCAGAGGGCTTGGAATTAGATGATCTTTAAGGTCCCTCCCAACCCAGGCCATTCTATGGTTCTAGTCTCTGAGCCCCAGAAACTGCAGCCCTACTCCAGTTGCTGGCATAGACTATCACCTACACATTGAGCTGGGCCAGGATTTTCCGGGTCCCAGTATCTAATCTCCCCCATGCTCTTGCCCCTACAAACACCCAAGTGCTCTCACACCCAGAGTCAGCCATGGACATCTGTTCACCATCTTGTTCCTGGGTCATTTCTGCTCAGCAACCCATCTGATGTGATCTTCACTATTGCTCACACACATGCTCACAGACTTACACTCACTCCAGTCTCTGGCAACATGGGCACAGGCCCTCTGCCCCGTGGTCTGACTCCAGCTGCTGCACAGAGATTCTCCCTGCATATAAAGAGGGAGCTGCTGCCCTGGGAAGAGCTGGGAAAAAATATAAGGATGATAGACAGGTGATCAGGTGGAGGGCAGCACCAGGCAAGAGTACTGACCACACTATTTACATGTGATGGTCCCTTCTAATTCCTTATCTCTCCTTTGTCTTCCCAACCATGTTCCTCTTCAAACTACCTGAACACCTCCATTTTCCTACCACTGATTCCTGCCTAAACACCCTGTAAATCCTATGTGGTCTCAAATTGCTTTTCCCCTGCATTGTGCAATGTGTTCTACCCCTAAGAAACAACTCCTCTTAGCTTGAAATGTGATTTGCAAAGCGGCTCCCCCTGACACATTGTGATGGGTTGAGGCTGAAAGATCAGCTGAGATACACTGTTAGGGGTCTGGACAAGGTGGTTGTTCCTTAGAAGTCCTAGGTTTGGGTTCCCACCTGTCCTTGTGCATTCCTGTGTTCCTCTGGACTTGTGCAGACAGGTCCTGGATGGGCTGGTGGTCCCTGAGATGGCCTGAGAGTAGTCCAGCTGGGTATTACTTGGGCTCTTGCCGCCGTCTTTCTGAGCTCCTTTATGGGTGTGGAGATGCATCTCATTACTTAATTGAACAGTAAGTTGAGAAATAATGTGTCAGCACAAAAGGTATGGAGCAGCACCAGACAACCAGGCAGAGAGACAGGTGAGAAAAGAGAACATTGGGAGAGCAGCAGGAAAAAAAATTTTAAAAGCACAACTGCCTATGAAAATGTTGGAAAACAGTTGGAAGAACAGAATGCCCTCACAACAGTTATCCCAAAGAGTAACTTGAAAGACCAGGAATAACTATGCATACAGAAGATGAGCCCTTATGTCCAGCTGGATGCCAACAGGAACAGATTAGCACTAAGGGTTTTGCTTCCCTTGCTGCCCCCCGTGCCCCCTCCCATGCCTGCTGCTCAGCGCCATCTCTGCAGTGATCACCACAGAGCCAGCAGAAAACCAACCTGATGCACTTGCACTTGGACTCATCACTGAGCTGATTTCTTACAGCAACATCACTGAATTTCCAGCCTGATGTACATGGCCAAGTACAACAGTGAACCTCTGCCAAATTTATATTGCCCCAGTGCTTGGCTGCAAGCCAAGGGTGATAACATTATGGGCAGCCCACCTCTTCCTACGTGTATGAGGTACTTCTTTAGGCATGTAGAAAGAAATTCTCCATCAGTAGGCCACTTAAGCTTATAAACCTGTCATTTTTTTGCAGTGACACATCACAAAATGCACTAAGACAATAAACTCACTGATGCAACCCTTAACAAAGAAAAATAACACCAACCCAGCCACGGACTAAGATCCCTCTGCAGAAGCAGACCCTGCTTCAGTAAAGACTGATCATGCACATAATTTTCCCAACACCCGAGTTTGCTGAGACTGAGGTGAACATGATGTTTACAGGAAAATGAAGAAAAGATACCCAGAACGTTCACATCCCAAAGCTTGCTTCACATGACAACTAAAGCTGTCAGGTAGACTTCATAAAAACCCCTCATCATCTGTTCTAAAACGAAGGTTTACTTTCTGATGGGTTAATTAATTAGTGGCAACAAGGAACCTTTCATGGATCACAGAAACATTATTAACAGTAATAAATTGCACATTCCCTGAAGCAACACAAAATCAATGACTTTACAAGAAATTGTTAAAACAATGGTGATGCTTTAAGAAAAATGCTCATTTGCAATGTTTGAAGGTTGTGATGTTAAGGCCATTATATTTTCATACTATTTATGGTTTAGAGATACTTGACGTTACTGAGTTAGATCTATTTTCTTAATGTATTATTGGATATATATGAGATATGTAACATGAAGAAGCCAATTTTTACTAAGGGGTGGAGGAAGGAAAGAGTTCTATACAAATTGTAAAATTTCTTCTTGTAGGAAAAAGTCCCCCACAAACTATAATCAAAATCTTCTGGAAGAAAAATAGTTATACTTTACCTCCAAGGAAGGTGTACCTCAAATTTACTGAATTTTCATAGGATTTTGACTGATATAAGAAAGTATTCCAAGAGTAATCACTGTCATGACAAATTTCACCCTGCTTATTGATTTTCCACCATAATTTCAAGAAGGTTCTTCTCTCTCATCCATACCAAGAGAACTTTCCCACAGCCACCTAGAAAAGATGTATCAAAAGTGAGCCTCACTTCAGTATAAATTAACACTGACCTATATGAGATAACTATTTTCGTTACCCAGTTCACTAAGGATTTCACTGATTACTTTGAAAAAGGGAGAAATTTTAACTTGGGTGTGTATGCTGGTTATTTGGTTTCTTTTGGTTTTGGTTTTTTTTCTTTTTCCTCAGTTTTTAAAAATTTAGAAATTCTTTTGAGAAATGCAGCCAGTTCACTACCTAAAGTTAACCCTTGTTCTTTATTCTTTCTAAGAATAAAGAAAAGTGCTCTTAGCTCTGTCCTTCTGTTATTTCTAACTTATATTTCATTCTTGACGGTAATTATGGGTAAATAAAATCTACTGCTGACAATTAAACATATGCATCTCCTTAAAGACTAAGCCAGAGGTCACAACAATTGTCAATAGTTATACAAACATGATTAGTATTAATTTAGCCTTAAGTGCTAAAGCATCACTTAACATGTAAACTGAAGCAGTCTTTACACATAAATTAACCAGTAGGAGGTTTACCCTTTGGTGTTGCACAAATAGAAAGAGGAAATCCCTGCTGTGGCATCTGCTAGAAAACTATTATTTTCATAGAGAATTAGTGATAGAGCAGCCAAAGAATTTGTCTTTTATATTTAAAGATTATATAAATTATAAGTAATACACATGAATGACAAAAAAATGGAGACAGCATGCTATCTAAAAAAAAAAAAAAAGTGCCAAGTTTAAATTAATAATTAAAGTGCTTTAGACACTGTCCTGGAAAGGAAAACAATAAAGGAGGATACCATAATGGGTGGATAACATAAAGTACCACCTTAAAACAACCAGGTCAGGACACATTAAAAGGCTATTCTCTGTCATTACTATGATCAATAAAAATACATTTCCCACACTGACCATTAGGTTAAACAGGAGTTACATGAAATTCAATTAATTACTGCTATGTTTTAGAACCAAGTACGGCTAGGAAGATTTTAATCTATCCCAGAAAAAATAAAATTTGATTGAGAAGAAATTAATATAAAGATTTAATCCTTTACTAGGAGCAATAATAAATTTCCATAAAGGCAAAATTCATTATTTTTTTTTCCGAATATCTTTTTGGCTTAATAAAACAAGGTGACTAACAAATAGTGTGGGATGTCATCTTTGGTAATATTTTCCCAAAACTGTCCCCAAACAGATCTTTTTCTCATTTATGCAATTTATGTAGCTACACTGAGAAAATTTTTATCGAAGGAAGCATTCATCTACCTCATTTCCACATTGAGCCACCTCATAACTACATTATCAAGATTCCTGTCATCTGAAAAGCTCAACTAATATCTTATTAAATAGATCAAATATATCTGATCACAAAACCCACACAGAGTTCAATTCACAACTTTAACATACTACATAACTTTATCATCAAACTACACAATTAGCAAATACTTTTTTTCTGAAGTGTATAATATACAACTGTACCACTGCTATTTTTATTTCATTGACAAATTATTATTACTAAAATACTCCCCTATGATTCTTTTGTTCTCAGAGATTGAATTCCTTTCTACTTACTCAACTCCAAATGCTTAACATGGATTGCTAAACCTCAAAATCCTCATCTTGCCAAACCACTCAAGGTGTAACGTCTGCCAGTTCTAGTTTTCAGTTTGTTTTTTTTGTGCTGACTAAAACTCACTGTATGCAAATGTACTTTTTTGTCTGATCACTTGTCCTAATTGGAGGTCTTGGCCAAAGGCATAAGACAGAATTTTTCTAACATCTTGTGTTCACTACATGTTCCAGCACACAGCAGTGACTTGGTGAGGATGATATATTGGAAGCTCAACTTGAGCCGGACATGTGTGGTCATAGTCCAGAAACCCCCCGTGTGCTGGGCTGCATCCAAAGCAGTGTGGGCAGCAGGTGAGGGAGGGAATTCTGCCCCTCTGCTCCACTCTGCTCCTCATATGAGGACAGGATGAGGGAGATATGACTCTTCAGCCCTGAGAAGAGAAGGCTCCAGGGAGAGTCACAGAATCATAGAATATCCTGAGTTGGAAGGGACCCACAAAGATTATAAAATCCAACTCCTGGCCCTTCACACGACACCCCAAGAGTCACACCATGTGCCTGAGAGTATTGTCCAAACACTTCTTAAACTCTACCAGGCTTGGTGCTGTCACCATTTCCCTGGGGAGTCTAGCACTCAACCACCTTCTGGTGGAAGAACCTTTTCCTAATATCCAACCTAAACCTCCCCTGACACAACTTCAGGCCATTCCCTTGGGTTCTGTCACTGGTCACTACAGAGCAGAGATCAGTGCCTGCCCCTCCTCTTCCCCTTTGAGGAAGTTCTAACTGCAATGAGGTCTCCCCTCAGTCTCCTCTTCCCCAGGCTGAACACACCAAGTGACCTCAGCTGCTCCTCACACGGCTTCCCCTCAAGGCCCTTCCCCATCTTTTCTGCCCTCCTTTGGACACTCTCTAATTGCTTAATATCTTTCTTATATTGTGGTGCCCAAAACACACACAATAGTCAAGGTGAGGCCACACCAGTGCAGAGCAGAGTGGGACAATCCCTGCCCTCGACCAGCTGGCGATGCTTTGCCTGATGCCCCCCAGGACACAGTTGTCCCTCCCGGCTGCCAAGGCACTGCTGACTCATATTCAACTTGTCATTGACCAGGATCCCCAGATATAAGGGGAGACCCTGGAGTACACTCCCAGTACCCAAGAGTGGCTACAAGAGAGCTGAAGGGAGACTTTTTTCCAAGGGCATGTAGTAATAGAATAAGGGGGAATGGCTTCAAAGTCAAGAGAGTAGGTTTAAATTAGATATGAGGAAGAAATTCTTTACTGTGAGGGTGGTGAGGCACTGGAACAGGCTACACAGAGAAGTGTTGGATGCTCCATCCCTGGAAGAGTTCAAGGCCAGATTGGATGGGGCTTTAAGCAACCTGGCCTAGTGGAAGGTGCCTCAGTCCATGGCAGAAGGGTTGGAACTAGATGATCTCTATGGTTATTTCCAACACAAACCATTCCGTGATTCTATAATGTGACAGAAGTAGTCATGAAACAAGGATGTCATCTTTCTTTATGTTTTGTGTTGATTGAATTAGAATTCGAGAGCTGGATATTGCCCAGTGTTAACCTTTTACATGTCAACTTTATAGGAACTATTCCCATCTCTCTGGCAGCAGCAAAGGCCCAAGAGCAAAATGGCAAGGGGTCCATAAATAAATAAAAGCACAGATAAATAAGTAAAACTAAACTAAGTCAGGATCTGAATAAGAATCTATCTAAATACATTTTAAAATATTTAGGCTGCAGCCTAAAGCTTTACATGTGAGTAGAATCAAGCATAGCACCAACCTGGCCAAAGTTTTCACCCACAGGAGCTGGAAATTATGTCTGTGATAGCCATAATTTTGGGGGTGGGGGAAAGGTGAGGTGAAGGAGAGAACTGGATTTGAGCAGAAAGCACACCAAGAGTGAACTGGTTCCAGTAAAGCACTGTAACACACCTACACCAGTAGTCACTGTTGGTGTGCTGCCTCCCCTATGCCAAAATCTGTGTGTTATCTGTTTCCAAATCCTGGCTACCCATCAAAAACAAATCTCAAAATTACCTTGCCAATTATGCACAGTGGTGGTTTTGCTCTTGCTGGTCCATTTGCACAAATCAGAACATTAACCAGCTGCAGCTGACTTTAAAATGTGTCTAAAGATGCTGAACTCAAGTATGCTCAAGAACAAGATCTTCTCTCCTTCCCAGTGTTACTTTTATCATATCCAAGTTCTTTCTTATTATTAGCTAAGCTGTATCTTTCCAGAATTCATTTCTTTGAACCAGTCTTTGAACCAGTTGGAATTCATGGCCTTTTCCTATTTCAACATGGACCACTAGATTCTCAGAACTCTTGTCCTTCTGTAAGAGATGAAATTTGTAAACAAACTCTTTTAGCTACTGTTAACAAACAAGAAAATATTTTCTGTAAAAAACTTTCAACTACTCAGACCCATCTTGGTAAAGTATATTTTGTAAGAGGTTTGACTTCTCTGAAACTCTGTGTATAAACTCAAGTGGGTTTTAATCAAATTGACACGGGATATGAAAACTCTTTTAAGACGTTTATAAACTAATCAGTATGTAATTAACAAAACCATATCCATTTATTTTAAAACAAAACCTATATGTGAACTAACATCTAACACCACAGTGCTACAGCAAAGGGGAGGAGTGGAAGAGTCTTCTCAGTTACATGAATGCAAAACTAAAATTCAATACAAATAATCGTATTTTCCTCTTTTTCCTAGCTGGTTGCCAAAAAACCTCATCCTGTCTCAGCAGAGAGCTTGGCATAGATCCTGTATAAAATCATGGCATTCAATTTCCCATGCCTAGCTCAAAAAGCTTTTCTTTGTGTTGCATTATTCAGCAGGTAATTGATTTGAGCTTATTTTCTGTTCTGGAGTGAGACTGGTGAACTCTCTGTGTCAGAATTTTCACAGACCAAAACTAAAGACAACTGTCCATCCATTCTTGAATTATCCATGAACACATTTGAGCTTTAAAAGTTGGTTTAGTGTTCAAATATATATGATGAAAGATCTGTTTAAACAGAAAAGACACAGAAGAAATTGTATGTAACAAGACATATCCCACCACTCAATGCAAAAGTGGTTTGAGGGCAGCCATTTCATTTCACTGGCAGAGAAAATGAGAATTGTTTCTACATGTGACTTTCTAATGTGGGTGGCAGACAGCACTAGCGCCAAGCAAGGGAGGGCTTTATTGAGTTTGAGGCATTCCCCTGAGTAAGCCAAGAAATTGCTCATGAGAAAAGGTTCACCACATCCTGAATCTGTAAATCTCAGCTAAAACATAAAAAGTGTTAGGAAACCTAAGAGCTTCTGCAGTGCTTCAACTAATTTTCTATTATACCATGCTTGCCTAATTTTTAAAGATAAGGTAAAAATATGCATATTGTCTCATCACAGAATATCTTGGTGACTGGGAGATATCCTAAATATCCAGGGACAGAGCAGTGTGCTTCTATACGCACCCCACAAGGAGCAGAGTACTCATGCATGGCACGTGCATAAGCACATGCAGATGAAGCCAAGAGTCTGTGTGCATGACAGACTGCCACATCTTAGGATAACATCACAAGCTACTGAGGTTCATAGTAACTAGTTCTAGTAACTCTTGATACCCCACACCTTCATGTCACTTTTTATCTTACTGCCTTTGCATAACATATTTTCTTATCTTCTTCCTTCCCTGCTGCTATCCCAGGATTCCATGAACACCTGCTCTGAGTACACAATATCTTCCCCACCTTTTATTCCTGACACTGCTCGCCTTCCTTTTAAGGTATCTGCCAGAAGAGAGCTCCCACTTAATAATGCTCCTAGGAACAAAGACCAATGATAGTGTCTTTGTTCAGTATTTCATTGAGTCCCCACATCCTTTTCTTACTGTGTGAGCAGATCATGCCTTTGTCTTTTGCCTTTGTAATATTCTGTTAACTAAACATGTTCTCCATTCAATAAGACACCTTAACATATGCATGACTTCAAAATAGTCTTGAAAACACCATGACTGACCCAATCTTTCCAATGCTTCTCCCTACAATGTTCCTGAAGAAAATTGTCTAGCAGTTGGTTGAAAAGAGGTGCAAATGTATACCTACACATGTATACATAAATATATGTATATAGAGAGAGCATCTTTAGAAAGAAGTTTTTTTTCATTCTTAAACAAAAAATCCCAACCCTATAAAACAGCACAGCATCAATTCAAATTCCCCTGTTGTGCTGCTGGAGTTCAGACAAAGCAGTATGATTGCACTGTGAGAAGCTGATACATCCCACTATCAGATCTGAGTGTTCTTTCTTCTATCATTAAAGGGATAAGTCGTAAAGTTTTATTTTGGAGGAGGTGGAGCACTAGACTCAAATATGGATGGAGTTTGGTTTTGTTTGTATTCACAAGGCTAAAAAGTTACATCCTTTTGCTTACTTTCCTCTCCCTTCCCTGCCCACTCCACGGCCCCTGCCCAGCAACAGGGGTTTTATGTTAGTTTCATGCTGAAAAATAATGTTCTATACTCAGTCTTTCAACAAAATACAAATGCACACCACAGACTATATTTTTGGGGAACAATCTCTTCCCTTGGGAAGTGGAAAAAAATCCATGAGTCTTCCTAGGACCTTTAAAAAAGGAGAAGTAACAAAGAGAGGGTGGGGTAGAAGAAGCATGAAACGTAAGTCCTAATGAACTAAACATCAGATGATAGTATCCCACACCGAGTCATGGCATATGTAGCAGTAGTCCCTATAGTACAGAAATTCACTAAGATAAACATTTGGAAAGTGGAAAAACAGTGGGAAACCAGGATGAAACAATGAAGATGCCAGTCTAGCACATCAAGTTCAGTATAATATTACTCACATGAATAATCTTCATTAAAGATGGATATCCTTTTGTTCACAGTCTGTTCAGGCAGACAGATAAATAAGCCTAAGTGACTTTAATATCATAATTACACATTTGTAAATCAAAAATAAACAAATACAGACTAAATAGCATTGCTCTACCATTGTTTTATATGACTGTTCAAGAAACATATTATTTTCTTTTACAAAACAAGATAAAAAGGGGCTCCACACAAATAAGATGGCAGCAATTGCACTTTGACTCCAAATACTTATTGGCATAAGAAGAGGAAACCTACTAGAAACTTATTATTATTAGAGATTTCTGATTTTCCCTAATTGTTGTGTTTAATAATGCAACATCTACCTAGCAAGATATACACATTATTTTATGTAGCATAGTTCCAATAATTAATCTGTAAAAGTTTCTGCCCTTCTAATGGGATGGGATTAATAAATTCTGTTGAGATTGCTAGAGGACCAGTGCCTAACAAACAACAAAATAATCAACCTGAATTTCAGGAAAATACTGATCTTATTATTGCATTAGTAGTTCGATTTTTCCTTGAATTGAAACCACTTCTGGGGAAAGACACAGCTCTGGTAGGAGGTAAGTGGAACAAAAGTATGCAGAAACGATCTCAGGATGCTCCAGGAGCTCTGACAGACAGATTCCGATTGATTTAAACTGTCTTTAAACATTTAAGCAGTCATTAAGCATATTACAGCTCCCACTTGTCTCAACATTCCATTCGAGGTGGTTACTGCTTTCCTTGCCACTGCAAAGAAATCCCCTTATTTCTCAACCTAACACCAAAGTTTACTGGACAGGGAAAACGTGTTTCTATTCCTAGTCTGGACTGTGAGCTGGGGCATCTCTTGCTTTCTGCCTCCTTTCCTACAGGTCTGAAAAATCTTACACAAGGTTGATCCGGGTACCTTAAATCTCAATAGGATGCCACTGTAGCTAGGCCAACAGTAATGTGGAAGTCTCAAATATTACTTGCCAGCACATACTTAAAACTTATGCTTGCCAATTCCCTCAATCCCTCAATCCCTTTGCCTTGGTAGCTGAAGGGATATCATTGCTGCATTGCACTACTTTTTATACTGCTGAATACCTTCTTAAGAAGAGACTAAACCAGCATGTGCATCTCCTACTTCCAATTTTCCTCAATGCAACAAAATGGACTGTACATAGGTTCAATTCCACTCTATACCATTCCACCGCCATAAAACCAGAATGCCACAGTAATGGCACGTCTTTGGTCACAAGCGAGATAGTAAGACAGGGACAAAATTCACATATTCAGCCTTTGCAGATTTTTCATAAACCAACTTCACATGGCTAAAGTGAACCTCGGTACTGCCCAATTTATATTTTACAAAACAGACAAAATCCAAAATAATTAACAATAATTATCTTAAGAAAAAAGTGTAGAAATAGAATCCTACATCTTAGAGCAATGCATTTTGGTGTGTTTACAATCTGGCTAGTAGTATTTAGTCCTTTTTCTTTTTAAGTGCATCTAAAATGAAAAAGATTGTATGATAGACTGTACTGCATAGTTCATTTTATTTTCCATATGGACAAATTAGAATAGCTTAGCTACAGTAAAACACATAGTAGTTAGGGGTTTTTTTAAATTAATTTCCTGTACTTGCATACTTATAGCTTCTCAGTTTGTTTAGATTAAATAATTTTAATGCTGAGCTTAGCACATAGAGAATGCTATTAACCATGGGAATAAATATTTGGAAGATAAGGATTTTAAAATTGCATCAGCTTTATTATTCTACTTAATAATAGCTTTTTCATTGTAATTTAAAAGGCAGTTTATCCTGCAGTTAAAGTAATAAAATGTAACTGTATAAAATAAATAGCTTTTTTACAAAACACTGATTTAATTAAATTTAGAGATCACTGGGAACTAGCCTTATGGTTCTATTTTTGCATTGTATTTTTATTTTTTTAAATCCAAATGCTTATTTATAAATAGGCATGCAGATTATAACTATAGATGCAGAGAGATGTGTGTATGTGTGTGTTTTGATAGCTTTTTCAGGTTGCACTGCCATGCTGTATAGGTTGCAGTTTTCAGCATGCTGGATTTCAACTGTTAGAAATAGTTTGTAAGAGTTCTGAATTCCCAAATCTCTACAGAAACAAGTTAGGTAGAAGTAATGCAGTTCTACTGTAACCAGGGAACATAACATAAAAAACCCTCACTTATAAATGGAACAGATTTGCCAAATGATTTTCCAGACTTTCTTTTCTAAGCCAAAACTTTGCTTGAGTTTGGAAGACAGAGCACCTGGACACACATGAGCTTTCCACCACCCTCTGCTTCCAGCATATGGTCAAACGCAGTGGGAGCCTCATGGCTGAAAACCAAAGGGAGAGCAAGGGAAAAAAAATGGGAAAATTTCTTACCTTCCCATTCACACATTTGAAAACACAACAGATGAAAAATAATGTCCACACTAGGATAGAAATCATCAGCCCAGCCTAGTCTGAGGGCAAAGTTTGCCTCACAGCATGAGGGAACACTGGCAACATTCGTTTCCTCTCTCTCCTGTTGATCACCACCTTCCATTTTCCAAGGCTTGTTTAGCAGCTTTTCTTCCAACTCACTATTTTAATTCACTTTAACTACTCTACCCAGTTTCAGCAGATCATGCCCACAGAAGAGGTAAATTTACAAACTCCTCAATACCAGTAGAAATCAGATTGATTTCATAGAGAATTTTTCAAAAATTTCAAAACTTAAATGATCACACATGCCCGCTGATTCCTCTGGGTGTCTTGAGGCTAATTCTCTCCTATGAGGCTCAAAACGTTCAAATCCTACTTTCTCTTTGACAGGAATGAAGTTTTGTATCCCATACTGTTTTGTGAGAATTCAGTATCATAACAATAACATATTTCAGGACGAGATAAATTAACTGTGCTGAGAACCAAATATTGTCCCCATCAACACTGTGCTGAAATGAATTCAAGGCCAGGTGGGATGCAGCTCTGAGCAACCTGATCTAGTGAAAGGTGTTCCTGCCCAAGGCAGGGGGATTGGAACGAGGTGATCATTAAGGTCCCTTCCAATCCAGGCCATTCTATGGTTCTATGATTCTGTGATGAGCTCTTGAACTTGAAGCACTAATGGCCTACAAAGTCAAAATATTTTTCTCTAGCTATAGAAAGAGTCTGACACTCCCCCATCTACCACTTGTCCTTGTCCCCATTAGGAATCCCTCAGTCCCTCAGAACCTACACCCTCAGGTTACAGCCAGCCCAGTCATTTAAAGGTAGTCGTCAGGAGGGGACTGAGGGTGAGTGTAGTGTAGCTATATTTTAAGATCTGGAAAACATGAGAACCATTAAAAACGGCCTTTAATTCTACTCAGATGGGTCCAGTTTTGCAAGGTGCATCCCTCGCAAAAAATATTTCTTCTGCGCAAAATAAATTCCTCTGAGGAGAGCACTGCAAAGTCAAACTTGAAGTGAAAGAATACACACTATACCAAGAAACAGAGTTGATTTCAGCAATGTCAAACCTCAAACTTCTGTTGAGCATCACACTGATTCCATTTATCCAGCAAAATTTTGTTTCAGTTTATTTCTTCTTTACCTCACTTCGCTGTCAAGAGTATACTTACTAATTTTAGACCAAATGCGAATTTGTATTTCATAAAATTAAGCAACATCAGGAAGTTTTTAAATGGCAAAACATTGGATCTTGCTGGCTAAAAAAAAAAGGCAAACAAGAACAGAACATTTTATTTGTAAAGATTATGTTAATATGTCTATAAAATTTATTTGCCTTTGAGAAACTGCAGCAAACTGGCACTAACTAACCAAGGGTTTACAACACACCCCTCTAAGCTGTTCATAGGTTTAACAAACAGAGGGAGTCTGGCTGAAATCCACTGTAAAAGAGGAAAGATGATACTATCTGAATGACTGCACTGACCCTGAATTACCTTTAACTCACATCTTATTGTCAGTACAGCAGCTTATCCTGCAGACTAAGAAGTACTGAAACATCCAAAATTTGACAGCAGGCAACTTCTTTCTACTGAGCAAAAGAGAAATAAAGTCTCTGAGATGGTTAAGAGCACTTTCAGACAGACAACCTAAAGTGCAGTCGATCATTTTTCCAGTCCTGTACTTCAATTCCAGAAACACGTAAAAGCCTTTCACATTCTAACCAACCGATATCCCAGAACTCTTCCTGTTATATTTTATGAACAGAGATCTTATACAGATGAGCACCACAATTTGGCACACAGGCTGAGCCCTTTTGGAAAGTTGAACCACTCAGTTTAATACTATTATGCCCATTAACGTTCCTGGAATGGGTCTGAGTGACTGTGTTCTGTAACCTTTTTACACCTTATTTTTATTTAAGGGAAAAACTACATATGCTGTTTCAAACTGAACCTAGGATGGAAAAAAAGAGAGCTGCAAAAAGAGGTATTATCATTTTGCCAACATTGGCATCTGGCAAATTTGAGTGTTGAACAGATCCCTTCTGTTTGGCTTACACCAAAACCCCAGAATTTTATACAGGTAAAACCAGACAGTGATGACCACTGCCTTAAAGTCTCAAGACTCAATCACACAGAAAGCTTAACAAGACTTCCACAGTTTTGATAACTCAAATGATAACTCAATTATTTTACACTGCTATTGAAGAAAAAAGTTTTAGAAAAACATTCTACTACCTGTAAAATGGCTTCTACTAAGCCTGTAAAATGTATAGTAACCATGATGGATGCACATGGCATAATAACAGGAGCTAGTGTGCTTGAAAATATTTGGGGATTCTTCTGGAATCTGAATGGACTACTCCTTAAGAAAGGATCTACATGCATACCTTTTACACTGCATTTCACTTAAACAGTAGCCATTTCTCCGTAACGTATTTGTTCTTCTAGTTATTAATGCTCTTTATGGATGAAATGCAAAGCTATACAAGACTCCTAATTTCTTAATCTGACTGTGAGTCTTAAATAAAGAAGCTACTAAGTCTGCACCACAGACTGATGCATTTCCTTACAAAGAGAAAAAAACCCAAAACCATGCACAGAGAAAAAAAAAAAAAAAAAAAAAACTCCCAAGTCCCCAACACCACACACACACAAAAACGAAACCCAAAGAAAAATAAACCTCAAAAAATAACAAAACAAAAATATCAAAACCAACCAACCAAAACAAACAAAACCCCCCTAAAAACAAACACCCCCAAAACAAACAAACAAACATAAAAGCACAAAACAAACAACCAAAACCATTGCTTCCGAAACACTGAAGAATCAAGACTTACACAGTAGGATATCCTGAAGTTTCCTACAGATATAGTTTTCATAATCCTTTCCAGAAATAAATTATGTAGGAATTTAAAATATATAGAAAAAACCCATGCAACACATAGAAACTTTGAAAAGACCCATACAATAGCAATGTATAGCAAAATCATTCTCCAAATGCCATTCTAGCATCTATAGTTTACTTCATTTTGAGATGTATGCTTAGAGGGAAAACAATCCTTCCATGCAGTTTCACATCCTCTTCTTTGCACATTGAATATTTAGAAGCAGAAACTTTGTTTTGCAAAATCCTGCACAGAAGAGTTGGGTGTGTAGCTTAAGAAAAAGAAAAAAACCCAGAAGATGAACTGTTTGAGTCTGTCCTGGAAGATGACTTTCTCTCATTACTTACTAAACAATGAATACTGATTTATGAAAAACAGCAAACAGGAACCATTTTAACTGCATACACCTGTCATCCTGGACTTATGCTAGTACTCAAAACGTTATGGAACTCTCTGGAGTTTTTTGGGGTAGTTTTTTGGTGGGGGAGGTGTTTTGTTTTGTTTGTTTGTTTTTAGATTACTACGTTACTAACAACTAGTTTACTATTACTTCCAATCGTTTCTTTTTTCCCTGCAATTTTTTAGGAGTTAAAGGATGTGTAGATGTTAGGTGATTAAGAATAATTGCCTGGTTTTTCCAATGTTGTACAGCATTCTTAAAAGGTGATTCAGGTGTAATATCAACAGAGATCAATTTAAGACCATAATGTGCTGGATTGTATTGAAATGAGTGAATATATTGGATTTTGTTTAAGTCATTTGGAATGATATTAAAAGAGTGGAAATGAGTTAATAATGAGTATGTTATGCTTTCTAAAGGCATCATCTCCAATCTCTGTATTCAGTTGTCATAAAAACTTTTTAAAGCACAACCATATCTCATCACTGTAAAATGTTAAGAGTACAGAAACACCTCTAAAAATATTTAACACAGCTCTTCCCTACCAGCAAGGAACATACAGGAAAAATTGTTCTTCATTTTATGAAGACATTGAGTTGGAAAGATTATCAGATAAAATATGTGAAACAACTGATGTAGAACTAATCTTGATTCCAAATACAAAAAAAAACCCACATTCTCAAGAGCCTGTAGTACGTTGTGAAGTATGTAAAATATTTTCTTCTTACTAAGATAAAGATTTTAAAAAAAAAAAAAAAAGAAAGTGATAGGAAAGTGCATTTGCTAAATTGTGTCTTTCTTACATGTGACAACCATCCACCATTTGCAAGCGGTGGTCAGAAGTGGCTCAGGAACCCTTTCAGAAAGGCATCCCTAAAAGCAAATTCCAGAAAGTATTTAACTGGAATCACTGTAGTGTTTGATGCAATAGAGAATTAAATCTGTCACAATTCACTGCGGTAACACATGTATCGAGAAAACCATTTTTGTCTCCCTTTCTCCTGCAAAATCTGAACACTTATCTGATGAAAAAAATTAAAATAATCATTCATAAGATTACATGTAAGGTGGAGAAATTAGAAAAGCACCACCCAGAACTTGAGCATTCAAAAGAGATGCAGTTTGTGTCAGCACAGGAAAATCACCCAGAAGTCAAGCAAGTGGCATCTTACACACAGGACAAACTTAAAAGTTTAAAGTTCAAACTTAAGGTTTTAAAACAACCTTTCTCACCTTACAGTATCTTTGCATAAAACCTGTCTCCAAGATCCCATCATCACTGTTAGATACTTAGGCTTCAACTGCAGTAGCACTATCTTCCTTTATGTTTTGATGGATTTACTGTTCCCTCTGATCCAATCCATGCAAATACCAGGTGGAACACATTCTGATACAGGAGGAATGAAAGACATTTTACTTCAATAATTTCCTATGTTTTTGATAAAACATAGAATGTGTTTTAACAGTGAAAAAGCACCATATGGCACTGAACAAGGAGGAAATTCTTTGTTCATGCTAACTTTAATATAGTACTAGTATGGAGGTTTTGATAGGTTTTCACATAATCACTTAACACGTTTCACCCTTCCTCTTTCCTTTCCCATTTGGATTTCCTATTAGATAATAAAGTAAACCTTTACAGAGAACAGAATGAATTGTTCCTTTTATCTCAAGGCAATCAACATCTGAAATGGAGAACTACAGTATAACATAATTTGCTTTAAAAAACCCCCGAACAATTTCACAGTTTAAAAGAGGGTATGGGGAGTAACTGCCTATTTAGAATAGTGAATAAATCCTCCTTCAAGTTCTCCCAGAAGAAACACATTATACAGAGAAAAGTTACAACTTCTTGGTCACACTGACTTCTGTTGACAAGTGCCCAAGCGTTCACAGCCACTGTCACAACAGACCACAGTGTGCCATCTCTACAGGAAAGAGATGGAGCCTCAACTGTATCTTGTCTCTGCTGTCAAAAAGGAGTAGGAAGATCCCAGTTCCCTTCAGTATAGGATTCGTTTTTGTTCCAGCACTTCTGAAACTGAAGATTACTTCTATCCTCTGCAGATTTCACAAAAAAGCTGGAACACGGACTCCTTTAAGTATCACATATTGCTCTGTTCTCTTTCCTCACTAGGACTTAAAATATCCATTCTGCTGAAGTAGAATTCTTAAATATTCATCTCAGATTCTTCATTTGGGAGGAAAGCGGAGTTAAGTAAACGGAAAAATAAAAAGAAAACACCTCACCTCATCCATTTTCTCCCTAACAAAGAGTCACTCACTCCGGAGTACAGAAGTTTTTATTCTGTAACACTCCTGCTGTTATTACCCCATAATATAAAGTCACATTTGAAAGAATATCTAAGGGCATTTGCATGGCAGCAGTAAAGAAGAACGGAGCACTTTGCTCCTTAGAAGGGTTCTGAGACCTCATTAAGAGTTCAGCATTTCCTCATGAGATGCACTTCAACAGAGGCTTCCTACACCCCAATTAACCAGAGCTGTTAAACTCTCTTAATGCAAGATCTCACGTCTTGAGAAGCGCAGCACATGCCTTTCCCAGGAAAAAGACAGAATTTTTTAATCAATGTTGATCAGAACAAAAAGGAAACTTTCTTGTCTGAGCAAGAAAAATGGAACTGTGGCTAGGAGATAAATCTGATCAGAGCAATGGACAAGATAGAAATAAAAGAGAAGCATGAGAAAAAGGTGGATGTAGTGCTATACCTGATGCCCAAAGTACTGCAAAAGAGCATGATCAAAAAGTCAAAAGAAAAAACTAAGTGCTAAGGGGAAGTCTGAAGACTGAAAGCCCGTAACACACCATGACTGTAACTGCACAATCAGAAACCAAACCAAGGGCTGAAGCCACAGGAATAACTTCAGTAACTCAAGAGCAGGGGAAAAGGTGAGACCAAATCCTCCAGGTTTGGTAGATGATAAAAAGGAAGGAGATCTCGAAAAAGCAGCCTTGAAATGGCAGAGAACGTGTTCACACTTTCAGGAAAGGAGATGGAGTGCATCCGTTTATCTGCAGAGGTTAAGCATTGTAGCAAAGATTTTGTGTCGTGGTGATTTGCTGCTGCACTAAGGCAATAATATAGTAGAGAATAAACATACTGTAAAGCATATTAAATTCTTTCCCAAACTTCACACAATGTAGCACACTCAGAGCACAGCACCAACATCTAAATGCATTTTCAATGTGCTGTACATACAATCAGTAATATTTGTTTAAGTAATAATAAAGGAGTAGCTTACCTAAATCCCCACATATAATAAACTGAAAGATATATCTAATTTGTTTTCTTGAGAGTATTTATCTTTCTAAATATTATTATGAATTTACAAAGGAAAGTAATATAATTTCCAGCCCTAGGGACAAAAAGGAAGACATAAAATGCAGAAAAAAATCACTTACATTAAAAATACTCTTCATCATACTCTGTTTTGAAAAAGAAAGCTTAGGCATTAATTAGCCTAACAATTAGACTATGGTGTTTGGATTACTTCCATCAGACTTTACAACATAATCTGAAGCAGTGGAACAAAGCTGAGCAAGTAAATGCATTTTAGAAATTGCATCATAGAGAAACAGTGATATTTGATTCTTCATGAAAAGAAAATAGACTATAATAATTGAAGAGACACTATGTACTCATAAATCATTTTAATAGTATTTGAATATTAAAATCCACTATATCTAAAATATTCTAAATTATACCAAAGATTGCATTTTAGAGACATTCAGAGTAGATTTCTTCCTATTACTGTCAAGACTATTTTCTTAAATTTCATTTTTAAAATTATTTTCAAATACCTAAAAAGGCACCACTTTTTAACGTTCTCTTACATTTAAGATGAGCAACTACCATGTAGAGTATTGCTGCTAATACCCTATTTTGAAAATCTGCACCAGTATGGAAGGTAGACTTCTCAAGTTAACAGTGTGCATCGTGTACAGCCATTAAACCCAAGAAATCCTTCTTTTCCAGTGAATGCACTTAAAAGAAAAATATTACTGCTAGTCAGTTTCGGTAATCACGAAAGGAGTGCAGATCAACTTTTACTGTTTGACAAAATCATTTAGGGTCAAGGGTGACAATAAGATGATGATAAAGTTCACTCATCTTATGGTTTTTTAAGGGATGTATCTATTTCCTCCTAATATACTATGCTTCATAATACTTGTCATTAGACTTAACTGTCTGTATCAAAATCAGCATGACTGAGGGAAAGTATTACTTATTTCACGCTTGCTGACTGACAAACATCTGTTTTCTGGAGAGGTTAACATCTATTAAAGTTCATTTTATTGTGGAACATAAGCTGCATGCTGCTTCTGTTAGAAGAAGCAGAATTCACACATGCCAAGGTCTGCATGTGAGGTGCACCTCAAATACCTTTTCAGGCAAATCAGTGATAATTATTTGGGTATCATAAACCCACAATACAAATCCAGATACTGCTTTAATGCCTGAAGAATTGAGGTCACAGGAGGAAAAAAAAAAAAAAAAAAAAAACCCAACAAAAAAACCAGCTGAATTTGGGATGTTTTTACAGTTTTCCAGTTGTGATTATTGCAGAAGTTGAGATGTTTCCTGCCTTACAGCAGAGAAAGGTCAGCATAGGGTCTACAGCCCAATCTGCTCTCCACTGGTTTGCCATCCATCCTCGGGAGAGATCTATGTGTTCCTGCCACTCACACACATGCCAGCTTCCTTCCTCACCTCTCTTTTGTTCTTCCTTAAAATCACGTGTCCTTTCATCACAGTGCAACAGCCATGTGACTGAGTGTTAATAAATGTCCAGTTGAGTGAAACACTACAGGTTTTGATAGGCCCTTGCAAGTGCTTTCATGCTGAATGAAGAAAAAAGATAAAGCACTCAAGAGATACCACAGATTGCCATAATGGTACTTTGTGAAAGGCAATAAAGCGCTACTTTCACAATTAAGTCCTCCTCTCAATCTGTTGTCATTCTGAAGTCTCCAGCTGAGGCATTCTTTTCTCATTTGAACATATACACAATCTAACCTTCTTTAGATGAATGACACACAAAAAAATTGAAAAACTAGGTTCAGGAGCTCAGTCTCTCCTTAAAAAGTGAAAATTTTCTGCCCATAGAAATCTGTGGCTCTCAACCAACTGAAAAGTCTGAAACACCAACAAAAAAAACTATCAAAATTAATTAAAATAATTTTAAAATTTAAAGTAACATTATGGCAAAGCTTTTCACACAAATTAAAATGTTCCATATCCATTATATACCACAAATAATTTATCTTTTTGACTTAAAAAAAATTTCAAGGAACAAAAAATCAAACCCTCTTATTTCCAGAGAATTTCCTTTAACATGTGGTGTATTCGTAGCTAATTTCTAGCTCTCAACAACTTGTAATGAAAATGTTCAGCTTTTTTTTTCTATGACACTTCTATAAGTTAATTCCCTGAAATGGGATGAGAGGCGAAAGAAAAACGCAGTTTAATCAAAAATCAACAACCTGTCCACTGACTACTGCACATATCATGTGGCCAACATTGCACTTAACTGTACCTACCAATAAAAGAAAATTAATAACCCTGGGAAATTAAAATATTATAGGTTAAACCTTCTGAATAATTCACTTGATGTTTTTGTATTGTAAATTTTACATGCAAAAATGTGGCCTTTAAAAAACCCACAAACATTAAAACATTTTAATGTTACCTTTAATTGGATTATTCTCAAAAATATTATAGAGGATCAACTTAATTTGGCTAATAATTTTACTTCTTTAAGGAGTTCAGTCAGTTACCCTGAATTCATTCCTTTAAAAGTTATGTTTACTGAAGTTACTGTTTAAGAGACTAGTTACTTATAAGGAAAAACTTGAGCGTGCCAGAAAAAATCATATTAAACGATACAACGACCTGCTTTAAGAAAATAACCCTGAGCAGCCAGGATCCTCTCTGCCCCAATGACCTCTTCTCACTGCTGTAACTCTAATGAAAACACCCAGGTTAAAACAGAAGCCCAGATTCTCTGCTTTTCCACCACATTTCAGGGTACAGATATACACTCTTGCTTCCTCTTCCCTTGCCCTTCCCTCCTAAAAACCAAAGTGGGTGGAAATGCAACAGCACAGCAAGAAAACCTCAAAGAGTTCAGCAATCAGTGAACTGCATACTGAACTTCGTAGCCAGCTGTCTCCCAGTAGAGAGTGATGAGGAGACAGGACCCTGGGCCAAAGGCTTCCTTTTCTACTTATCACAACCTCTCACCCTAAACTAGTCTGAATTAAAAATCTCTTCTTGCTGCTGTCAGTGGCAGGAGTTGTACACATAGAGCTTCCACAGATGTTGTTAAAGCAATTTTTTCTGTATCAACTCACATGTTTCCAACGCACAGGCAAACAAACAAACTGTCCAGAGACACATCCCCATTTCCAACTTCCTGGGCAGGAGCCCATTACCTCTGTCCCAAATATCCTTAGCTTTAACACAAATGTTCTTCCCTTTACAAAAGATCTTTCCTTCTAGAAAGAGCCAGAACGTGTGAGTGTTATCCTACAGTGGTACCTGCCAGCCCTCTGAGCAGTCCACTCTCCACAAGTTCTTCTTCAGAGAAAAGTTGGAGATTTAGGCATAAGAGGTGCAGATGAAAGAAGCCTGCCACATCTCACCACCAGTCTAGCAACAAGTTAGGGAATATGGGTTCATGTCCAGCTCAGGATTTGACAACACAACATCTCACCTTCCATTAATTGATCTTATCCCCAATCACATCAAGATCCTGTTATGATAAAAAGGAAAAAAAAACACTTTACTTTTGAAACATAAATACCTTGGTAGTCTATTTAAAATCTTAATACACTAATTGCAGTACAAAAGCAGATATCATTAGGTCAGCTACAGTAATACTGTCCAGGACAGAACACCCACCTTAACAGATAAAACCATCTTTAATATTATAACAGTAGAAAACTCACTAATATCCTTTTCTCTGGTGTTCCACTTGCCCTCCTGATATCCATCTATGTCCTAAGGCTGCCACTGTCATCTTGGATAGCTAATCATACATGCGTATCTATACATTGATAAATCATTGTATACATATGGTTATATACATGTATATTTTATTAGGCTACACCTATACATAGAATTAGCCTAAACTACCAGTTGAGGCCACATATATATATATTTGTGTGCATATGTGTGTATCTATACATAAACACAAAGACATTGACATTTCCTTACCTTGAGAACTTACAATCTGAAACACTGATAAAGGCAAACACAGTGGGTGTTCACCAAAAATCTCTTTTTTCGGGAGATGTTGAGGCAACACACCAGAGATCTTTTATACCAGAAATAACTGCTTCAAGGCATTTGCAGTGCAAAGCAACAGCCAACTCAGAATGTCCTCCGCCCCAAGAAATTATCTGGATAAAAACTCAGGTAAAATTCCCTTCTCAAGAAAACATTCATCTCTGTTTTGAGGATTAAATACACTGCTTTACGTTTTCTCTCAGGTAAGCAGAAAATCAAGGAGTGGCTTAATTAAGCTATAACACTAAACAACGAGGAACAGTTGAGTGCAATTCTGCCATTTACCAATAAATTCTGCACCTTTTTAGCATCACAGATTTCTGATGGACACCAAGGGGTTTAGAGTGAGTTTGAATTTTCACCACTTTATGAATTGAAGAAGGGCATTGAACCAAACAAGAGATCTTGTTTTGATGAAAATTCCTCAACAACACAAGGAAGGACAAAGAGAGTCTGAAATCATACAATTGCATGCAGCACAACTGACTTCACAACTGACATGACCACTAAGAGTCCAATTATTAGTTTCTTATGCTTCTACCCTGAGAAATCCATGCCACTCTCCCACTTTTAAACCTAGGAATTAAAACAGCTTATCCTCTGATATTTTGCATAATTAATTTTGCAACAATTACATTCAGGAATCAAGGAAGTTAACATTTTTTGGTTACAGGATTTTGATTAATGTTTGCATTGCTTCATTTTAATAGCTATCGAACATAATTAATCTTCAAAACCCAGAGAGTTTAAGTACAGAGCTTAAGTTATAATGAGGAAAAAACCCACAATCCTTCATCACCCATCATATTTATGATTGAATATCTTTTTGTGCAGTATGAAGGCTCTCACTGCAAGTACAAATTGCTTGGGGTTGCAATCTGCCAGGCAAGGCTGGTGGTCAGAATCAGTCCTTAAGTATTCATAAGTAACAAGCCCTCTGCTCTCACCACACCAGTTGCAAGTGTTCAAACACGTATTTCCCTGAGCTGCTGAAAAACACGACCCTCTGAGCAGTTAAATGTTCTTACGTCTGACAAAATTAATAAATTAGTGCTGGAATTCATGCCGTAGGACATAATCATCCTTGGCATGATAACTGGTTGTGCTAGACTGTGCCATATGTCAAAGAATTACAAGAGCATCAAAATTCTCTCAACTCCAACCAAGCACGATCACACTCTTCCATTTGAGGCAAGAATAGAGCTTAATCCTAGAGCTGGGATTAAACTAGACTTCCCTTGTCTGACTGAAAGAAGCTTAAAAAATGCCACTTATCACCTTTTTGCTACAGGGCTTTTTCTTTGCCTTTGTTTAGAATGTTTGTAAATGTTCTAATGTTGCTTTTTGTAGTTGTTTTATACATGCATACATACATACATACATTTATATACATGTAGAACAATCCAAAGATTTTTGCCAATCAAACACACATAGTCTGGAGGTTTCTCACCAGGTACTTCTTGAATTTTCAGCACTAATATTTTCAGCCCAATTCTAGTGCTTACTACAACATTTGGATAATGTATTCTATGATAATACAAGATAAAACAGCACTAGATGAAAACACATGGAAATTTAGTTCAGAAAGTAATAACCTTCTTTAGAAATGGTTGTTCCCAGATCTTGTTTTGCCTCCCACCAACCAAGGTTAGTCTTAATTTTTTTCCACGTAAGAGTTTTAAGAGCAACTTATGGTTCACTTCAGGCAAAAAAACCCTCAAAACCACATCATTCCATCTGTCTGTGAGCAACGTGTAGGATGTGCCATGTTGGATGGTTACTGATGGCAGCGGAGGTGGTCTCTGCTGTTGCACTCCCCAAATCTCCAACATCACTTAGGCAGCTTTGGCTGTCCTGGTCTCTCTATGTTTAGAAAGAAGAGACAATCCAGTCTGATCTCTGTATCGCTGAAGTAAAAACCTAAGTTTTTGTCACTTTTGTCACTGCACCGCTAAGATTTCAGGCAGTTCTTGAGATATTTAAATTCTGTTTGTCATCATATCTCAGCAAGTAAACAAACTAACAGATCATCAACTTAAATGTGCTCTGCCTATTCACAAAAAGAAAATGCATAGCATTTGAGAGTAAGGAAATGAATAGAAGTGGCACTGCAGTTTATTGGTCTGCTTTTGTCTAAGGTAAGAAATAATTACTCTCATTTAATAGGGTTAATTTAACATTATCAGTCAATTCACCTCAGTATTTTGAAGATGTCTATCTACAGGGTCATGAAAAGAGGGAGAAATAGTTTTTTCTCTTTGCATATTCTAAATATCAACCCAATTCAATTCCGTCATTATAGACAGAATTTTACTTAATTTTTCCTTCTGAAAACAGAGTAGAGCAATGGACCTCTTCATTTTAGGACAGCAGTGAAGATAACAAGCCGAGAACAGAGTAAGATTTGAAAGTAGCAATTTCACACTTATGTCTTTGGGGGCATAATTGATAAGGAAAATAAATTTAGATAGTGCTCAGTAACCATGTTATGCAGTCACAGTCTTTCACATATGTTGTCTTACATAATGAGGTTTCCTAAATAGTTACTGGGGAGAGAATCAGGTAAAGTTCTCAGTTCTTAATTTGAAACAGATTAGTTTGTGACAAGATGAAGTTTAGAAGCAAAGCATTCAACCCAAATGCATAAACTTCCATTTCAATATTCACAAGATAAATAAAAATTTATCTCTGATTATACCATTCCTCCCTTTTTTGTTTCGCTATATATGAAATGTATTTTGCATAAATAGGATATTCATTGCACATTCCTTCTCTTTTTCCTCCAAGTAGAGAAAATGGAATCACTTTCACACAGAAGAGGCAAAATCCTCTTTTGCCGTCATCATGCTTCATATTATTTTAATTGGGTTTTTTTTAGTTGCTTAAAACAAAACATCCAATCTTCACTTTGTAAACTGTTAAAGAAGTTTGAAGTCCACGTAACTTGAGTTAGTAACCTAAGTATAAATAAATGTATTCATCCATATTTGTGTAAAGTAGGTCTACAGGTCTTTTTTTTAATTATAATTAGTTATTAGTTTAAACAGAATTTAAAATATCCTGATTTCTTATATTTTTAAATTAATAACTGCTCTGATAATACCAAACACATTATTTATAAGCCTAGTGAATCGGAATGTGAAAGCATTTGGTTCTTCACAAGACACAGTCATTATCACTAATCAACACTGGCACTGGGAAAACTTCAAAATGCACAAAAATACTTCTTTGACATTTTAAGCCTATCAAAGGAACACCGCCGCTTCATAATTTTTAGATAAAACTTCCTTCCTGTGATTTTTATTTAGGAATTTTCTATTGAAGGATTGTATCAAATCGCTTCCAAAAAAAAAGGCAATTAATGCAGTATCAACTCTTTCTCTCCAGTGTGAAATATAACATGCAGCTTTAGAAAAGAAAGAATAATGCTAGCATTAATATTTCTCTCACACTTGAAGATTTCTCATTAGTTCCTTTGTGCTCAGTTTTATATCATAGATTCATAGAATCACAGAATAATTTAGATTGGAAAAGACCCTTAAAGATCATTAAGTTCAACTGTTAAACCAGCACTGCCAAGTCCACCACTAAACCATGTCCCCAAGTGCAACATCTACATACCATTTAAATACCTCCAGAGATGGTGACTCCAGCACTTCTGTGGGCAGTTTGTTTCAACGCTTTTGTTGAAGAAATGTTTCCTAATATCTGATCTAAACCTCCCCTGGTGCAACTTGAAGACATTTTCTCTCATCTTAATGCTTGTAAGCTGGGAGAGGAGACCGACCCCCACCTGGCTACAGCCTCCTTTCAGGTCGTTGTAGAGAGTGATAAAGTCTCCCTCTGAGCCTCCTCCTCTCCAGGCTACACAACCCCAGCT
>VZRE01009109.1:10318-44696 GCA_013396775.1 Cephalopterus ornatus
GGGGTGGGCTCTCCCGCGGGAGCCGCGCGGCCACAGAATCACATAGTCAACTAGGTTGGAAAAGATCTCTTGAGATAATCGAGGCCAACCTTTGACCCAACACCACCTTGTCAACTAGACCATGGCACTAAGTGCCGCATCCAGTCTCTTCTTAAACACCTCCAGAGACGGTGACTCCACCACCTCCCTGGGGAGCCCTTTCCAATGTCCAGTCACTCTCTCTGTAAAGAACTTCTTCCTAATGTCCAACCTAAACCTCCCCTGGCGTAGCTTAAGACTATGCCCTCTTGCCTGGGAGAAGAGACCAACCCCCACCCAGCTGCAGCCTCCTTTCAGAGAGTTGTACAGAGTGATGAGGTTTTCCCTGAGCCTCCCTTCTCTTCTCCAGGCTGAACAGCCCCTGCTCCCTCAGCTGCTACTTATAGGGCCTGTGCTCCAGTCCCTTCACCAGCCTTGTTGCCCTTCTTTGGACTTGCTCCAGCACCTCGATGCCCTTCCTAAACTGAGGGGCACAGAACTGGACACAGTACTTCAGGTGTGGCCTAACCAGAGCCAAGTACAGGGGAAGAATCACCTCTCTGGTCTTGCTGGGTTCGGTATTCCTGATCCAGGCCAGGATGCCATTGGCCTTCTTGGCCACCTGGGCACACTGCTGGCTCATGTTCAGCTTCCTGTTAATCAGAAAATTAGCCACTGGTGCTGCTGTGGTGCCAGAGGATCCCTCAGCCAGCCTGAGGGACACTGAGCTGGTGATGGGAGCCTGGCTCACACGCTGTGCTTCTTTCCCCGCAGATATGCAATATGATGAGGACGATGATGAAATCACGCCTGACCTGTGGCAAGAAGCCTGCTGGATTGTCATTAGGTGACTGGCTAAAACTTGCTGTTCTTTAACCCTTCAGTGCTTGTGCTCTCGGCCTCACAAGTGGCGTCCGCTTTGCTAGGGACACATCCTTGGAACTGCAGGCTTCGTTATGCTGAATTGTGTGTTGTAGCACGTTCAGAGCAGAAGGGCTTTAAGCAAAAACAGAAAGGTTGTCATCAGGGATGAAGAACCCCTGCTGACGCCTGGGGGGGACACACTGTTTTTAATGAAGTAAGAGGTGGTTTTGGTTCCATATCAACCATGTGATTTTGTCTACTAATTTCAGCTGATGCTGGCATTAGCATGTCGGTACTTGAACTATTTTCACCATTTAAGTGGTTTTTTCTATCAAAAAAAAAGACCTGCAGCTTCTTGCAACTGTTAAGGAGTGGGGTGCCATGTGGAACTGAGTAAAAAGTGTTTATTTTCTTAGTTGCATCGTTCGTAAGATGTACCTGAATGGTGTCTTAGACTGCAAGCAGAAGGGTAGATCTGCAGAGGTGGTCCCATAAGCAGTCTGGTTGGAGAGCAGAGATGAGAAACTTTGGAGGCAGGAGGACATCCTTTCTTTTGCAGCCCAGTAAAGCTGTCTTTACTTTCAGACATGTGGGAGGTATCTAATACAAATTCTTCAGCTGAAGCTGCACCTCACTCCATATGACAAAACACTTTGTTTACTGTGAGAGTGACCAAGCCCTGGCACAGGTTGTCCAGAGAGGTCATGGAATCTCCATCTCCATCCTTGGTGTTATTCAAGAGCTCTCTGGACCTGGTCATAGGCAATCAGCTCTAGGTGACCTTGCTTGAGTGCAGTGACATCCAGACCACAACCGTTCTGTGAGACAGGTTAATCTTTCCCTTCCTCCTTCCCCTTGGGCAATGGCAGACTGTGCAGCAACAGCAGGTGTGCTGCCCTTCTTGGGAAAGCCTGATGCTATTGTTACGGGGGTAGTTCTTGCCAGTTTCCTCTGGAGATCTTGGCAGCAATGGGACAGAAGCTGTGGTAATGTAGGTTCCCTCGCTCACTTCAGTAATACCTCACTGAGGTAGAGGAGCTTGCTGGCAGGAGCTGATGCAGCGGAAGTGTTAATTTAATCCCATCAAGAGTTAGGATGCAGAGCTTCAAATTTAGGCTTTGATTTTTACAGTTAGGTTGTGCTGGGTTGAAGTTAGGTGACCCAAAGGCTAAGGGAAATCTGGAGGAGTGAAGCTGAAACAGGGGACATCCAAGCCAGGAGAAGTTCTGAGAACTATTACTTGGACTTAGGGGCATGCTCTCAGTTTACTGCAGCTTAGAAAATTAGTTAAAGCAAAATAATTTACATACGTTGTTGGTAAAACTTTATCTGAAGCCACTTTCACTGAGGTTTGTCATCATAATTTAAGGTAGCCTGTGCGTGCAGTCATGGCCTAGCCAAGAGGTGGCAGCACATCTGTCACTTTGTAGTGTCTGTGTCTTCAAGCAGTGAGAGAATTGTTAAACGTTTTTGAACATCTGTGTTTGAAACTCATGCCTTGGGATAAGTGAATATGTTTGATTCTCCACTGCATTTTGTGGATTTTGTAGGTTTTGTTATAAATCCTAAGCTTGTTGATGTGTAAAATATGTAAATTAAGGTTTCTTGTTCATTAATGTACTTTTTTTGTTTTTAGCTCCTACTTTGATGAAAAGGGTTTAGTCAGGCAACAGTTGGATTCTTTTGATGAGTTTATTCAGATGTCTGTGCAGAGAATTGTTGAAGATGCTCCACCAATTGATTTACAAGCTGAAGCACAGCATGCCTCAGGAGAAGTGGAAGAGCCGGTAAGTGGAGAACCCCAGCAGAGATGATGTGTTCTTACAATCAGAATCATTTTATGTTGGATTTATTCAGGCCCTGTCTCGAGAGATGGAAGTACATCTGAATTATGCTGCTCATGCAGTCAGTAGGACAGAAGGATGAACTCTTTGGAGTCTGAGATATGTGGCTAAGTTGTCATACAATCAGGTATCTGACCGAGAAACATGTGCAAGAGCTTTATTATCCATGGAATTCAACTTCCCTGTCCTGTAGAGTTACTCTGTCCTGCTGGTTGAGAAGTGACCAAGAGCAATTGGCTTCTGTAGCTCATATTATCAATTATGGTGCCAAACTGCACAGGCAGAGATGTAGCAGAGCAAGTCAGGTAGCCGAAAGCAAGTTTTTGGTGGGATTTTAATTTTCAGTAGGTTTAGCACAGCAAGAAAGGTTTATGACTGAAATATTCTGTTAGCTTTCTTCAGCTGAAGTTCGGTCAGGGTTTTCAAAGGTTGCTACTAAGGGCCTGTCTTGAACAATGAAAATGGATGTTTCTTCCATTACACGTAAACGTATTCTTGTTTTCCAGCCCCGGTATCTGCTGAAGTTTGAACAAATCTATCTCTCCAAACCTACACATTGGGAAAGAGATGGAGCACCCTCACCGATGATGCCGAATGAAGCCAGACTGAGGAACCTTACGTAAGAACCAACTCTGCAGTGGATAAACACAAGAGAGAACTGCATTATTAATTGATAGTCTTCTTCAATATAGTAGTGCCTTGAAAATGTAATAATTACTCCTCCGTTTAAAATTCCATGCCTAGTTTTTAAGTCCAGATGATGATTGATGATGTGGTAATAATGTGCAATATAGCAGTGAGTGCTTGAATAACTACATTCACTACTCAAGGTTGTACAGAACGGTAATAACTGACAGATAACACAGTGATGTTTTTATTCTGTAGGTATTCAGCCCCCTTGTATGTGGATATAACTAAAACAGTCATTAAAGAAGGGGAGGATCAATTACAGACACAACATCAGAAAACCTTTATAGGAAAAATTCCTATTATGTTACGTTCGACATACTGTTTGTTGAATGGCTTAACTGACCGTGATCTTTGTGAACTGAACGAATGCCCCCTTGATCCTGGTGGCTACTTTATCATCAATGGATCAGAAAAGGTAAGGGGTTATACCTTGCGTAGATTTCTTTACAGACATGGGAAATTTTGTTGCTTGTTTCCATATGATTTGCCAAGAGCAGAAGCACTCTTATTCCAGTGTATCAGAGTTACTGGGGGCACACCCGATCTTGCAGAAAGATGGGTTTTTAGTCCTCTGTTAGGACTTTCTCAAGCTACCTTTTCTTCTTCCTTGAGACATGTTTCCCATCTTCAGTTCTTCCCTTCTTCAGATGCATGAACTGTTTTGCATTGAATGCCCTGAAGTACTCTAGATATTTTGCTTTCCATTTCGAGCATGGCAGAGCAGCATGCGCCTAAAATGAGGAACTTCTTCACTCTGAGTGTCCTGTAGGTTGTTCACAGTTATTAGAAAATTAGATTCTTCCCTCCACTGCTATGGATACAGCTTCAGCAAATCATATCCTCTTCATGCTAATGCCTCACCAGTGAAGCTGGTGTTTTGTAACTTAAACCTGAGTAAACACAGCCAAAATATTAGAATTTTATTTCTCTTCTTGGGGAAGAAAAAGAAATCAGTCTTTGATTGTTATAGCTGGCATTTAAATTTAAATGCCTGTGTAGTGCCTTGGCCTTGGAAAAACAGTGAAATGCTTTCTTTATCAGTGTTGTGCCTAAAGCTAACAGAAATGTCTCGGCACAGCCAGCAGATGCAGTAAGTGTGTCACAGAGAATAGCGTTCCTTGAGTCTTAACTAGCTGTGTGTTTTGCTTAAATCTGAATTTTTTAAAATGTAGAGTATAATCCAACTGAATCTGGCAGATTAACTTCATGCTGTGCAATGCTCTTACAGTCAAGGCACCTGAAGGAATAGTAGAAACACACTGTGCTTGTTACTTTGAGCGTGCTCTTTTGTCAGGTATTTACTGGTGTTCTTTCTCACACAGGTTCTGATTGCTCAAGAGAAAATGGCTACAAACACAGTGTATGTGTTTGCAAAGAAAGATTCAAAGTATGCCTACACAGGAGAGTGTAGATCTTGTCTGGAAAATTCCTCTCGACCAACGAGTACCATATGGGTTAGCATGCTGGCCAGAGGCGGGCAGGTATGTCTGGGCAGTAATAACCCCCGCCCTGGGGCTTACCAGAGAGACTGTTTTAGGAGTTTTGTTACTGTCCTGTCTCTTTGTGTCATTTGCTTTTGGGATTTTGAGAAGAGATTTCTCCTGATGCTAAGTTGTAAAGAAGGTAAATTAAATGAAAGCGTATTCTGTTTGTCATTCTGTTATGCCTGTCTCTATGATAAATTATTTGAGGATTGGAATGAGGACTCAATTTCTGGAGGCTAAAAATAGTTTTATAAATACTGTACATGCGTTTTTAGAAAATCTAAACAAGCCGTGTCCTGTTTCTTGACAAAGGACAAAAATGGGAGCAGGGACCCTCTCTTTGCTGATGGCCAATCTAGTATTTAGATGTATTTTGCAGCACACATACAAATTCATATTTAACATATGGTTGTGCAATCTGTGAGGGGAAATAAGTGCTACTTGTAAATTCTAAAGCAGAAGGTGTCTGTACTCATCAGTACTGTTTCCAAGAGTAGCTTTAATACAAGCTTTACACTGCTCTCACTCCTGGTGTCTGGGGCACTCCTGAGTCCCTCTGCATCCCACAGTGTTTCTTTCTGGAAAAAGGGAGCAGCTTCTTGAATGATCACTTGCACAGCGGGTTAGAAAAGCTGGCTTTAAGCTGACAGAAGGAACACTGAAGATGGATGGGATTGCTCTTGGCAAATACACACAAGGAGAGAAATGATGTGTACGGATGAACAAGCAGAATTTACATTCCTTTGTGTCAGCAAAAACCTTACAAGTTTTTGCAGACTTCTAAAGCTCTAAATATTTTAAAGTACCAAGCCATTGCCAGAGTAAGGTTTTAGAATAGCTCCTCAGTTGGCCTGCTGAGAAGTCATGTTTTCCTGTGAAAATTTAATAGATACACTTACAATGTGTCATCCAGATCCACAGAGATGTTTTTATTTAAAGGCATGTTCTTTTCTCTGTCTTTCCAGGGTGCAAAGAAGAGTGCTATCGGCCAGCGTATTGTAGCAACTTTGCCATATATCAAACAAGAAGTCCCCATCATTATTGTCTTTCGTGCACTAGGCTTTGTGTCCGACAGGGACATTTTAGAGCACATCATATATGATTTTGAAGATCCAGAAATGATGGAAATGGTAATATATGTTAAATTATTTCCTGTCTTGATGGTTGGTGATGTGTAGGTGTGACTGATCATCAGTTAAAGCATTGTCCATTTTCCATTTGTAGTTTGTTTCTTTATTATTTTTGTGGGTTGTCTATTAGAAATGTCATAAGTTCTCTACCTAAACCTATTCTAATGAGTACTTTAAGTGAACAGATTGCAATAGAAATTTCAAAGAGTTAATATGTATTTGGAGAGATAGGGTCTTCTGTGCCATTGACTTTAATTGTAAAATCTTGATTATACCTGAAACAGCAAGAGGCCTAGAATGAATTCAAATGAGAACTATTTCCTGAAGTCTAAACTACTTGTTGTGTTCTTCCAGTGTGCTTCATTATTATTTTCTGATGCCAGAAAGACCTGGATCAGCAATTAGCAGATCCTGGAAAGAATCATTAGCAAACTACTATTGTAGTTTCCTTCAACCCCAACAGATATTGGATGCTACAAGATTTTGCTGTATTTTTGTGCCTTAGGTCAAACCTTCTCTGGATGAAGCGTTCGTCATTCAGGAGCAGAATGTTGCTCTAAACTTCATTGGCTCAAGAGGTGCAAAGCCGGGTGTCACCAAAGAGAAGAGAATCAAGTATGCTAAAGAAGTCCTGCAGAAAGAAATGCTCCCGCATGTTGGTGTCAGTGACTTCTGTGAAACCAAAAAGGCCTATTTCCTAGGGTATGTCTCACTCTGTCTCACATCTGCCAGTGGACCCTGAATACATATTTTATTCTCATATGTGTATATGATTGGAAGAAGACACCAAATGGAAGTTTGTTTTTAAGCTCATACTCGGTGATAAACTTTAGGGCACTGGTATATTTTTGAGGCTGAGAAAATGCAAGTTCCAGTAAAATAGGGGGGAAAAAAAGAGCCTTCAGCACATTCTAGATCTTAGATTAGATGTGATGATAGTGATAAATTACTTTTTGCATAGACAAAATATAGAAATTGATAACTAATATGTAGATAACTACTGATAAGCTGATTATGATGTAAACTGTTGGCACATCATCTTGATCACTGCTTATTGGTATGCAGATGAACTGTAGCATGAGGAGACTTGCCATTTTACACCTGATTGCAAATGCTTGAACAGAGTCCATATTACAGAACAAGACAGACTGTAGCAGAAGACAGGCATTTTAATCGTGATTTAAATAGTGACTTTTCTCTGTCCTCAACCTGAACTTTCAGCAGGTCATTTACCTCTCAGGATGTGCTGAAGAGTTCACTGATTTATCTGTGAAAGCATGTAATCTTTGTTTTGAATACCTGCTGTCAGCTTAAAACATAAACTATCTTATTTGCTTAGGTATATGGTTCATAGATTGTTGCTGGCAGCACTGGGGAGAAGAGAACTGGATGACAGAGATCATTATGGCAACAAAAGACTGGATCTTGCTGGGCCACTGTTGGCTTTCCTGTTCAGAGGGTAAGTATCACATTTTTTTGGACATAATTAATGACAGAGGCTTTGCCAACTCTGTGCTTCTAAATCAATCAGACTAGTTCTGTTGTGTCCAAGAGCTGGTCTTAGCCAACAAAGCCTGTATTTGACTATGGCTTTTTCATGGAGTGGTTAAGTTTCCTATCATAGTTGGTGGCTAGCACTGACTTGTTTTGGAGCATGTTTTGTTCATGTGCACAAACAGGTTAATTTGTTTTATTCCGTTCTGTCCCCTTGCTAGTTACAAATTGCCTCTTTTCAGGAGGTCAGTGACTTTTTTTCAAAATAGCACTGAGTAGGGTGAATTGCTACAGCACTGTTTAATCACGTTTTTTGGTGTCTTTCTTCTACAGAATGTTTAAGAATTTGCTGAAGGAAGTGAGAATATATGCACAAAAGTTTATTGACAGAGGGAAAGATTTCAACTTGGAACTGGCAATTAAAACGAGAATTATTTCAGATGGTTTGAAGTATTCATTGGCAACTGGAAACTGGGGTGACCAGAAGAAAGCTCATCAGGCCAGAGCAGGAGTATCTCAGGTACAGTAGCTTTGTTGGGTTTACATAAGAGAAAAACTGTATCATGGAAAGGCTTGGCAACCGTGCATGTTGTATGTTAAATAGAAGCATTTTTGAAAGGAAGCTTTCTTAGCTGACACAGATGAAGATCCAAATAGTTGGTTCAGGTGTGTGGTTGGGTTGAGGGTTTTTTGTCATGGTTTGGTTTTTTATTCACTGCTAAAGAGTTGGTATAACTCTTCTAAAGATTTTTATTGTGTGTGTGTTAGAGCATGTGCTTGTGTGTCTGGTAAATTCCTAGATCCTGGGGGATCTTTTGGGAGGATGGATTTCTTTCCTGTAATTACTTCCGGTCCTTCACAGGTAGTTAAAGAAACTTCAGTGTCATGTAAAAGTTAGGTATTCCACAGCAAATGATGAGGAGCACTGACTTTATTAGCAGGGTAGTGCTTAGGTGAGTCCCTTTCTCCTAAGGATGGAAACAGGAAAAAGGTGTCCGTTTTTAAATGCCAACACGCTTCGTTGTCTGGAGCCCTGGTGGGATCATAATTTGGGGAAAGCAAAGTAAGGAAAGGGGCAAAGATGGTAGGTGTCTCTGAATGGATTGTTATTATTGTATGTGTATGAGGGGCTCGTTTGCATTTTAAATAAACTCTGATATTTCAGGCTGTGAAAATAGATTTTCTTACATTTTTGAGAAGCTTTGAGCAGACTCTGAGAAGAATGTAAATCCTGATTTGCTCCTAATATCTAAATGGCCCTAGTTTTTCGAAGTTTGAGAAGGTGTCTGTGTTACTGTACTGGCAAACCCCCTTGATGAAAATGCAGCTTTGAAAGTATTACTCGTTCAGTTACCTGAACAGAGTAAGCTATACAACAGAAAACAGCTCTCTGCTTGGATACAACTGTGTTCCTGCTGGGCCTTGCCATGGAGCTCTGGAAACTTTTTTTTTTAAAATTACAACACTAGTTAGGAGCTTGAGATTCTAAGGGGAAGTCTAAAATTAGTGGAAGTGAACTAAAAAGTGTAGCTAACAGAGTTATTTCAGTTCTTTTTAAGTACATCCTCTCTAGAGGGCACTGATCCTTTGTGCTAATGTGCTGCCTGTCAACAGCATACTTGAGAAGCTTTGACTAACTGCGTTCCTTGCTGTGTGCAGGTGTTAAACCGCCTGACTTTTGCATCTACGCTTTCCCACCTGAGACGCCTGAATTCTCCCATCGGGAGAGACGGGAAACTGGCAAAGCCCCGGCAGCTGCACAATACACTGTGGGGAATGGTTTGCCCTGCTGAGACCCCAGAGGTAAGGAAAGCAGTATTTATGTCAGTACTGCCTTTTTCTGCTGGTTGTTTTGTAGCCATGGCACTGGTGATGATCGCTTGCACTTCTTTTTAAAAGTGCTGACGTGAATATTTAGCTTTATAGCTAACTCTGTCGTTGAATGGCAGAAATTAATGAAGTAACTGGCATGTGTCCAGTTCCTTGAGGAGTTGAAGTTTAAGTTCCTGCATCTTTTTAGGGGAATCTGTTGATTTGAAAATGCAAGTTAACTTTCTCCTTCTGCTAGGGTCATGCAGTAGGACTTGTGAAGAACTTAGCCCTGATGGCTTACATTTCTGTGGGGTCTCAGCCATCCCCAATTTTGGAATTCTTGGAAGAGTGGAGCATGGAAAACCTGGAAGAAATCTCTCCAGCAGCAATAGCTGAGTACGTGCAAATGAAACTGTTAAAACAGACTTAAGCTTTTTGTCCTGCACAACACTTCAAAGGTGTGGGGATTTATGGTATGTTTTTTTTTAATTATTCTTTGTTTGGTTTTTCCCTCTTTCTAGTGCTACCAAGATCTTTGTTAATGGCTGCTGGGTAGGAATACACAAAGATCCAGAGCAGCTCATGAATACTCTAAGGAAGCTCCGTCGTCAGATGGACATCATTGTGTCAGAGGTATAAATTTTACATCTAGAGTTTAGGTGTCCCTTTAGACAAGAGAGGATAATGCTTTGATACTAGTTTGCAAGCTCCAAATAGCATTATTTGTCAGTCTCTTTCTGAATATACTTCACATTGGATTTTTGTTTTGATTTTGTTTTGGTTTGTGTTTTGTTTGGGGAGTTTTTTGGGTTTGGTGCCTTTTGTTTGTTTGTTTTTGTTATTTGATCTTGTGTGTGATTTGTTGTTTGTTTGTGGGGTTTGGTTATTTTAGGGGAGAGAGTTGGTTGGTTGCTTTTAAAGAGGATCCAATTGAAAAAAAACCAGTTGAAAACATTCTTCTGAAATGCTACTGTTGTAGGAGTGTTAACGTTTGTTCTGTGCTAATGATAGTGCCTGTAAAGTCTTCAGGGAATTAAGTGACTCTGTTTTGTGTTTTGTGGTTCTGATTCCAAGCTGAGGCTTTGTACTCATGGGGTGCTGCTTTCTTGTGCAGGTCTCGATGATCAGAGATATCCGTGAGCGAGAAATCCGCATCTATACCGATGCAGGCAGAATTTGTCGGCCCCTTTTAATCGTGGAGAAACAGAAGTTGCTGTTGAAGAAAAGGCATATTGACCAACTGAAGGAACGAGAGTATAACAATTACAGGTGAGATACGTTCCTGAAATTTGACTGAATGTGTCATTTTCCATCTTGGCAGCTGCACGTTCCCTCAGGATGGAGAGAGAAATGTTTAAAGCTTTGTGCAGCACAAAGATGCTTTCTCTGCCTGGTAGTTTAGTTTTTTTTAATCACACTGAGGCAGTGGTAGTAATAATAAGCCAGGGAAGTCCTTGTTCTTGTTACTGCTGAAGAGACCCATTTTATGTGCTAATTGAGTTATCGGTTATTCAGTTGGCAGGATCTCGTGGCCAGTGGTGTGGTAGAGTACATTGACACACTGGAAGAAGAGACTGTGATGCTGGCAATGACTCCAGATGACTTGCAAGAGAAAGGTGTGGCATATTGTTCAACATACACACACTGTGAGATTCACCCGTCCATGATCCTGGGAGTGTGTGCATCTATTATCCCTTTCCCTGATCACAACCAGGTCAGTGCACCTCTTCCAACATCCTGATTTTTTAAATCTGTTAGAAAACCCACAGGTGTGTGTAAAGAGCTTCATGCACATAATTGCTGGTCTTCTCTTGTCTGTCTAGTCTCCCAGGAACACGTACCAGTCTGCTATGGGTAAACAGGCTATGGGAGTTTACATTACAAACTTCCATGTCCGTATGGATACGCTGGCACATGTGTTGTATTATCCCCAGAAGCCCCTTGTAACAACCCGCTCCATGGAGTACTTGAGATTTAGAGAGTTACCAGCCGGTATGTTGTCAGTTAATGTCTGTTGGACAAATATACTAATGTTTGTTTAGACGATGTCACAAGTGTTATGTAGAATACCTGAGTATTTAGCAAATGTATGCAATTTAAAAAGTGTTATCTTGTAGCTGGATACCTAGACTGCAGAAAACACACTGGTAGTGCTGCAGCTGAAACTATTTTACCTCTATAGTCTGCTAAAATCTAACTGAAGAAAAAGCGTTTTCTCTATTGGTATTTGCTAGGTTTTTCACAAGGGGTCACTCTTGACTCTCTTTTTTACCCAGAGTTGGATTTGCTGATGCTACGTGTTTCTGTGTGTGGGACATAGAGATTTTATCTCAGAAAGGGTAGAGCAGCTTCCCTATAGAGAATACAGCTTATTTTGTGTTACATATAATGTCTGAGTGGCATGTGTGGATCCTTTCAAAGTATTTGCTCTGCATATTACAGGTATCAACTCGATTGTAGCCATTGCATCATACACAGGCTATAACCAGGAAGACTCTGTCATCATGAACCGTTCTGCTGTTGACAGAGGCTTTTTCAGGTAAGCCTTAGTACATTTTTTAACTGCCTGGAATTAGAAAAGTATAGTGAGTTGTCCAAAGGCTCATGAAAAGTTCATCTTTATGCTGGAAGACACTGTTCTCCAAATCTTTCCAACCTGAGAAGCTTTGTAATTTTTTTTTAATGAGGATGAGGGAGCAGCACAATGAAAACAGTGAGTGTGTATCTTAGCAAACAATACACAGTGAGGAATGGTTCATCCTTTGTGCAGTGTCCCAGCTATGCCATTTTGGTATTTATTGTTTACTGCCCCAAAAAGAAGCCTTTATAAACTCAATGTTTCCTACTGCAGCTCCAGTTATACTGAGGGTGGCACTGCAAGGTAGCAGTAGAAGCCTAAAAAAGCTTGCAAAATGGCATGTATAAGGAGGAAAGTAATATGAAATGAGATGCTGAAGATGTGAATAATCATTAGAAATAGTAACTACTTCTGAGATGTCAGGGAGATCTGAAAGTCTCTGCAGTTCATCAAAATTAGCATGTTATCTAGAGATGCAGTATCTTAAAAGTGACCATCATAATACCATCAGAAGCTTTGTTTGTTGGGTGGGGTATTCTGTTTTTGTTTTCCCCTCTACATTGATGGTCCGGTTAACAGGAAATCAGAAGAAAGCTTTGTGGCATATACTCATTATTTAATTCTGGTTGTCATTAATAATAGTAGCCATAATGTGTGACAAAAAGGTGATTATAGTGAAATTCAGATTTACAGGTGAGGGGAAATGATGCTGGTTTCACTGGAGACGACTTTCTAACTTTTTCAGATCTGTGTTCTATCGCTCATACAAAGAGCAGGAATCTAAAAAAGGGTATGACCAAGAGGAAGTTTTTGAAAAGCCTACTCGCGAAACTTGCCAAGGTAAGATACAGGAGTGTGTGAAGACTGAGTTTTTAACTTAAGTTTTTATGGGCAAGGCTGTTAATGTTGTTGAACTGATTCAGTCTTCATTTTGGGACATATAAGATATCAGAGAGGTCTGTATTAATTGTTACTAATACACCAGTTGAGATATTTGTGTAAAATTAGATCTTTCTGCAGTTGTCTGAAGTTTCAAGGAGACTTGCTGAATTTCTAAAGAACAACAGAGTCAAAATGTTGAAAAATTTGGGAGTGTACTTTCTTTTTTTCTCTTTTTACCCCAAGGTATGAGACACGCAATCTATGACAAACTTGATGATGATGGTTTGATAGCACCTGGGGTGCGTGTGTCTGGGGACGATGTCATCATTGGCAAAACAGTAACGCTGCCGGAGAACGAAGATGAACTGGAAAGCACAAACAGACGCTTCACAAAGAGAGACTGCAGCACTTTCCTGCGAACTAGCGAGACTGGCATTGTAGATCAGGTCATGGTGACCCTTAACCAGGAAGGATACAAGTTCTGCAAGATTCGGGTGAGCATTAATGTCTGTGCTTTCTACTTTTAATAATCTCCGTTGTGTATTTAAGTTACCAGTCAGATGTTTCCCTCTGGCTTACAGGTACGCTCGGTGAGAATTCCACAAATTGGAGATAAATTTGCTAGCAGACATGGTCAGAAGGGAACCTGCGGTATCCAGTACAGGCAAGAGGTAGAATTTTTTTTTTTCCTTTCTTAACATTTTACCTGTGCCATTCTTAGCATTTGAACTGCCTTAAGTGAATTTTCTGTGGAAAACCTATTCAGGTGCAATGTGTTGACTTAAATTCAGCTAAAATATTTTCAGAAGGAGACACAGCTCCTTCTTACATGATACTTAAATGCCTTTGAAATGCTTGAAAAGACTTAATTTGGATCCAGGCACCTACTCTTCCTAAACATGATATTCTGGACTGTCTGTTTCCCTGCTCTAGGATATGCCCTTCACCTGTGAAGGCATCACACCTGATATCATTATCAACCCCCATGCCATCCCTTCCCGTATGACCATTGGTCACTTGATTGAGTGTCTTCAGGGCAAGGTAAGATAAATCTTCTATACTGAATGTCTGAGCAACATGAATTAAAATTTGGGGGAGGGGCTTTTGTCTGTTTTGGGGTTTTTTTTATAAAGATAACTACTGCCTAGTAGGTGTTACTTCACTGCAGCTACTTTGCTGCAAAAGCAAGTTTCTTGGGGAAGACCTGCAGTCCTGTAAATTTTGTCCAGCAAGTCAGACACCACAGTGTGCTCTCTCATCTGTTACTTTTGTTCGGAAATTTCCTGACCTAGAAAAAGGAGTAGCAAATTTGTTGATACTGTGTATTTTTTAAGTTGTGTAGCTGATAAATAAAGCAAAATAGGGTACTATGATGGGCATGGAATCTCAAATTCAAGCATTAAGTGTTGAACTGTTTGAAACAGCTTAATATCATATAACCAGTGCTTAATATCATATAACCATAACGTGACAAACTTTTGCAAATCTCTTCTCCGTAGGTGTCTGCCAACAAGGGAGAAATTGGTGATGCTACGCCTTTTAATGATGCTGTCAACGTGCAGAAGATTTCCAATCTCTTATCAGATTATGGCTATCATCTCAGAGGAAATGAGGTATAACCAAAATATCAGTTCGTTGTAATCTTTTTAATACACATTTGATGGATAGTAAGGCTTATGATTCAGTGAGTGCATTGGCTTCTTCAGGTCCTCTACAATGGCTTCACTGGTCGAAAAATCACGTCACAGATCTTTATTGGTCCTACATATTACCAGCGATTGAAGCACATGGTAGATGACAAAATCCATTCTCGTGCAAGAGGGCCCATCCAGATACTTAACAGACAGCCCATGGAAGGTAGATCTCGGTAAGGATGTGTGTTAGTTTCTATATGCTGTTTTCTTCTTCTGTCAAGTTTTTAGCCCTGAACTATTAGTTGCTTCAGCTTTGCAGCTAGAACTTCATTAGCTCACTCCAGTTAGCCGCTCATTTTTCATGTGTTTGGCTTAAGATCAAGTGTTGGGTGCAGCGTCAAGGCTTTGATAGCAGGAGGTGCTGCTGGGCTGGCCTCTCTGGGAAAGGAGCAGGGGTTGCCCTGTGCTGGACACAGCCACTTACAGCTTGGCTCTGACCAGCCAAAGCCTGTCAGCAGGGCTGGTGGCACCTCTGTGGGAATGTATTTAAGACAGGGTGAAAAATGCTGTGCAGCAGCTGTGAGAGAGAGAAGGGAAAAATATGAAAGGGCCCATGGAAAGCCCACGCTGGAGCAGGCTCCTGGCAGGAGTTATGATCTGTGGGAGATCCATGCTGCAGCAATCTGTTCCTGAAAGACTGTACCCCATGGGATGGGCCCATGCTGGAACAACGTGTGAAGGACTGTCTCACGGGAGGGACCACAAGCTGTGGCAGGGAAAAAGTGTGAGGAGGAAGGAGCAATTGAGAGGAACTGTTATGCACTGACTGCAACCCTCATTTTCCCTGTGACTAGGGGGAGGGGAGGAAGGAGATTGGAATGAAGTCAACCCTGGGAAGAAGGTTGGGGAGATTAATTTTTTAGTTTTGTCTTTGTTTCTCATCATCCTACTCCATTCTTAATGGGTGATAAATTAGTTTTCCCCATGCTGAGTCTGTTTTGCCTGTGACAGTAATTGATAAGCAATATCCCTGGGTTTATCTCCACTCATGAGCTTTTCCATCTTATTTTCTTCCCATGTCCTCTCGAGCTGGAGGGGAGTGAGAGATTTTGGTAGACAGCCAAAGTTAAGCCCACCACAGATAAATAGAGGATGACTTCATTGTATACTTCATTTTGCTGTGTGGTTGTGCTGTGGCTGTCATACACCTGCTGTAGAAATGGTCAGCAGCAGTTAAAAATTACGGTGTTCACATTCTCCCTCACAGTTTATACTGAGGTGTTAGAGGAAAATTAATGCACAGCTTTCCTCCTGCCTTGCAATACTGCTGTTGTGTTTCTGGTAAGATACTTGTTCTGCCAACAAAAACTGATTATTTTGCGAATGAACAACAAAGTGAAGTGGGGTTTTTTTTTCTTCTTTTCAGTGATGGTGGCCTTCGCTTTGGAGAAATGGAACGGGATTGCCAGATTGCGCATGGAGCGGCCCAGTTCTTGAGAGAAAGATTGTTTGAAGCTTCAGACCCATACCAAGTGCATGTGTGTAACCTCTGTGGAATCATGGCGATTGCAAACACAAGGACTCACACCTATGAGTGCCGGGGCTGCCGCAATAAAACTCAGGTACGTGTAGTTTTCATCCGCCAGTGTTTCTCTTTGTGGGCAAGAGGAAATGCCAGTCCAGTAAACCGGAGGATAGGGAAGTAAATATTTAAAGAAGCACCAGAACAATTGCTATTTTAGTTTCATAACTGTTTTAAGTGTTTATAGTGACCTAGTTAATTTGGATGCTTCCTTATTAACTTTAGAGTGTTGGCTTGGCAGGAAATGCTCTTCAAGTATTGTACAGTGCAGAGTTTTCAGAGACTTTAAACGCTTGAGAGCTTATTTTTAGAAGTAAAACTCAGAATCACAGGAATTTTAAGAGCCATCACCCTTGTGACTGTCCCATGAAGATATTTATGCTTGCAGAGCTGGGTTCCTGTGGGAGGCCTTTTGTGTTGCACTTTGGTGGGGTTTTTTTTAATTAATAAAAGCCCTGCGGTGTGTGCTTGGTTACAGCACCACGTCAAGGAAGGGTGGCAGCAGAGATAAAAAGAGTTGTCTTGAACAGGCTTGTTGTTGTGCCAGGGACTGACTGCTGCACCTCCAGCAGTGACACTCGATGTGTGCTGGAAATCTTAACTGCATTTACTGCACATCAGGCACACTTGGCTGTGCACACATTCCTGTGTTAAATGGCTCTTGTTTAGGATCAGATCCCTTGGCTGCAGGTTTTGTGTTAAAAATGTGTTCTGGATAGCTGCGGTTGTAGCCTCTACAGACAGTCTCAGCTTCCCTCCTGCTTTAGTACCGTCTGTGAGCAATTCTTATTAAATGCTTTCATGCATAACGTCAGACTCGCTTTTGAGCCAAAAACTTGACAAGTTATTTGTTTAGAGGATGGTGGAAGTTGATGCTTTAGGAGTGCTTATCACAAGACTTTTGAAATCTCTTTGCAGATATCTTTGGTTCGAATGCCCTATGCCTGCAAACTCCTCTTCCAAGAACTGATGTCTATGAGTATTGCACCTCGTATGATGAGTGTTTAGCCTTTAAAAGGGCTTTCTTTTTTTTTTAATTGTGAGACTGAAGTTCTCAGGTTTTGTTTCATTTTGTGTACGTTGCATTCAAAATACAGTTTTACTCATCTGCTGTGTGCTGTTCAAAAGTATGTTTATTTCCTGTAAATAGAATTAAAATTTGTAATCAAACTTGTGAATCTCTTTATTTGTGCATCTGTGAAAGAAGTGTGCGAGCAAATTGGGAGTCAAAGAATAAGGGAGTTAAGAGGGAATGATTAGTCAGCTAGAAAAAGCCAGAGCTTGCAGCTTTCCAAAATACTAATTTAAAACTGTGCGTAAGTGAAAGTCCTCACATCACAGCTCTGCACCATCATCTGTGGAAAAACAAAAACATGTTACACTCTGTACTGTTCCAAGAGGGAATATTGCAACTTTGGCAGTAGTTTTCTGATCTTTTAGCTGAGGGCGAGACCTGATCCCTTCTTCCTTCCTTCCTTCTTTCCTTCCCTCCCTTCTGCAGGAGGGTGATAATAAATGCATTTTTTCTGTGCTGCGATCCCCTGGACGTGGGACACAGACTCTCAGTGCGTAGCTGTGACGTCTGACAGTCTGTTCCATTAACCTTATCAATTTCCTTTAAGCTGGCAGTCTGCACTTACTTATCGCCTGGCTCCAGTGTGCTGACTAGAGAGCTTTCCTACAGCTGAAAAGAAACAGCTGTAACACATGGGGGTTGTGTGTAGGAAATAAACTATGAGGCAATACATGCGGTACTGGAGCCTCACAGTAGTTACTGTGAGAGGGAGAGTGAACATTTTCTGTTCTGGGGTATAAGCGTGCTGTTTGTGGCACAACTCGGTAAAACTCAATTTCATTCACATCCATAACTAAGGTGCTTGAAAAGGGATTAGAGACGAGCTAAAAACCATTAGCAGAGTTCTTATGCATGATATTTGGCATTGGAATGGGCTGCCCAGGGAAGTGGTGGATTCTCCATCCCTGGAGGTGTTTAAGAAGAGACTGGATGTGGCACTTAGTGCCATAGTCTAGTAACTGGTAGTAGTGGATCAGGGGTTGGACTTGATGATCTCAGAGGTCCCTTCCAACTCGTATGATTCTATGATTTTAAGCTCGTATTTCAATGCCAAGTGCTGTTAATACTCTAAGGGCAGTATTTCAGCTGTTCAGATGCAAGGATACAAAAAGTCAAGACTGTGTAGTCTGGATAAAGCTGCTGGGATTAAAACTAAGGATTATGTCAAAACGTGGATTTGGGCAGCACAGTATTCTCTACATGGATGCTTGGTTCCCAATGTTTCTGCTTCTAGCATGGTTGCAGTTACTGTCCCAGCTATCCAGATTTGTTCCTAAGCATATGTGGATGTGGTAGTGATCCATCCTCTCTGCAGCTGGAATGAGGGTGGTTGGTTTGCCATCAGCATTGCACACAGCCTGGAAAAGAGGACCTGCTGTGCCATATCTCTACCCCCCAAGGTTTGACACCAGAATGCAGAGAATATGGCAGGTGCTGGGGTGTTTCCAGGATGGTGGAGGTGCAGGGACTTGGCAGGAATTTAAGTGGTTGAAGTTTCCACTCTGCTTTGGGGCTGGTTGTGCCAATACTACTTCCAGTAGAAATGGGCAGGTTTGGAAGTGTCCAGAGAACACAGACAATATAAATTTAGGGCTGGAAAACCACTGAAAGTGGCCCTGCAGGAAACCTAGAAGGTATTTTTTAATTTTAATTTGGTATCTTTAATCTCCAGCACTTGGCAGTGTTCTCTCCCTTGAGAACTCTCGCAGCTAAGATTTGCTGGGAATGTTTTGCCAAACATAAAAAGCTGTGTGTTAAAACTGGTATTTTTTTGGGGGGGGGGGGGGGTGTTTGTTTGTTTGTTTGTTTTAGAAAGAGTTAAACAGATACTTTTGTATCAAGTAAGATAAACTGTTAGGGGAGAATGCTGCTGAGTGTTCAGCCACACTTACCAACCTTTGGTCAGAGCAATTTCATGCAGAGTTTCCACAACGTGGATTTTTGCAGAAGCTGTTGCCTCTCCTTTGGCGTTTGATGCATGGCACTCATATTCCCCAGCATCCTCTTTGCTCAGAGGGGATATCTAGGGGAAGAAACACACCCCCAGTCCCATAGTGAGTGTCCTGTGCATGAGTAGAGGTGATTTTGTTTTAAAGTATCTTATATAACTTGCTAATTGCTTGAGACATGATGAGATGAACAGAGTGCATGAAGGGGTTCACCCTTAGCGACCATGCTGACTGCATGCATTCTGTCAGCCCTAAACAGTCTGGTTCAGATTGTGGTGGGTCTCCTCAGTGGACTTTGGGACAAGCACCCACTCACTCCTGTGGGTGAGCCTAGCTTTCTTCTCTGCTTCACAGAGGAAAGCGCAGACCTGTAAGGGCTCGCCAGCTGTGGATGGGTTTTAAGGATGCCTTACCTCTGTACTGATTCCTTCCTAGATGTGGAGAGGGTCTCCTTCCCACTAACGGCAGCAGGAAAGTAATGAGATCTTTTATTTCAGTCTATCCTTTTCTGATCACAGAATGCACCCTTCGGCTGCATGCTGGACAGAGGTAGGATGCATGCAGCAGGTAGGACTGGAGCAAGCAGCCACCCTTACCCTTCACCCCTAATTCACACAGATTGTTTTCCTCCACGTGCCCTGTGTGTTGCCATTTGTCTTCTGTATGTATTGTTTGTATTTGCAAACTGCTCTGTACTGTTCGCGTACACAAAATACTTACCAGCACCCAGCCAGTCACTTCGTGTTTCTCAGGGCCCCCTCGGGTCTGGATAGCCAAGTTCTCCCGGTCCCCAGGCAGGAGCTCCATCCTCTGGACACCATACTGTCCTCGAATTATCTAAACAGAAAGGCAGAAACGGGTAAGAATTGGGGGCTTATTTATGCTGGAACTGCTAGAACCACACCTGCACACAGACAAGATCAATGCTAGTTTTACATGAATGTGTTTTTCCTAGTGTCAACATTTCACCTTATTGTCCACGTTGTACTGCCCCAGTGCTTCAGCATCTGCACTGAGGCTATGTTCCCCTTGCCTCAGCAGGAACACATAGAGTGACATGGTTTTCGGATATGGATGGTGCTGGGCAGTGGGGTGTGCAAACATATCCTGCACTGACTTGGCCTCACAGAACTCATGTGCATGTTCCCAAGGGTGTGTTTAGCCCATCGGTGCAGCTGCTGGCAGATGTACATTAATCCAGTTCAGCAGGCTGGAGCCGCTGCCTTCTGGCTTGGGAGACTGTCACGGTTGGGGTTGGTCAAAACACGACACGTCTTCTTCCGAAAACTGGAACTTTATTCCAAACGCTGCCGCGACTTATATACACTTTATTATCTACACATGTCCATGCACCATTGGTTTTCAGTAACATAAATAATTCACAATTGGACACGTACACTGCACATGTCAGACAACTATGATTCAGCAAGACAGAGAGGAAATCCACTCTGTGTCACAGCCTTTCCTTCCGTGTCTGCCACCTTGCCAGGGTGCAGAGGTTCCATCTTTAGTTCCTACTGTTTCCAGAGACCCCAGACCAGCTGGGGCCCCCCACAGGAGACCACCAGGAGCTGACTGTTGTCTTTGTTTGGAGAGACTCTCCCATAACTTCCTGATGATCAGGCTTTTTAATGTGGCAGCCTGCATGACCTATCCTCTTCCCAACAGACCAGCAACAGCCCTGCATGTTTCTACTGCAGCAAACCAGGCTGTCCCTCCTGGTGGGCACAGCATCGAGGAGAAAACAGCAGTGCAGTCACTCCCCAGTGCTGCAGCACGGAGTAAGTGGTAGCCAACCCTTGTTATCACCATGTCAAGCAGTCTCTTGGCCATGAGGTAGAGGCACAAAAAGCAGAGTAGCATTGACAGTCAGTGTAAACTCAGCATCTGCTTATAAACAAGCAGAAAACGCTGCCTGAGTCAGCATGCCCACATTGCTCACCCAAGAGTCTGCTCTGGGACCCCTGTCAATAAAGCTTATTGTCTCAGAGCAAATTTTGGGCTGTAGTAGCCTTAAGCTAGTATTGTTTTCAGCTTAATTTTAAGGCCCTTCACAAGCGTCCACAAACCTGTGGCACTTGAGGAGGCTACAGGGGCCGTGCAGTTGCTCTCGGCCCTACAGCTACAATCCTCTCCGTTCAACACTGGCCCCTGTCCAAAACCAGATGTTACCAGTGCTGCCAAGATCAACATGCTGCTGGCTACCGGAGACAACTGCCCCATGTGGTTCCTGTTCCCGACGATGTGGGCGATGTCTAGCCACCTCAGTCACTGCTGCCAGCAGGGTGACGGCAGGTCAAGGGACATTCCCTGCATGCTCCAAATATCAGGTGCTACCAAGAGAAACATGTTCTGCCTTGGGATCAACAAGAGTTTAGAAAAAGCAAGGACTAAAGACTAAGCAAAACCAAATGTTTGGGGGTGGACAGCACTGCACAGATGAGAAAACTCATCAAAGAGGTGTGTTTCTACAGAGGGATCTGCTATGGTCCATATGCTTACTATGTAGTTTCAGCTGCCTCAGGTTTGCTGTGCTCTCTGAGCTCCTAGCAGGGCCCTTACCTTGTTCCAGATGAGGACAGGGGTTGGGATGCCAATGACTTCACAGCTCAGGTAGATCTGTGCTCCTGTCACATTCCAGATGTCCTTAGGAGGAGTCACGATGGAGGGTCCTGCAAAAAGGGAGAAATGCTTTTAAGCTTGGGGTGACTACAAGCTGTCTCCTTACTGAGCCTTTTAAGTGGGGCCAATCACATCTGATGGGTTTTGAGGATGAGGTGAAGGGGAACCCTGCTTGGAGCAAAGCTTGCAGGACTGATTCCACATCAAAGCACTGCCCTCCCCGAAGCAACATACACATTCAGCCTTAAGCTGTTCAGACTAAAACCAGACAGAAACTCAGGTGTTAAGCAGTTCAGATCAGTCCATCTACTTGAAAGACGGAAGTCAGAGGTAAAGATAGTGTTTGTATTCTGTCATCTCAGGGGCTGAGCAGGCCTGTACAAACTGGCCTGGGTGTGCATGGTGGCGACACACCATGCAGAAACCAAGTCAGCTGGCAGGGAGGACAGGGCCCCCAGGAGACAGGGTGCATCCCATCACTCTCTCATGCCATGGAGAGCTTGGCTAGCTTGGCAGCAGCCTTCTTCCCAGCATGATTTCAATCCCATGGCGGCTGGCTAGCAGAATTCAATGTTATGCTGCTCCTCTTTTACCTGTGTGCAATGCTCAGCCAAAGGAGGCTAGCTGGAGGGTGGCAGAGCTCTCCCTGGCAGGGATCTGGGAAGGGACTAGGTAAATGCAGAGCTCCTTTTCCCCCAAAAGCTCCAATTCCTGGTTAAATAGAGAACTGCTTCCAAAGCAACATGAGAACAGAGTTGTTTTGCAGATCTGGCTGGAGATGTTTACCCCTCAGGCAGAGAAATGTTCAAGATCTAACCCATATCCCAGAAAGGGAAGAATGGCCTTTTTTATTCAATCCCTTTTAGTGAGGCTGTTTTACAAAAGCAGCTATTAATTCTCCATAATAGGAAGGGCAGACCAAAGGAACACATAGTGTTTATTTCCAGTTATTGAGAGCTTTAAGGACACAACAAACAGCTTTCCCCCTTCTGCTCTGAAGATGCAGGCAGTAACAGGAAACTAGAGCTCCCATTACACTGCATCAGGAGAAGGCATTTCCTATGTGAACAAGTACTCCAGAGCCAGCCTGACTGAAGCCCTTGGGTATGGTGGCTCACAGACCATGGCTTATTCTCAGCCCCATAAAAAAGGGGCAGATTTGGATCCTGATGCTCCTTATGGGGTTCTGAACATGCGCTGATTTCAGTCCTGCATGTGCACTCCCTCCTGCAGCCCTGTCACAGGCAGCTGGGGGAGCAGGTTTCCAGGTGCATCCCACCACACTAAACATCTTCCAGCAGAAAGCTGGTGTCTTTTTCCTCCTTAGGATCTGGGGGCAGATCCACACTGGCATCACCAGCCAAAGAGTATCAGCCATACTTCTATTTTAGCCCAAGAGATGCTGGGGTGGCTCCCCACTCCTGAGGTGTGATCCCAGAGAAATGTGAGCTCTTCTCTTTCGAGAAGTCATTCCAGGAATGACTGTACATGGCCTGCTGGTGGGAAGCTGCTAAGAGACCAGGAATGGCTGCCATCGGCATTCTCTGTTGCAGAAGTTTTCCAGTTCTGGTTTTGACAGGAGGCAGCTGCAGAGAAGCAGAGAAGTTTTATGTGTAGCCCTGGGCGATGGCTGAAACCACACCTAATGGTCAGCACGGGTAGTTTCCTGGCAGACACCACAACCCAGGTGCTCCTCATCTGCACGGGGCTGAGTCAAAGATTTAAGCAGCATTTCGTTCCATGCTTATCCATTTGATGCTTGTGCTGCTTCGTGAATTGATTCCTGTGCACCCATCAAAAGAGGGATATGTCAAGAGTCACAGCACCCCTTCCTGTATGGAAAAGTGCTGGAGTTATCCTTGCCCCAGGTGGCCCAGAGCAGATCTGTACCTCCAGCTCATGCCCAGCTCTGCACTCTCAGCAACACCCCACTGAAGGCTGTTTCCCCCAAGTACCCCACAATAAAGGGGGGGTGACCTGCGCCCCAGCCACAGCCTGGCCCCTGGTGCAGCAGCGGGGCTCTGGCCAAGCCCAGGGCATTGCATCCCCACGACAGGGCCACCTCAGGTCACGCACTCTGCTCCCCTTACCCAGCACAGCGGTTTCCTGCATAGCCCAGCTGTTCTTTTTCCGGTATCCCTTAAACAATAGGGACGATAGTGTACTTGGAAGCTCAGATGGGACCCGATGTCCCCAGGCGGCTTAGCTTGCACTGCGCTCTGTGAGGGCCTCCAGCTGATGTGCATGCAGCAGAGCCTGCTACGGCTGCTGCCTTCTGCTCCAAATGTGCACAACCCTCAACATGCCAAGTGCCCTTCCTAGGGCAGAGCTTGGGGCCTGTCCCCAGCAGGCAGGGCTATGTCTGCCCTGCACAACACCGTCCTCTTTATCACTGGTTACTGGGGTTCTCCATGAGGCAGGAAAAACACAGCTGCCCCCCAAACGACCACCATCTCTCACCACAGAAAAATGGAGATCTTGACTCTTCTGTTAAAAGCCAGGTAGATTTTAAAGCACTGTTATACTCTTCCAGGATCTGGCTCAAGTGTTCCCTGGCTGGGGACTGGCAGCATTCAGTGCGCCACTAAACCCACTGCCTGAGGTGTCTCACTCTTGGCTGCTGCTGAGTTTCCCTCTTGCCCACAGGTGTTCGCTTACCCTGCCAGGAGCACATCCCACAAGGATTTTTCAGCAGCAACTGCTGGCAGAGGAAAAGAGAGAAAGAATGTCTACCCATCTCCTGGGCAAGGAGAAGTTGTTTATCTTCTTGGAAAGAAGAACTGCCTGCACAGCTTCACAGCTGCCACAGCACAGCAAGAGCCTGACTTTTAAAAGACAGTCCCGAGCTCGAGCTCGGGATGTACATCCTGATCTAACCAGGCAGAACATGATGTTCTGCATTTGGCTGCAAAATGAATTGGAAGCATCCACAGGCCTCCACCTCTATCCAGCACAGCTCTGAGGCCAGGAGGGAATACACATCCTGAGAAATGCAACAAGTGTCATGGGAAGAGTCACTGTGGACTCTCCGAACATTTGACTTTAATCCATACAGCCAAAATTCTAGAGCTGTGCTTCTTCCGCCACTAAAAATAAATGAGAAAGGCCAAGGAGTCAGTAGATTTAAAGTCAAATCACAACAGGCCACAGCAGTAGCTAGACTCCTACTACAGTGGGCTGACACTCATGTGCATGGCCCTCACCCTGCTTATTGCCTGTGCTGGTCCCACTCATCCTCTCTCCCACAATCCCCCAGAGCGGACAGAGCTGGACAGACGACACAGCAACAGGAGAGGCAGGGGATGGCTGAGCCTTGCAAGCACTTCAGAAGATGTGAGGACATTCCCTCTTCCAAGTCACCCTCTTGCTTCGGGATTTCCATGTGTTCAGCAGTGCTGGAAACAAGCCTACCTTGTACAGAGCAGATATCTTGATTCCCGCCAGCAAAGAGACCCTCGGCCATCATCCTACAGCCTGCACCTGAGAGGCCTTGTTGCTCTACTTGCAGCACTGCCCCCAAGGGGGAATGTTTCTCCATCTGCCTCCTTCAGGCTGAGGACCTGAGGGCTGCACCTGCTGATGGAAATGGTCATCACCATCAAGGCTTCCAAGTGGTCTCCATTCCCTCCCAGGGCCTGCAGCAGGGGCACTGCTGATGTGCAGATGCTCCCTGCAGGACTTGCCCTGACTACGCAGGAGCTCCTGGGCCAGGAGGACAGCCCTGGCTCTTGATGGAGATCAGCTGCTCTCCACAGGCACTTCAGGCATTTCCTCAGTGGTCTGCCCCTTGTTTGTCAAACAAATAGCTCTCCCCAGCTCAGGATGGGGCTTTTTACAGAGCCCCAGAGCTCACTCACCCCGGGAGAGAGCCTGACCGTTTGTGCAAGGACTATTTTTTTCTCCAGATTGCAGGGAGCTGACAGCCTGCATTATGTCAAAAGCAGCAGCTGGAGAGGAGTTCCCATTGCTGTTATGCAGTTGCTTTTCTGCTGCAGCAGCACGTGGCAGAGCCTGACTTCCTCGATGAGGATATCATTTGGCATCTGCTCCTGAGACCCCTCTCCACGCCAGGCACCTCTTCTCTGCTCAGCCACAGCAGGCAGAGACCTGGCATCTCCCAGCCCACCCATCTGCCTCTCACTGGTACCTGCACAGTCTATCACAACTCAGGGTTACCTGGTCCTCACCGATCTTCCTTTGGTGTTCACACATACACACAAAAATAAAAAACGCACAGCAAGCAGAGCAGTAACTTTTCTGCTAAAATCAAGGGGCCTACAGGTACGTCACTAAAGGCAAAAATAAGCTGGACACTAAGCACTCGGTATGCCCTGGTGCTTGGGTGTGTGCGGGAAGTCCAGAACACGAACACACAAAGCCACGCACCACACGCTGGAGCTCACGTGGGTGTCAGCTTGGTTCCCAGCCAAACTTTTTGAACACTGCTGTGCCACAGCCCCAGGTCAAACACAGGCTGGGAACACTCCCTGTGAGACGGCAAACCAAAGCAAAAACTAAACACTGTTCACTTTCACAAGCTATTGCAAGTCTGAAAATAGACTCCAGTCTACTAAGATGCTGGCAAAGTATTTTCCCTTCAAAATTACTTTATATGGAGAAGGGGAAACCTTCCATAAGCAGTATCTACTCATTTTAGCTGGCATGGCCTCAGCTGCTCCCTCCCAGGTCAGTGCTCTGTGAGAGGCAGCAATAGACAGGAAGTGCTTTTGGCCTTCCCCACTCCCAAAGCTGCCTGCTGCTTTCTGGCAGACTTACAAGCCTTGTTCTTTACCACTTTCTGAAGGCATTTCTCATCTTCCTTTAACTTGGCTTTGAAGAGACTAAGGAGTTACAGAAGGAAGCTCCAAGACATCCGGACCAAAGTAGATGTCAGATGCTATGTCTGTTTGGATGCTCCACCTCAGACTTCAGCAGCCCAGTGACACTGGAAAGGCTGAAAACGTGAATGCAGCTTTGTCCCAAGTCCTGGAGACTTGAGACTGAGTCAGTGTGAGGAAGGGCTCTGGGCTACCATCTATCTGCCATTGAGCAACTCTTGCTTTCCACAGCACTAGGCTCAGCATGGAGCAGACCAGTACTGCTGGAAATCCCATCCCTGCTGTTTTACCGTGGTTTGGGAACGCTGCCTTCAGAGACCTTGTGCATGGCCTTTATATCACAGAATCACAGAATGGTTTGGGTTGATCATCCAGTTCCATGAGCTAAAGCCTGGAAAGAATGTGAAAAGCTTGCAGTGGGAGACACAGAAACAAGGCATGGCAGCATTTATGCATGGAAAAGCAAGCAGGGCTTGCAAAAATCCAACCTGATTAGACTTGTTACGTGGTAATCTCCTATTTAGTTGTAACCTCAATCAACCTCAGCCCAACAAAGGATTAAACACATTTTTTTAAACACAGCATGCCTTTCCAGCATTAGAAAAAACAAACATGGGGTGGAATTTGCTGATCAGTAATCATTCTTTCCCAGTGAATTTGGACATGCTATGATGACTGAGAATGAAGACACAGGTGAAATATGGGATCCTCCCAGGCAGTGAAGGTTCTGCATAGTCCCCAGAATACTGCTGCTCTCCAGGACTCTGCCATGTAATATATTAAACAACTTCCATAGCAGATTTTAGCATAGTAACCATAAAAACTCAAGCTCCAGTGAACCAAAACTTTTTCATCTAACTAAATGCCTTTTAAGGAGGAATTTATGGCCTATGCTACAACAGTGGAAAATCCCAGTTACACATGAATTTTAAAAACACCAGCAGTGTTTTTAAACACTGAACAGCAGTGAACAGCAGTGTTCAGGAGTCAGTCCTGAAGGGCAGTGGAAGGCTGGATGTGCTTTAAAAAGGAATTTTTAAATACTCAGCAGCAGGCTGTGCCAATGTGTAGAAAGAGAGGTCATTGGGGGACAAGACCAGCCTGGTTAAACAGAGAACTTAGGCTGGAACTCAGGGAAAAAAACTTTAGGAAAAAAAGACCATCTCTGGAAGGAGGGTCAGGTAACTTGGGAGGACTATAAGGATGTTGTGAGATCATGTAGGGAGAAGATTAGAAGGGCCAACGCCCAACTAGAACTGTTTAACCTCTTTATTGATGGATTGAGTGCACCCTCAGTAAATTTGCAGATGACACTAAGCTGGGTAGGAGTGTTGATCTGCTCGAGGGTGGGAAGGCTCTGCAGAGAGACGTGGACAGACTCGATCAGTGGGTCGAGGACAGACTGCACGAGGTTCGATAAGGTGAAGTGCCAGTTCTGCACCTGGGTCACAGCAACCCCCTGCTACAGGCTGAGGGAGGAGTGGCTTGAGAGCTGTTCAGCAGAAAGGAACTGATGGATGCTGGTTGACAGATGGTCCAATATCAGCCAGCAGTGTGCCCAGGTGGCCAAGAAGGCCAATGGCATCCTGGCCTGTATCAAGAATAGCGTAGCCAGCAGGACTAAGGAAGTGATCATCTTCCTGTATTCATAAGGCTGCACCTCAAGTACTGCATTTAGTTCTGGGCCCCTGTCTTTAAAAGGACATTGAGGTGCTAGAGAGTATCCAGTGAAGGGCAACAAGACTCTAAAATGGTCTAGAAAACAAGCCCCATGAGGAATGGTTGAGGGAGCTAGATTTGTTTAGTCTTGAGAGGAGGAGGCTCGGGGGGACCTCATCGCTCTAACAACCTGAAAGGAGGTTTTAGTGAGGAGGGGCTGGTCTCTTCTATCATACCTCCAGTGAGAGGACCAGAGGAAATGGCCTTAAGCTTAGACAGGGGAGATTCAGATTAGGTATTAGAAAAAAATTTTCACTGTTAGGGTAGTCAGGCATTGGAATAGGTTGCCCAGGGAGGTGGTGGAGTCACCATCCCTGAAGGCGTTTAAGGGGTGTCTGGAACTGGAGCTGGGTGAAATGGTTTTAGGGGTTACCAGTGGGAGTCCTGGATGGATAGTTGGACTTGATGATCTTAAAGGTCTCCTCCAACCTTGATGATTCTAAGATCAAGCCTTAGCCCTATAAACTCTCTCTCAAAATCCCAAGGCACTATGTGCTGGGAAATCAAGCACCACACTGAAAAATATCCTATCCCCACACCACCCTCCATGTGAAAGGACCCCGTGGTGCCAAACAAAAGGCATAACCCCACCACGCATCTGCACAGCTCTGCTCTGCCACGAACTCTCTGCATGCAGCACAAAAATGCTGGCAAGATCCACCTGCAAGCACAACGCCTTCCTTTGTGGTAGAAGACAGCAGGTAGAAGGCCACTGCTGCACTGCCCACTCCCGTCTGATGTAGAAACCCAAACCAGCTTCCCAGAAGTTAGGGAACTTGATTCATTTCCAATTACAGATGACTTAAAAACTTGTCAAAATCTTTCACCAGCAAAGACAAAACCATTTAATGGTTTTATGGAGATTCTTTTAAGTCCCTTAAAATCCAGGAAAGGAAGAACAGGAGGAAAGAACTAGGGCAATCTAAGCCGTTTGTTACCAAATCTGGAAGAGTTTCTTGCAAAATGTGATTAGATATGAACTATGCTTTGTGGTGTCTAAAAGAGTTAGGAACCTTTGAGTTTAAGCTGTATCAGGAGAAGATGAGCCAATGTCAGTGATAACAGCAGTCTGCCATCTCCCACAAGGTTTTTTCCCAAACCTCTGTTTTTGCCCTACTCTGGTAGTGAGTTAAAAAAATAAAACAAACCACCCTCAAAACTAAGATATTTCTGGCAAAGTCTCAACAGCTGAATTTGGATGGAATGACCCAACAGATGTGATTTATGTTCCTCGTTTTGAAGTTGACCTGTGGGAACTTGGCACCTCTTTGATTGCAGTGCAGATGTAGCTTTATGGAAGACTGGAACATCAGCAAATCAAGACCACTGATGGGGTAAAGTGGCAGGAATTTGAAGGGGCCTTACTTGTCCCTGGGTCAGTAAGTCTCCATGAGAGCCTGGCAGTCACAATCCTACATCCATCAATCTGTTTTTTAAGCCCTGTGGACAGCCAAGAACCCCACACCCAGATTTTCCTGAGCTCCAGAGCTGGTGGGTGGCACCTTAGCTAAAAAAAAACCTTCAAGGAGGGATGCTGTCTGAGCTTCTGGGAAGCCAAAACGATACCTCTCCAGGGGGAGCGCACAGCTCCAGTGACTGGGATCTATCTCCTTGCTGGTGAAATTTAAGCAAGTTTAGTGCTGCTTACAGTCAGCTTTAAAAGAATCTCTCCTGGTTCTGCTGTTCGTGAGCTCTGCAGCCTGTAGGATAGATGCTGCAAGATGCTGAGCCCTCATCATCATAAGGAAAACCACTGCACATTCCCAGTGCTGGGAAAAGACTTTCATGGAGCCATGGAGCTTTAAAACACATTCAGATCAACAGAAATAAAGCAGACTGCTTGGCAAGCCAGCAAATTTACCCTTCACATAGAGAGGCCCTCAGTTTCCACCTCCAGGAGGTCTTTGTAGATAGGTACAAAGCAGCACCAGTTCCCTGGAGAGTGAAACACCGTCTCTGATGTCTGCTGAGAGCCACTTTGTGGTACGCTGACGGGACAAGGATGGGCACTTGGCTTCCACCAGGAGAGAAGTGAGCACAACCCACAGACAAAGCCTTGACCGACAACAGCAAAACCACCAGGAGACCCCGACCCTGCTGGAACCACTGTCGGGAACTTCAAATCATTAGGCCTTTGGGCAGTAATGAGGCAACTTTGGCAGTATTTCCAGCAGTTACGACACGTCTCTCAAAGCAGGTATTTGCTAGAAGCTAATGATAATAGAGACTCAGGGGTATTTGTCCCTTCTTGCACTGGTTAGGCAACAAGTTCGTGCCTGGTATTTTTCAGCTCAGAGAGATCGTCATGCCAGAAATCCTGATAGCTTTCTTGATGGGGGTTGATGCTTTGAGGTTATTTTTCTGCCTGGCTTGAGCTGAGCCATGCAACCCTAATTCTTTTTGCCAGCTGGCTTTGGAGGGCAGTGGGTACCACAGTCCTCCTGCCCCAGGTCCTAGCTGACAGTAAACAGCCTCAGTGTGCGCACTGTGTGCAAAATGAATTTCAGCCTGCATTCCTGAAGCCACCAACTCCATAAAGAGACTCTTCTGAACATCTGTGCACAGCTGTGTGACAGCAGCAACAAGAGGGCAGCTCCCCAGCTGTCAGAGCAGCCTCCCCTCCTGTGGAGGGTCCACCAGACGAGGCACCCCCATGCCTGCCCCTCCAGCAGGCATCTGCTCTGCATCTGGACCTGCCCTACCTGCAGGACCTGGCAGCAGACTTAAGTGTAGCTGAATTTTCACAGACAGAGAGCAAAGGGATAATCCATTTAAAGGCAATGTTGGAAAACATGGTAAACTTCACAGCATCCATCTCCTGCATCCTCAGCCCTGAGATTATCTACAAAGAGGCTGCTGGGGCACACAGGTAGAGACAGGATGCAGTTAGTGGCTCCCTAACAGGGAGCAGGGCAAACCCAGAGCCAGCTGTGAGTGCAAGTGTGAGGGCAAGGTAGGAGCTCAGCCAGGGGGGAGCACCACGGCATCATTGCTTGCTCCCCCAGAGCAAAAATGAAGGCAGCTTTGCCATACCCTGCCAGCACAGCACAACAGCAGCCAGGCAGCTTCAAGGAGTTGGCAATCAAGTAGGGTGCCTTTTTCCAGACATCCCCAACAGTCCTGCCCACATGCAACCCACTCCATAAAGGACTGACTGGATCCCTGCACCTGCCAAGTGCACACATATCAAGGGTTATTTCCGTCCTTTCAAATTCTTCTCAACTGTGTCTTCCTTTGCCCTCCAGCAGGAAGTTTTGGCTGCTGCGGAAATACCTTTTTCTGCATGGCTTCACGATTTCTGTACAAAGAACACAGACATCACATCTAAGAAGTCCTCGAAACAACCAAGGACAAGGTCAAGGCGAATTATGCAGGGCCGAGAATGGGCTCATTCCTTTTGCTATTTAAAAACAAAAGAAACATCCAATCGGACTTGCAAAACAAGCCCTCCCTCTCCAGGAACAATAACAACAAAAAAAAAACCCAAAAACACTTCCTCCCCCCCAGAAAAAAGGGCAATCAAACAGAGTTATGATCCACTGCTGGAAACATATTTTTCTGGATCTCTTCTCAGAGATTCTCTTGAAAGGCTGCTCACTCTTGGACCCAAAGGATGTGATCCTTATAGTCCAGTGAGGGAAAGAAGACATTTCAGAGCCAATCTGCCACAATCAGGAAGCCCAAGTGCCCTGTCACCCAAGAACTTCTTTTTGTGCAAAAGGTTTCACACAGATGACTGATGCAAGCACAATTCTGCTTATTTGTGGTCTCCCTGTGCAGGATTCCAGCCTAGATAGTGCCTTAAGGAGATAACATCCATTTGTGGTGAGAAATGGCAAAAGCCAGAACTTCCACTCTTTGACTCCCACAGCATCCAGGTTCTTCTAGAAACACAGAAAACTGCTGTCTTGTATCTGGAAAGATACTGGAAAAGGTTCTATACCCTGTGGGAATGATGGGATGCATGTTGTCTCCTGTCATTGTTTCAAAATCCATGTAGAGATTACAACTCCCCACCCCTTCCCACCCAACAGTCCTAACTGCCAGGAGGCCCTTAGGGCTACAGAAATACTTCCAGATGTCTACCACGTGTGTGGGATGAGTCCCTGCTTCTGTTGCAAGTCACAGAGCAACACATATCACCAGAAGGTGGTCCGTGGCACAAGAAGGGTTCACACAGTGGAGGGAAATCTCAGAAGAATTGGTTGCACCACCACTGCTGAGCAGCCCACATCCATCCTGCTCCCTTCCCTGAGATGCTGGGTCAGAGCTCTCCCAGCAGCAGGAGCCAAAAGAAGAGTGGCTCCCCAGAGTGATGGAGGAGGGGACATTTTGCCAGTGGCTTAGCACCACATACTCCAGTGATGTTCTTAAACAGCAGGTAACAGCCTGTTTGAGGCTGGCAGTTCAGTGGCCTCCCACCATCCTCTGCCCAGCAGCCCATGTTTGCACTGACCTTGTCAAACTCTGTCTCTAAGCCCCACCAAGTTAATCCAGAATGCAGCGTGGGATGAACACAGGGAAGTGCAGCCAAGGGTTGGGACAGTATCTTAAGAATATCAATACCTGTTCTGCAATGAAGTCCCAAGTGACTTTGGGCAAGACAAGTGAGAACACAGTGCTCTTCTCAAGTACACACCTGAAGCATGACCTCAGAATCTTTCAAACCCATCTGCTCACTTGTCTGGGCTGGCAGTGCCATGAAGCAGCAGAGATCTTTAGGACTGCTTTTTTAGGACTGCTGTGACTATCTCCTGAGTCTGCTGGGCAGGAAAGGCTCCTTCCAAATACCAGACAGAGGCATGGACTGAGACCATTCTCATCTCAACTCACATTACCCTGAGGGCTGAAACTCCTTCCCTTCAAGAGTTAACACTGTACCACAGTGTTTCTGGCTAATATGTAAGCCTGACGTTTTGCAAAAGGTTTGTGAAAAGCCACACAGGCCATTTAATGGGCAACATCAAAGCACATAACCTAATCCTTACCCAGCCTTTCATGCCTTCCTTGGGAGTTTCAGAAACATTTTTTTGCAAACATACTTGGCCTCAGTCATGGGAAGAAAAAGAAGGAGGAGGTGGAGGTTGTGACCTGCACATACTGTGTTTATGAAAACGCTCCTCCACCAAAAACAGCACTGGTGCTGCAATACTGTCCTTGAGACATTCGGTATATGGTTTGCCTGCTATGTCCCATCCCTCCTTCCCTCCCTCACTCCCTCCTTCCCTCCCTCCCAGCAAAACACACTCTCAGAAGCCAGAATTTCTAGTACAGGCCTTGCAGCAGAACAATTTCTTTGTTGAGCGCCATCCCTAAGAAAAAGCTTAGGATGAATCAAGCTCCTGTTGGAAATGTTTCAAGTGCAAACCACTGCATGCAGCTCACAGGAAAGTCACTGCTTATTTTCATTGTGAACCAAAGCAAGCCAGTGAATGCTGGCTCTCAATTTCTGTGGCTTTCACATCTATTTAATAATTTTCTTTCCTCGCAGTTTGCAACCTTCCTGGGCAGAACCCTCCCCTGGATAGCTCAACTCTTTTGTCCCAGCGGTGCAAATTGCAACCTGCAAAGCAAAGTACGAAAAGCGGGGCCGCGTACTTCCAGCACCGCTAGAAGCCACCAGCGAGTGCCCAAGTTCCTCTGCATTTCTGTGGCTAAAGTGTCACTCCAAGTTTAGGCAGCGCCACCCGACTGGGACTCTCCGGTCCATTTAAGGTGGGTCTGAACTCATCTTCACTCTACAAATAAGCACCCCGATGGGACCAAACAGCAGGAGGAGCACTCGGGCGGCGCAGCTTTTTCCCGGTGCAGCCGGGCGGCGGAGCGGACATCCCCCCTCCTCCTCCCGCACCCCGCTCCCTTCCCCGCACCTTGCTCGCAGGCTCCCTTGCTGCGCTGGCTGATGGCAGGCTCCCCGCGGCTCTGAGCGCGCAGGCTGGCGGCGCGGAGCTGGCAGCCGCTGCCGTAGGTGAGCCCGTCGCTGCCGCACACCGGGTAGCGGCTCTTGCAGAGGCACACGCCGGGCGGGCCGGCGGCGGGGAGCCCCGGGCCGCTCTTCGCCTTGCGGCGCTGCCGGCTCTTCACGCACTCGAGGCCCGGAGCGCAGCGTCCTCCCGCGGCGCCGCCGCCGGCCCCGCACGCCTCGCCCTCGCCGCGCCCGCAC
>VZRE01009109.1:44930-185152 GCA_013396775.1 Cephalopterus ornatus
CGAAGGGGGAAACCCCTCCCCGACGGCACCGCCCAGGCCACGGCCACGGCCACAGCCCCGGTCTCGGCAGCGGGGCGCCGCCGCCCTCCCGCGGCCGCAGGACCCTGCGCGCCGCTGGCCCGGCCCCTCCGTGCGCTGCCCCTGCCGGCTGCCCCGCACTCGGCTCTGGTGTCACGTCTGTCCCTCCGCTTCTTTTTTTCCGCAGAAAGGGACTTGAGGGTGATGGTTGACAGCCGGCCCAATGTGAGCCAGCAGTGTGCCCAGGTGGCCAAGAAGGCCGGTGGCATCCTGGCCTATATCAGCAATAGTGTGGCCAGCAGGACCACGGAAATGGTCATCCTCCTATACTTGGCATCGGTGAGGCTGCATCTCAAGTACTGCATTCAGTTCTGGGCCCCTGACTTCAAAAAGGGCATTGAGGTGCTGGAACGTGTCCAGCAAAGGGCAACAAGGCTCGCAAAAGGTCTAGAAAATGTGTCTTATGAAGAACAGCTGAGGGAGCTGTGTTTGTTTAGTCTTGAGAAGAGGAGGCTCGGGGGGGACCTCCTTGCTCTCTACAACTACCTGAAAAGAGGTTGTAGTGAGCAGGAGACCTGTCTCTATTACCATACCTGCAGTGATAGGACCAGAGTAAATAGCCTTAAGCTGAGACAGGGGAGGTTCAGATTGGATATTAGGAAAAAATTTTTCACTGTTAGGGTTGCCCAGGGAGGTGGTGGAGTCACCATCCCTGGAGGTGTTTAAGAGGCATCTGGATCTGGCACTGCGTGAAATGGTTCAGTGCTTTAGGGGTTACCAGTGGTAGTGCTGGGTGGATGGTTGGACTTGAAGATCTTAAAGGTCTCTTCCAACCTTCATGATTCTATGATTCTTGCCGCCCACTCATGCTCGGCTCACAGCCATCGGCTGCAGTGGGGCTGGAGAGGCCCTTGTGAGCCCATCAGGTTCCTGCAGGAATGGAGATGAAGAAGAAAAAGAGAGCTGTCCGGTTTCTCTTGTACCTACTGAGGACAGCATTGTTGCCTGCTGCTGCCTTTTACTTTAGCTTGTGGCTCCTGCCCCGGGATGGCTGCTGAAGGGTCCCTGAGGGCAGGGGGCTATTGCCACCAGCAGGAACTGGGAATATTCCTCAGACAGCACTGGGCGATGCTGCTGGATTCTGTCAAAACAGTGCCCTCAAAGTGCTGGACCGAAAGCACTGCAGTGCTGATAAACCCCTCGAGCCGGGGCAGCGGGGCAGCGCAGGGTGCTCTCTCTGCCCTTGCACTCATTCCCTGCCCTTGGGCCTGCCTGTGCCTGCAGGAGCTGCGTCTGCTGTGGGATGGTCCAGGCCGAGACAATGCTCAGCCTTGGTTCTGCCAGGGCCTGTGTGATGGGTGCTGCTCTGGCACTCCAGGGTGGAGAAGAACAGAGGTAGTTGGTGTCCCCCTCTGTGAAACTGAGGGATGCAGCACTGCCCTGCATGGGTCGCCAGTGGCTGAGCCCTGCTGAGTGGCCCCCAGGTCAGTGTGTCCCTTCCCATGCAGAGAGCAGCTGGAGCTGTGACTCTAGCTGGCTGAGAGGGGCTGCGAGTTCTCTGTGCTCCCAAATTTCCTCTGGAGGGATTGACCCACTCGTGCTTTTTCAGCTGCTGACACTGTGTGAACGGGCTCCCACCGCATGTTTCCTTGGCTCCCTGGGACCCAGCATGAGACATTATTCCATTTCTCCTAGGACGATGGTATCTGCATACATGTCCTTGGATTTCTCCATTCCTCTCTGGAAGTGCTCCATGCTGTTCTCCTGGGAGAAGGGCTGCCCTCATAAGCAAGCAGTACACTAAACTCGAGGAGTTTGACACATTTTGTTGTTGTTGTGCTATGTTGTGCTTTGCTTTAGTTTGGTTTTTATGGGTAATTCACTAGAGAAGTGATGAAAAGGGAGTGAAATGTACAGAGGGACACATTCCTCCAACCTAGTTCTGGTTACAAAAAACATTTTGCAGATTTGACGGCTTTCCTCTATCTCCTGCCAGTTGCCAGGAATCTCCCTCGTGGATTCCCAGATTCCTGTTGGTTAGAGTATCACAAGCCCTGATACGCTTAAGCGGAGAATGGCAGGGTGTTTAATTCACCTGCAGTAGCTTACCGGAGCAAGCTTTTCTGACATGTCACTGTCAGCATTCCACTCAGTAGGAGGAAAAATGTAGCTCTGAAAGGAGGAAGGATGTCAACACATTTCCTTTCCTCTCTTCCCCTCGAATCTTTTCCTTTCCATGCCAGACTGGAGGCAGTGCCCTTGACTCTGCTTGGAGCAGTTTTTGCTCCCAGGGAGGAGGCCTTAGCTCATGCTTTGATGCAGAAGGACCTCTAGCGTCCCTTCGCAGCTCGTGCTTTGGCATCACCACTTTAAGCTCGGTATTTCTCTATCTCAAGACCTTCCTATGTACTGTGGAAGGAGATAAGATGCACGTACTGCCTGTAGTGAAGTGGCTGGGAGAGACAAGGTTGGGTTGCTCCTCCCTGGGCAGAAGTCAATTATTGTGAGCAAAGTTCACCTTGCTTTGCTTCCATGCCTCCTCTACATCTCTTCCACATCCCTTTTTCTTCACCCCAGGGACCTCCATGTGCCTTTTTGTGCACCACAAGCTGCTCCATTTAAATACATCATATTAGATGCTACTGCTGTCTCAGTAATTAATTTTCCCCTGTGTTTCAGTGAGGGCCAGTATAAATCTGCAGATTTGTGTTGTGCTTCTTGGGACTTTTGTAGAGTTCCCCACCAAAATCTGTGCTTAGTATTCAGCACCATACAATTTTCTTAAGCAGATTTAATTTAATTTATCAGTGGCAGCTATTAGGAATACAACAAAAATGCTCTTACATGTTTGGGTCTGTTTCATCATTCACATGGGTATCCCTTCTTTCATCACCAAGATGGTCCTGCATCATCACTCCAGTGAGACAGCGTGGGAGGTGGGGCAGGCTGGGTGGTCTTTCCTGGTGGGGGGGAAGTTTCCAGGGTCTTTGAAGGCAGGGGGAGATTTAGCAGACGAAAGGAGAGACTATGTGAGAATGGAAGCAGACAGCTTTTAGATGTTGGTGTATTTCCAAATCGAGCGTTTCACTTGCGGTTAGACTTCTCCCAGCCAAGCAACTCCTCTGGGATTTGCAAAGTAGATCTGTCGACTCTCCACGGGATGGACACGAGCGGGTCGCTCTCCAAACTGAATAATGAAGTCAAACGGGTGCCTTTTCCCCATGGAAGATCCCACTCGCTTTCTGGTTTCCCCTCTCCTCCCACCCGGGCAGCAGCCGCCTCCGCAGGCTGAGGAGAGCCGGGAGCCCACCGGTGCCCAGCAGCTCACGCCTTTCCAGCGCAGAGGTCAGAGCTTCCCCGCTCCTGACTCTGCGGTGCCGGGGATCCCTCCCGCTCCTCCTCCCGCTGCCGCGGCCCCCGCCGAGTTTCGGTTTCCATTTCCCCGCCGGGGCGTTCCCGGCGCTGTCCCGGGCGTTCCCGAGCTGCCGGGCGACCAGCGGGCCAGGGATGGCTGCGGGACGGCGGCGGGAGCAGCGGCGGGACCGGGAGAGCGGCCCAGGAGGTACCGACTGGCGGGAGCGGCGCGGGCGGGAGGGATGAGACCCCCCGGGATGGGTCACTGCGCTGAAGTTGGAATAATCTCCTGTGCAGCCCCTTGGAGAGGGACAGCCTCTGCATAAGGGACTTAAACATGTCCCAGTGCGCAGCACTCGGAGCGGGGAGGCTGGAAGGAGGAAGACCATGCCGGGGAATAGACAGGAATTTTCCTCTAGTTCCATGTTGGGGGTGTGAGGAGGGTGGAGTCTCCAGAGGCTTTAGGGAAATCAGGGCAGGCTTTGCCGGTGACCACCTTTCACGCTTGGACATCCTGATACTTGTGCTGCTGCGGGAAACATGCTGTGGTAATTGAGTAGAACAGGAGCCTCAGGGTCAGGAAAGCGTCCGCGGCCCCTCAGCTGTAGACAAGGAGGGACTTCCTTCTGCTTTAAATAGGCAATGTGTGAACTTTTCGTTATTGTTTCTCCAGTGTCATGTAAAACGTTTGACTTGAGGCATCCCATCCCCAAGGCGGTGACAAATCTGGGGTGGTCGGATGCCTCAAGAAGTGCTTTGCTTCCCCCAGACACTCTCAATAGATGTGCAAAAGTAACACACTCTGCTTGTGCTGACTGATTTCACTGGTTGTCTTGGGAGCTGGTGGCACAGCAGCCTGAGAGATGGGGAAAGGTCTTTTATTGGTTGCCAGGAGAATCATCCAGCATGAAACCAAGCAGTGGGTAGGTAGGGCACAGAAAACCCTAAGGAGCCTAAGAAAATAAGTCATACGCACTTGTCTTTTTCCTGAGAAGCAGAAGCTGTTGCGGAAAACAGCACGCAGAGATCTTGGGGAGGGGGCCGAGGTGGTTAAGATGCCTGCTGCCTTAGCGTGACCACTGTGTCTCTCTGTCTGTATTCTGCAGAGCACACACAGTCGCAGAGGAATGAGGTGCAGTGCTCAAACCATGATGCAAGACATACGCTCATTCTCTCCCATGATGGGAAGGTTTCTGAACACTGGGCTAAAGCTCCAGCAAACTGCTCTAAAACAAGGTAAGGAGCTGTCATGGGGTGGAGGTATGGATGGCAATGGTCCAAAAGTGCAGCCTGCTTTTCCTAAAGGTAACATCCAGGAGACTGAGTCATGTTCCTGTTGTAGAGGGGGAACTGGAACATCATACATTCCTAGGTACCAAATCTTTATCTTCTTTTTTAACCCAGCAAGAAGTGCACACATTTTGAAGATGATACCAAGGTCTGAGCTGCTTGGGATGCACATGAGACAGGTTTCTCTCAAACTTAGTAAGGATCAGTAGTACATACCAGAATAATGCGGATGACTTGCAAACCACACATGACTTGGGAAAACTGTGTGTGAAAGACACAAGCATGTTTGAACCTTACCACCTTCTGATTAAGCTGTGAGGGTACATGTACAAATGGCCCAGCAGTTTGCTGTGTGATTTTCTGTTAGCTTGCCCAGGGCTGACCCTGTTTCTTTTCCAGCTTCCCAAGGAGCAAACCACAATCAAATCCATTAGCCCTGCTGCAGCAGGCCAGCATAAGAGCAGGGTGAATCGACTTAGAGGTGACCTATATTGTTCCACATATTTCCTGCTAGAAGTGATAGGGCTTGGTGAGCAGAGGATCTTTGTCCTTTACTTTGTCTTAGGGCACAGCATCTCTCTATTTTTCTTTTTTCTTATTTTTATAGGCTGGTGAAAGAACTAGGAAGCCTAAATATTGTTCAAATAGCATGTGGAGACCAGCATGCCATGGCACTATCCAGAGGTATCCACTTTCAAGAACTCTTCTCCTCCAAACAGGAGTCCCATTATGGCAGGTTTGCTCTGAGAAGGCAGTGTTTGTACTACTCGCAGTAGTTGGTGACACCATTATAGAGTAATGAATGGTGGGAAGGGTACACAAAGTGCACTGGCTATCAGTGCTGCCCTTCCCTCCCAGCACCAAGGGACCTGCATCTCTCTCTGTCTCTCTCCAGTTCCTGAGCAATACCCCTCCACAGAGGTGTGTTGTGGAGAGCAGACATGGTTGCCCTACTCTGCAGTCACCAGGTCTGCCCATTCTTAAGCTGCAACACCTTTCTGGTTGGGAACTTCTTGCAACTATGACTTTAGAGGTGGAAACACCTGGCCTTTATTCTTGCTATGCTGAGTCACATGGGCAATGTGGGACTGCTCCAAAGAAGTCAGAAGCAAATGGAGATTTGGCTATACATGATGGTCTTGCCTTGGAGATAGTTCCTTGAAAACAGCACAGAGTTTTGCTACTACTTCCAAAGTGCAAATACTCCAGGGAAGCAATGAGGCTGAGATAGTTTTTTTTATTCTGTGTGTGAAGGAGGTGAGCTCTTCACGTGGGGCAAGAACACCCATGGACAGCTTGGAGTGGGGAGCCAAACCGCATTTATTCCCCAAGCACAACTGGTGGAAAGACTAAAGGGCATCCCACTTGCTCAAATTGCTGCTGGAGGAGCTCACAGCACCACCGTGTCGCTCTCTGGAGCTGTGTACTCCTGGGGAAAGAATGATTTTGGACAGCTGGGACTCGGAGACACAGAAGGTAAGGAAGGACAGCACCAGGAAGATGTTTTCCTGGTTAGTGAGCTCACCAAGTCACTCCTCAGTATTGTCAAGCCCCGTTGGTGCAGCAGCAGACAGTAAAGTCTTTTGAAGAAAATATTTCTGGATAAGTTCTCTGTTTCCTGACCAGGAAAGGCATGCAGGAAGAAGGGATTTAAGGGCTGTATTTCTGTAGAGAACTTGCAATCATTTTATGTGGCTAACTGAATAGTGTAGGCTTTTAAAACCTCAGAGGTCTTAGAGATCTATTTCCACTCCCATCCTCTCTCTGGGAAGTCACGCATAAAAGAAATTATTTTATACTTTTTTGTCTTCTTTAATTCTTTGTAAACAGAAGGTGAGAGAAGAATTAAAATCACCCATTGTCTTCAAACCTAGAAGGCTACAGCAGAGTTGTCCTAGCCAGACAGAATCTGTAGTCAGCAGAATCTAATCTGAATGAGTCCACACCCTTGAGAATCAGATATTGTGAAGCCAAGTACTGTTTGGCAAGGAAACAAAGTATTGAATTACGTTTCAAAGTGAATGTAAATAAAAATAAAATATCGTGAAAAAGACAAAACATTATGAGGAAGAGTATGTTATAGTGGAGGGTAGAAAAATAATCCAAAACCAAGTTGTAATTACATGAATTGCTGTAAGAGAGGGACTAAAAAGTGCTTAAGCCCTCTGTTTTCTAAGTTTTTCTATGTATGAGACCCCACAGTACTCTTCCACTTTAGCAGTGCTATCTTCTTTCCAGACAGGGGCTGCCCATCATATGTTGGAGCTTTAGAGCACTGGAAAACTGTATTTATCTCATGTGGGGCAGATCACACTGCAGTTCTCTCCAAGGTGAGTCTGAAATGGAAAGTCAGCGTCTGAGGCCTCACCCTGTGAGAAAAAGATACACTGGTAAAAGTCAGCATGGAGAGCTTGGGGTGGTCATGCCTGCTTCCGAGTCTGAAGGTGATCCCCAGAGGATGTTAACTAAGCTATTGGGAAAACTGGCCTTTTCTCAGATTACCATCACCTGCTTGCAGACTTTTGCAGGGATATGGTGAACTGGAATCCTGGAGCAAAGGTCTACAGTTCAACTCTCAGTACTTTTAAAAGATATTTCCTTTTTTATGGCATACTGGGTACTTGAGAAAATGAGAACAGTAGCTAATTCACTAGAGTTTATTTATACACTGGGGTTTATTTATAAAATTCTTAAGTGATGGAGAGTTATTCTCAGGAGTTAAATTGCTTTTCTCAGAAGTTAAATGATTTGGACATGACAGTTCATGATTAGGCTTGATGCAAAGTGAATCCTACCCGTGTTTGAATCAAGTCCCATATAACATTTGTGTCTTGCTGGCTCTCACTCTAAGTGGTGACCATTTGAATGTCGTTAATAATGCAGTGATCCTGTTGTTTCTTTCTTGATTTCAAGGAGGGGTTGGTGTGCACCTTTGGAGCAGGAGAGGCTGGCCAGCTTGGTCACAACTCCACCCGGAATGAACTCATGCCTCGTGTGGTGGCCGAGCTGTGGGGAGCAAGGGTTTCACGGATTGCCTGTGGCAGGTGGGAAAGTGCCAATAACATGTCTTCTAAGGGCAATGTCTTAGGGAAATCACTGAAGAACAGTAGAGGGGGAGTCACCAAGAAGTTCAAATCCTTGTACCCCAGTAAGTCAGCACTGTCAGAATATTGTGCACTCTTCAATGTAAGCCAGTCTCCTGCCAGAGCCCCAAGGAGAGCAGAACCTTCAGCCCGTGATGAGCAGAGGGAGGGGGCTGCAAAACCACCAGAAGCCCTTAGTCTTTTGCTCTTCTAATAAAAAAAGGGTATACTGGGTTCCAAAGGGCAAAAAACTGTCAAACATCTGCATTGGGAAAGCCACTGAATTCCCATCCACACTGTCAAACTGGTGGGTCCTTAGTAAGAATTGAAGAGCTATAATAATTATGCAGTTTCATTCTGCCTTTCTGTAACCAGGCCAGAAAAAGTCTCCTGTCAACTCACCTGGGCTTGGTATCGGGCTCAGCAGCACACCAGTTGTGCTTTTAAAAACAGAGGGGTGTGAAGCTAGCAAGCTGTAACATTATTTTTGTCTGTGGGAACCAAGGTAAATCACAAATATTAGAGGCTGGTGTAGGAAATCTGAGTCTGTATGTTTCTTTATTGCTGAATGCAATGGAGAGTTCTAACACTTCAGTTAAAGGAATTCTTTATCTGGACTGTCAGGACTTCTAATAACAGGCCTCAGGTCTCCACTCTGAAAATGCATCTGTAAATTTTATTCTGTCTTGCGCAGTTGTTTTTGCTTATTATGAGAATTGTGGTTTTTTTCCTGAACAGACAGCACACTCTGGTCTATGTCCCTTCTTTGGACAAATTCTATTTCTTTGGTTCTGATGATAAAGGACAGCCAGACGATGAGAGGAAGCCTCATCAGTTGATACCACTTCCCATCAATTCACCAGTGAATACTGGAAACTCCTGCCACGGTAATGACCATTGCAGATGTATACAATCTATATTTGTTTCTTCCAGGGATGTGTTTACTTTCTTGATTTCATGTTTAAAGTGAGAGGCAAACATGATGTCTCATGCTTACGTGACCTTCCCAACAAATTCTAGGACAAATTATTCCATTTGCTGCTTGATTTATCATCACAGGTAATGGCCACATAGCATCAACTTTTAGACAGATTACTACTACCTGAGGGGTTTTTTTGATGTTCCACTTTTGTGCACTGAACTCTCTGAAGATAATGACTGTCTCTTCAAATGTTCGTATGAAAATACTTTTATTCTTTCACAGAAAATAACACATCACGTAAGGGGATTAAAATTACTGCAGGAGTAAAGCAAAGTTTTGTCCTTTGCAAGGAGAACCAGGTATGTGCACATTTGATCACAGCTTACCACTGTTCACAATACTGCTGGAAACATTTGGATTTTCCATCCTGCTTTTAGCACTCCAATTTCATATATGTCTATTGCAGTTTTTTCTGTGCTTACCTAAAAACTACCTTATATGGCAATTATATATGTTCTGTGGCTAATGCATCTGGATCATTCTGGATGACCATTAATTTGTTCATGCTTAGGCTGAACTCTTCTTGTAAAGATTGGCTTCAAAAATAAGAATCCCATCTGCTAGAGCTTTAATCTTGATGTTTTCATGCATTTCACACAGAATTCCTATTTGAATGGAATTGCCACTCTGGAGGATAAAAAAGTGGATGAATGGATTTCTAATTCCAGTTTGAAAGTCCCCGAAAGGATAAAAAAGTAAGTCAGAAACCTGGTTTTGGGTTTAGTTGTTTTTTTTTTCCCTGATACATGATTTTTTCTAAAAATCATTATTTTTTGGAGACTATTATAGGAACTGTTGTTCAAGAATTTAGCCAAGACACAATCTTGTACCAGCAATTCTCACCTAGTTTTTGCACAGGGAAAAGAGATGTTGACAAGCAACAGCCTTTCAATAACCTTTTTGCAAGAACAGAGGAGATGTACTGCCTGGCTTCAGAAGCCTGTCCTCTTCTTGCACAGAATGGTTAAGTTGATGAAGAGCCAACAAGTTAAATCAGCGAAAGATTCTACCTGCAGAGCAAGGCCTTTTGCAAAAATTGCAATCCATAGTAGCCAACCTGGATTGTTTTGTCTGTGTCAGCATTTAAAAATCAGTGATCCTTTCTTTAATTACCCATTTTCAAAAGCAGTTAGTATGTACTACTGTGGGACGCCTTACACTTATGTCTGAGAATTATGATCATGTTAGTCTTTTTTCAGGTCTTACGTGGGAGGTTATTTTCTTTGGGGAAGTCTGACTCCAGCTGCTGACTTTGAGCATTTCAGAATCTTGGCTAACCTGGAACTAAACATTTCCCTGACCACTTTTAGAACAGTTTGGATTATATGGAAAGTGGTTGTTGAGAGGGTGAGAAAGAGAGGGTTCCTTCCAGATCTCGATAGGAAGGGCCTGACAGCAAAATGCTTGATAAAATAGCTGCTTCAATAAGAACATAACCAGGAATACAGGTAGTGAGTAAATCTAACATCCCTTGATGATGGGAACCCAGATTTTGTGCAGCAGTAAATTGATAGCCTTTTTGATGGCTTTTCCCTCCACCTGCTACAAAGATCCTGTCCATTGAGGGGATCCTCCTCCCTCCAATGCCTTTTATTTTGCATAACAGATCATGTTCAGACCTGTCAGGAGAAGATATCTCCATGATAACATCCACCAGCGTGCAATTAGCTGGCATGGGGCACTTGAGCAGGTTCCCTTACAAGGCCTAGGAGAGCAACGAAGTGGTGCTAAGGAGTTTGTGCGGTCAGGTGCAGAGACACTTGTACACATTCTTTGTTCTCTTGGAATTAAAAGTCTGAAGTAGAAAGGATTGACTCTGGTTTGTCTTTTACTATCAGGAATATCAGACTGATCTTCTCATCTGAGGCTTGTATCAACGGAAGCTTCCTGCAGAAAAGGTAGCGTGCACTGATTTAGACATAACAGAATATATTGGCTGCATGTAAACTGTCCAGAAAGTATTATTTTAGACCACATATGTAGAAAAGTTTAGTCTTATCTGAATTTGCAAGAAGCAAGTCTGTATTTTTCAAAACCAAGCTACAATTAAGGCTTTTATACCCCCCAGTCCTATTGAATTTGCTAGAGAAGCTCACATTCTAGAAGATTATCCTATAGTGATATTTGGCAGAATAATCCCTTTGCGCAATATTACAGCTTCCAAAGGATCCATAATAGCTCTTCCCGGCACTGAAGTGGAAGTGATTTTAGGGTGAAATATCGGAAGTCTACCATTAATAGTTCACAGCCATATGAGACAGGAAAGACAGGGTATTAATCAGGTCATAAAACAGTGACCTGTGTTGTCTATCTTCTTAGAACACCTGAAATTGGAGCTAGGGCTGAACTTTCCAAGTATTTTCTCATGTTAAAATGCTTCACTATTCAGTCACTAACAAAAACCAGCTTCTTACATAATTTGATGTTCTCTTCTTTTCTCCTTTGTGATAGAGACAAACATTTCAAAACCTCCAAAGAATTCTCAGGTGTAGACATATCCGAAGTGAAACATTTTTATAAGAAGATCAGCAAGAAGCCAAAACTCTTCCAGGAGGTAAGGGTTTGATATAAGGATTCTCACTACACAGATACTGAGGAGCTCTGGATTGGTGCATGAAACTTAGGAATTTCATGCCAACCCAATTACTTTGGCAAAATATAATTGCATTTTAACCCTTGTCTCTTTTCTTTTTTTTTTGCCTCTGAAGGTGCAAAAGGATATTGATAACTTACTACCATCACTGTCTTCATCTCCCATCTCACCTGAAAATTTCAGAGTCTACTTGATCTTGCCTTTCATCCTCCAGGGACAGGATCAAAGCTGTTACCATTCACTGAGTCTTCTAGCACAAGCCATCATGAAGCTCCAGGCAAAGGACCTGCAAACTCTTGGTAGGGTTTTATGGTGATAGAACTGAATGATTTAAATGCTTGGTCATTTTCTGCTGCAGAACAAGAGTTAGTATCGCTGATGTAGTGTGTTCCAGAGCTTGAAAGGATTGCTGTTGATAGATGCAGAAACATGGGGACTATGCAGCAAGACACAAGAATAAAAAAAATTCTGAGGTTTACTAATTTTTGTAGTCCAAAATTAAGCAATTTTTTTCAAGTTTATTTGATAAAAAGATAAAATGCAGCTTCATCCACAAATTGCAGTGATTTACATGTTACATGCCACCTCACTAGCTGTTTTCTTTACAGAGTGTCTGTGGTCAAATCTAGAAACATCCTTTTTCAAGAAGCTGGTCAGTCTGTATCAGAGGGTTTCCGAGGAAAACCTGTCTGCATTTATCATGGAACTCGACACCTGTGGGCCAAGAAACCACTTCAACCTTTACCCAGAGGAAACAGTGCCTCTGCAAATACTGCAGATGCTTTACCAGGTGAGAGAGTAGTTGGATCCTCACTAGACAGGATGTATCAATATGGCTTTGCATATTTTAATTCTTTTCACTTGTTCAATTCTCTGGGTTTCCTTCTTACAAGGGAACATAGAGCCCTGTCATTTGACACTGCTTCAGGAATCTCTTTGGCTCTACACCAGCATAGCTTTGAAGGAATCCTGCTCGAGTTGTGCCTAACTGAACCTCTGTAGAAATGAAGGGCTAAAGCAGGGGGAGGAAAGCAGGGGGAGGAAAGCCTTCAGTGGTGTGAAGAGTGCATGCATTGATGCCTAGAGCTATGGATGTGGCATCCCCTACATAGCATGCCCATTCGCCTTTCTGCTGGTGAGATCCCACACCCCAGTAACCAAATTTAAAAGACAACCTACCTCCTTGATACATTGAGGCTGTCACAATAATGCTGCATGAGGCTTTAAGAGCTTGTTACCTGAGAAATTCTCTGGAACAACAGTATTAGAGCCTCTTTGGCTGAAAACAAGTGGAACAAAGGGAGCAGTAACTGTGTTCTTGACAACCATCCTTTCTCCTGCAGAGATGTTCAAAGTTTAGGGAAGTCAAGAGCTCAAGCACACAGTATGAATCAGAGTTGTTAAATTTTGTTCAGAACTGAGTATCCTTTTGTCTGAGACTGCAGATTTGGTCGTTGAAGTTTAGCCTGTTGAATCTGTGTTTATCCAGATAAATAAACTGAAAAATGCAGCAGGCCTACTCCTCTGTGAGTGATTACATCATTTGGAGCTTTACATGTTCACTGCCCATCCACAAATATCTTTTGCCAGGCAACAAGTATGAAAATGAATAGGGAACTACAGAGTGTTCTGCAGCATGAAAGATGCTCAAAGGGAAACACACCTTTCCTGATGGAGTCCTGTTAAGGAATCTTTGTAAATGAAAATTGCTTTCCTGCTAGTTTATACATTGCTTTCTGAGACTTCTCACTGTGGGGTGCTGTGCTACTTGTAGCACTTCTATCCTTTGACTTCTGTTCAGGGTCTCAGAGCTCTTCCTGCAGAAAGCCCTGTCAGTTCTGTCCTGCCACACAGACGCACAGCTCACTAGATCTGCTGCTGACATATTGTGTGTATCAATGCAGGTGAACTCCAGAACTGGTTTCAGAGTAGAAGAAAGCAACTTCTATGTACCTCATGTGAAATACATTATCCAGTCCTGTCAGTTCTTTAATAAAGCAGTAAGTATAAAATTTTACCACCAGTGCGCAACACTCTTTCTTTTCTCTTTTATTTAAATAGTCGATATATCTCTCTCTAGATACAATTATATATAGATAGATATATAGATACATATATATAGATATATATATAGATACAGATATGAAAGGCAACTCTAGACTCTAACCCATTTCATCTCAAAAACAATGCCTTTTCTCTAGCAAGCCCTTTACTACCCCAGTATTTTAGCAGCTACAATAGTGCCTTTCCTGAGATGACCCCTGGTTCTGAGAGTTGGAGCTGTCCTCCAGCGTCTTAAGGAGCTCGTTGGCTTTGAACTAGTAATTAGCGTGAAAAAGCACCATGAGGGATGGTTGGTATACTTCTTGTTACTCTGGATCTTATTATGTTTTAATAATAGAAATATTGTGGGGTGTCTTTAAACTTTTGTTTAGAAACCGTATTTCAATTTACTTACATCTTAAAACAAAGCCATGATAATAAAAATAATCTGTCAAATGGTTTATTTCTTGATGACATGAAAGAATAAAAATTAGCTACCAAATGTAGTCAGGGTCACATGAAGCAGGATGAAATGGAAATGTGGATAGTAGGGGCTTCCTTAGGCAAAAAAATGTAGCCTTCTGGCAACTTGTCCGGAATTCGTAGGGCAACTGCCTCATTCCTTCATAAGCTTTTGTTTGCTAATGTATCAATTTTGTACCAATTAACCAGAGTGGAGAAGAAGCACAGAAATAGAATCAGCATAGAATCAAAAGTCAAATCGGACATGACCTGAAGTTGCTGCCTTATCACACTGGAGGTGTAACACGTTGAATTAGATTATTTTTATACCAGTGTCTACTTTTGATAGTACAAATAATAAAGTCAGCAGTTTTTAAAAACAATGTACCATAACCTGGGTATCCAGGACATTTTTACTATGTGTTTTGGTTTAGCTGAATTCGGCTGTTAAAATCACTTTCTCTCTGGTTTATTCTTGGTGTCTATCTGCACAGACAGGTTAGATGCCTCCCTGTCGCTGTTCCTCACAGAAGTGTGTAGAAGCTGTTTTTAGGAAGTGTTCCTCTGCTAGTATAGAGCTCATGCACACAACCAGGGCACGTCTCAGAGATACGGGAGTTTGCCAGGGTAGAGGCCAGCAGTTCAGTCTCCACACGTACCCTGGAACTGGCTTCTCAGGGGAAAATCAACATGTCTTTTCCTTTCTTCCCTGTCATTTCAGATAGCCCTATGGAACTTGAGCAGGTACCCATGCATCTTTGACAAGCAAGACAGGATTGAAGCTCACAGAGCAGAATGCAGGGTTCTGTCCACAGAATGGAACACTCTGTCCAGGACCTCTACTCACGTAGGTGTGGCCAATTTTGTGTCCAATAAAAAGAGGTAAACACACTGCAAACAACTGTTACTTCAATCCTCAGATAACCGCTGCAACCATGATAAAACAATGGGAGTTTTATGTCAGAAGAGAGTACTTTCTGCAAGACATATGGAACAATTTAGAACATGCCTCAACCGAGGAATTCAGGAAGATCTTAAAGGTAAGATACTAAATTGTATCATTTGTTAGCTCTAAATATATCACTGAGGTATTCCTTGATTTTCAGGGTGTGACTGAAGTATTGGTAGAAGGGTTTCAGTATTCTCTGAGCATACAACAAATGAACTATTCTTCAGATTATTATACATGTTTCACAAGTGGTGTAGAGTAAATCTGGATGGCAGTATCTTACACTGTTATTTCAGGTAGCCATCAAGCTTTGTTGGTGTAAGTTAAGTGCAAGTGACGGTGCTATTTCCTGTGAGGTTGCTTTGGGGTAAAGTAATAGGATTGCTCAGGAAATTAGACTTGTCAAAGTCCAGTTCTATTACTGCTAGACTGACTTTTAGATCCCATGCTAGTTTGCTGCACATGAAAACCGCGGTGGCTGGGGAACCAGCCTTAGCGGCCAGCCTGCAACACAGCCACAAAAAGCCGTTTCTCTCACGGGGATGCTGTCTGAAGGGAAAGGAAGGATATTGCCAGTGAGAGAGATGGGAATCTGATCACAGATTCTTCGTGCTGTCTTCGTGCACCTCTAATCTCTGGCTTTGGCACAAACCCAGAGGTTCTGGCAGTTGTATTTCCTGCAGGAATTGAAATGCTAGCCCTGCCCTGCAAAAAGCCATTAGCTGTGACATGGGAAGAGGGCACCTGCCCCGAGTGGAGCTCAGCTCAGGGGCCATGTGCCCTATCAGCCACTAACACAAAGTCTGGCACCACGCCTGTGTTACAGGAGCTATCAACCTCACTGCCCTATTACCCAATTCTGGTGCTTTCCAAGTGAGCCTTCTTGCCAACAAGAACTGTCAAAGCTTTTCCATCCCATACACTTAGAAGATTCACAATGCCCCCTAGAGCTACCTTTCCTTCCCGCTTCCTCACTTCACCAGCTGAGAGGCAATTATTTACCAAGGCAGTGAGGCTTGAGCTCTGTACTGTCCTCTAGATCTCAAGTCTCCACCGACTGTACAAGTAGCTCTGACAAATAGCTGCACTTAGCGAAGTCAGCCTTCAAATGCACCTACCGCAAGCACTGCCTTTCACGCTGCACATGGCAGCATTATTTGCAGCAGCATGATAAACTTGACTGCATGGTTAGTCATCTACCCAGAGAAACTATGGTCTGCTGTATCTACAACTTGGTGCTGCATTTCTGCAGTTCAGCAGGTAGAGGACATTAATGTGTCTGTGTTGCAGATATAAACCACTCAACAGCAAAACATAAAAAAAGAAACCTTTATAACAGATTATCATAGCATTGACCTGTCCCCTTCACAGCTGTGTCCAGCTAGGAAGTTTTCCAGACAGTACTGAGAACTTGGCATGCGACACTGTCACAGTGGTCCGTCACCCATTCTCTATAGTGTTGCTGTAAATGAAAACAGGGAATGCTGAAGTATTTAGCAGAAGTATCTCCTGTTCCCTCTCTACTGAGTAGGAGATGGTGCTAAGGGAAAGGATATTCTACGTACTTAAAAAGCATTTTTGTTGACTTGGCTAACAAACCCCGGGCTCAGTTGGGAGTTATTTTTCCTCTAATCTGTCAGGAGATGCCTCTTTTATGAAAATGACCCAGCTTGGCTATCAAACTTGTGTACTAAGATACATTTAACATATAGTATTCGGACACACATCTTCTAAGCAGACACTGGAACATGTTGGAGGCCACTCTAACAAAACCCCCAAATGCACAGCTACATCTGTTCTGCGGAGCTGTCATTTACCCATATTTTTCTTTAAAAAAAAAAAAAAAAGAAAGAAAAAAGCAGCAGCCACTGCACATACAGACATGGGTATCATCCAAGAAATTTCTTCATTCACGTCAAGTCCCAAATTTTGCTACTAAACACCAGCCTGATTTATTTTAGTTTACATTCTTCTGACAGTGAGACAAATACATTTCAGCACACACATCAGGTTAAAACAAACCCGAAGTTCTCAAAGAGAGATTCATATCACTGCATGTTTTAATTTAGTGTATTATTTAAAATCAGTTTTTTCAGTCAGGTTTTTCCTCATGAAAACAATCTCCACCTGGGTGGTTTTCATTAGTGCCACAACAAATGCACAGCACTCTTGAAGGGATACAACAGAGGGAATTAGTGCTTCCTGTTACTCCTACTCTTAAATCTGCCTTAGCAGTAGGTAACAATGGGCTGCTAGTTCATGCAGTTCCAGATACTACTAGGAAAATGATGACAGTCCGTAGTGCCAAAGGGAACTCTCCAATGAACCGCAATACCCGATGAGTTTAAACCAGCCGCGTTGATTTAGAGAAGCCCAGGGGTTAGCAAACGCATCTCACTAGTTGTGCCTAAAAAGCTTAATCCCCATCCAGGTCCAAAGGTGAAAGAACACATAAACCGGTATTGTAACAGGAAGGAGGAGACTATAGAAACAAAGGCTGTTCGTGCTGGTGCAGCCCTGTGGGAAGGCTTCGTCCACGCTGGCTGAGTAAAACAAGCCTGCCAAGGACAGGAGGGGAACGAGCACAGTCAGAGTGGGCAGGGAGGGCAGCATCCCTCTCCCGGCCATCAGTCCCAGCTACCGCTGTGCCTGGCGGGTCCTCAGGGCTGCTCCGAGTCCTCGGCCGGGGGCTTCTTGTGCGTCATCCTGGCAGCCTCCGGAACCATGTTCGGGATGCCGTCGATGATGGGGTAGGCGATGCCCAGCTCCTCGTTGATGAGCTCGTTGGTAGCCTCTTCGTACCTGGACGGGCAAGTCGTGGGGGGAAAGATGGGGAATAAAACAAAACCACCAACAGAAGGAGGGGTGAAAAACCTGGGTTCGCCCTTGGAGAGCCCCTCTCGCCCCACGCGGGGCTGCAGCGGGCCCAGGGCGCTCAGCGAGCGCAGCTCCCCCGGCCCGCCCTCACCTCAGCGGCTTCTTGGAGAGCGGGCACACCAGGAAGCGCAGCAGCGACGCCTCCGGCGGCTGCGGCCGCGCTGAGCCCGAGCCCTGCTCCTGGGTCCTGGATCCCGGATCCCGATCCCGATCCCGGTGCTGCTGCCGGCTGCCCCCCGCCGCCCTCGGCAGCAGCCCCGCCACCGCCCGCCCGCCGCCCCGCAGCATGGCCGCCGCTTCCGGCCCCGCCCCGGCGCTGTCCCGGCGGCCCGCGGGCGCCGCAGGACGGGCCAGGTGCCGAGTTTGTCCTTAGTTAGGCTATTCCTTCGGGTACGATCTTTTCCGTACGTTCAAGCCTAAACGGCAGTAAAGGAGACCTGATCAGTGTAGCAGGCAGCGGCCAGCATTCCCTAGTGAAGGACATGCGGGAACTCGCAAGCTTTAAGGACGCAGTAAATCAAGATGTTGATGTATGTCTATGTATACTTGGCAGAATACTCAGGGTCCGTGTATCCTATAGTTGAACTATGTTCATTATAATACTAAAAAAAAAAAATCACACCCCGGGGTCAAAAAGCCCCCCACCCAGGTGAAGACCCTTTCCCTGAGCATGCGGAGGAGTTAGCTGGGATTATGTAACTTGTATGGGAATTACTAACCAATCATAATAGAAGGTCTGTACTTGGACAGTTACTAACTCTGGATTTCTGTGTGTTAATAATGGCATGAAAAGTCAGCTGGGGTGTGCTTGATTTGTGGAATACCACTGAGCACCCAGGTTTGCGCAGCTCTGAAATAAATAATCAGTGTTTCTCTCGGGTATATAATTATCGGCTTGTTGGGTAATGAATCTGAGTTTGTGGGCAACATGGGTGTCTATGTCTGTGGGTGTCTCGGGCCTTGCAGGTGGTGTTTGTGGGCGAGCAGGGGGTGGACCTTGGTGGGGTGTCCCAGGAGTTCTTCAGCATTGCTGCCAGGACCCTCTACCAGCCCGGCACCAGCTCCTTCCACCACTTCACCACTGGACTCGTGTGGTTCCCCAGCAAGGTGAGGCAGCCCTGTGGCAGCAGGTGGGGAGCTCACCCGTGGGAAAAGGCAGTCACAGCTTTCTGGTGTGCTTGTTCCTAACCAGGCCTCAGGCTGTAAGGATAAGGACACCTTCTTCCAGATCGGGACGCTGTGTGGAATGGCCCTGTTTAACCAGCGCATGGTGCCCTTCCCCTTCCCCAGGGCTTTCTACAAAAAGCTGCTGGGCCTGGCCCCCACTCTGGAGGACCTCGAGGAGCTGCTCCCAACCGTGAGCCGGTACGAGCCAGGCATGGCCCGAGCTTCAGCTGGGTCTCCATGCACAGGGATATCCCCGAGGCCAGATTTCGGGTATCCATGGTATCTATATTTGCCATTGCAGAGCTGCTAAAAGCCACAGATTTCCAAGGAGGTCCTTGTCCAGGACACAGATGTTGCCCTTGAACAGAGGCTGGCATTGCCAAAACAAAAAGCCAAGCCCCATGGCTCAGAAGGGGTCAGATCTCTACTCCACATGAGCTTAAGTCCACACTATGAATACATAGTTCAAAACACTCTGAGCTGTAGTTTGGACTTGGAAGAACTAAGCACCCAGTTACTAATTTTGGCTTTTTTCTCTGACTTTCTTATTATCCATTTCCGTGATAGAGATTGGATGTGGCACTTAGTGCCATAGTCTAGTAACTGGTAGTAGTGGATCAAGGGTTGGACTTGATGATCTCAGAGGTCCCTTCCAAGTCGTATGTTTCTATGATTCTATGATGTTTTACACACGCACAGTATTGCCATACACTGTAGTTGTGCCAATTCTGAGAACAGGGTTTCCATGCACTGGGAAAGGAGATTTCAGCCAGACATAGCAGGGAGAGGTGCTGCTGTCACCAACATAAAGCTTTTAGGCCCATGAAGCCCAGCTTTCCACACAAGTGCTATGAACAGCCAAGAAGATGAGAACTGTATCCCATGAGCCAGTGACTGTGTTGAGGTGCTAAAGAGTCCTTAAGTGAACTGAAACATCAGGTTGCCTGGAATACTTGGAGAGGTGCTTCACTTCTCGCAGATCATCCCACTGGTCCACACTTAATAGATCGTATCTGGAAGCGAGGCTGTGGTCCAAGGCCACTTCTCACTGAACTTTGTGTAAAGTTGTCCTCACAAGATATGGGGATGGACTTGCCTGAAGTCCTTTTTTTACTGGAGGCATTTGCCCTCAGCTCATGGCAGCAGCATGACAGAAGTTCAGGGCCATATATGATGGTTCTCTGTGAGTGTAGGTGTTGTGTATGTGTTTGTATGTGTATGCATTTAAATACTGCTTATCAAAGGATGGTTTTCAGAAGAATTTGAAAGTGCATCGAGTGGTCATGTTTCTTCTCTCTTTTTTCCCCTTTGTTTTTTGACAGGATGCTTTGCAGAATTTTGAATGAAGAATGTGATTGTATCCTTGAGAGCATGGACATAAACTTCACGGTAAGACCGCTGTGCCATTCAGACATCCCATGTATGTACTTGGGCAAGACCGTCCTACTACAAATGACACAACTTGTCTGTAAACTCGAACTAGTAAAAGTGCTATGTCAGGCCCTGCAGGAATAATGATAGATGTAGCACGTATATATCTGTCATGTATAAATATAGCAGCCAATGTTTTAATTTATTTGTGTAGAAAATGGAAGAAGGAGATTCTATGGATGTTGTTGAACTCAAAAAAAACGGTGCCAACATTCCTGTCACTAAGGATAACAGGTCAGTTTTATTTTTACATTTCTTACCTTGTTGTTTTGTTACAAGTCTATGAAATAACATGTCTATACATATCCCCATATACTCTTACAAAATACTGACTTCAGTATTACGCCACTGGTCTTGGTCTTTGTACACTTTTGGTTCCTGCTGTATTTGCTGCACATGTGCCAGACTTTGGCAGTTTGTGCAAGCAGCAGGTGAGAAGGGGATCCTTGGACATCCTGGCACTTGCATATACAGGTTATCAGAAAAATTCCTAACAAATGTAAAAAATACCCTTGAACAGTATTTTCAGGAAATACAGATGATTTGTCTGGCAAATCCAGCTATAGGTACACTTCCATAAGGGTTTTTTTTATAGAGCAAAATGTTTTCTGCATAGTTACTTCTATGGAATATATCTTGTATATAAGGGAGAAGGAGCAGTGTGTCAATAAGGCTTTGTGTCAATATTAACCTCGGCACAGAGGACAGAGAGAAATTCTGTGTCCTGAGTTATGCAGATGATCTGAGGACTCAGAGAGATGCATGAGAGGACTGTTTAGGAAGCTTGAAGTATAGCATTTATATTGAGTTGATTGTGCAAGTACAATGTCACACCACAAATCCCCATCACAAGTAGAGAGGATAGTGAAACTACTAATTAGCTGTGCGAATATTTATTTTTATTTCAGGGAAATTCTTGGGCATTCACTGGGAGTTTCATTGAATTTCTGCTAGGTTCCATCTTTATAATAATCAAGTGCCTGACAGTATTTCATTAGAGTGTTCACATGAAGTTCAAGGAGTATTACTAAAATGAATCCATGTTGGCCAGTATTCTCTTTTATTTGTGAAGATCGTCCCAGTTTATTCAGTGAATAAATAATTTGCAGTGATGACTGATCTCAGTAAAGACTGAGTCCTTTCAGTACAGCAGGTCATACAGAATAAAGGAATAAAGCATAAAGTTCTCTATAATTCTCCTTTTACAAAAGCACCTATTGCATTGCTTATTTGTTATTTTTTCCAGGAAAGAATATGTTGACTTGTATGTGAATTATATGTTCAATGAATCAGTGCAGAAGCCATTTGAGGACTTTATGCGAGGGTTTTTAAGAGGCTGCCCAGCTAGAAATTGGAAGCTGTTTCGCCCTACAGAGCTCCAGGCTCTTCTCCAGGGGCACCCAACAGTTGACTGGCATCTCTTGGAAAAGGTATTGTACGCAAGCACAGTGTCCTTTTGCTGTATCTGCTAAGCATAAACTACTTCTGACTTGTTCTTTCATTGATTGCACAGGTCATGAACAGATGGACAGAAGCTCAAGGGACTTTCTCTTTTTTTGACTTGTGTCATGTCATTGTTCTGTTTCTAATCTACATCAGGTACAAGAATAAAGGGGACTAAGTATCAAGGCGTAACTCAAGGATTGTCATAAGAATCATTGAAAAAACAAATGAACAAGCAGATTCCAGAGGTTAAGAGGATTTGAATATCTATGAACAGGATTATAAAATTTATCAGATAAAATGTTGTTGCTTTAAATATAAATGGAAATATTGAGGATTAACAGGCCTGTTTTATTTTTATGTCTTTGACAGAATGTTGTATACAGGCAGTATAACAAGTCAGATAAAACCATCAAAGATTTTTGGAATGTGTTTCACAAACTCCCGGAAGAAAAAAAGAAGATGTTCCTTGGTAATGTATCACTGATTTTAAACTTTTCATAGTCCTTTTTTCTCCCCCACAACACACATTTTAGATGGTTGCACATAAAAAATACTATAGTTCCAAAGAGCTTTTCAACACATTTTCTGCTGTGACATTTTCTAGTGAAAACCACGAAGGCTTGCCTGAGTGCACCTGACCACCTTGAACCTTGCAATTACTTTATCCCTTGCTTTTGTGGTTGTCTTGTTGGTCAGAGGCCTCAGTTTGTGTGAGCAGACTATGTTGATGTAAGCAGTTTACCTTTCTCAAAGGATCACCAAAGCTAGCTCATTGTTTTTAAATGAAGGTCAGACCTATTCCGACCTTCCTTGAAGTCCAAATTATAAAGTAAAAGAGGGCTTATAATTATTATTAACCAGTAAGAGACTTTATTGTATTCAGGTAATTCAACAAAGCAAAATAGTTAGCTTATGAAAATAGCCATATGTTTACACTAATTTCCCTTCATGATTTTCATTAACATTAATTATTTTCATGATTTTCAATTAACATTATCCTGGTTTATTTTTTAATTTGCTTATTTTTCTTGCTTTTTTTTTTCTCATTCCTTCAGTTTTTTTGTCAGGATCTGATCGAATCCCTGGCTATCAACTGGAATGTTTTAGATTTGCTATTGAAGATCCTCAAGCAAAAAATCCAGATGAGTTCTATCCCTTTGCCAGTACCTGCTTCCTCATTTTTTATCTCCCCAGATACAGTAGTAAAAGCATACTCAAAGAAAAGTTGCTTTATGCAATAGAGCATAATAAAGGTTTTGGCTCTGCCTAACTCTTGGTCAGAAGCACTTCAAAGCACAAATAAGCAAAAAAAAAAGCTTTGTTTCACCTGTTATATTTTTCTTTTAATAACTCAAATTTACTGGTTTCTACCCTGCCTTATTTTTACTGCGCTTTATAAATGCTTGAGTTTGTGTTATTTGCTGAGATTTTATATTGATTATAGAAATGATCTTGGACCAGAAACCTCATGGTTGGGTTGTAAAGTCAGGAAAGAAGAATCATATTTGAAACACTTCTAAGAAGCAAGCTGATAACCGACTCTATTTATATATTTGTGCAGGCACGGTCTGCACTGTGCTGGTCTTGTTCATTTGGTGAGCTCACAGCAGCAGTGTATAATAATTTGTACATTACCAAGCATACAGCCAGGATATGCTGAGCAGTCATCCTCGTAAGGGCAAGCTAGGGTAAGGTTTTCAACTATGTTAGTTAAGAATTCTCTTGTGGAGCAACTAACAGTAAGGAGACATATTGCTGCAAACTGTAAATTGAAGGAGAAGTCTGTGCTTACCTGGATATGGCCTTTGACTTATCCGAGAGAAATGCTTAGGATGAGGATTTGATCCTCATCATTTGAAAAGCTGAATTTGTAAAGCATTAATGGATTTTTCATTATTATTCAGTGTGGAAACTGATATTTGTCATGTTTCTTTATATCTTCTAAGGAGATGTTTTGCATTAAAATCATAAAATTTTAGGCTTGCAGAACAGCTCTCTCTACAGAGCCCTGTGGACACGAGGTTTGCAGGGCTCCTGGAATCTCATTGTCAAAACAGTGTGGAGCACTGGCAGGATATTGGCAGTGTCAGGCAGGATGTGTGTTTTCTGTTCATTTTGCTTTGTGGAGAGACAAACAACAGTCATCATTTTTCAGTAGTCTTCACTTTGGTCTGTTAAATGTATCAGGGGACATATGTAAAGAAGATTTTTACTGTGTTGAATTAAATGACAATTAATTAAATGTTCACCCCTGTGGTTGTGTGCTTCCGTCATTGCTCATCTGCCTATGCGTGGCAGTTTTCTGTCCTCCTTGATCTGGGGAAGCCATTCACAAGAGGAGTCAAAGGCTGATGTAAGTGTATTTCAAAGAGATGCATTGTATATGCTGAACAAGTCAGTCTTTCCTGTTTCATGCAGAATGTGCTTTAGATGAATGTAAAAATTGAAAGCGAGAAGTCAACAGCAGTTTTTATTTTCTGTTCTGTCTTGACCTTGTGTTGGGTATCGCATGCACATACACCCTCTTGGACCAGGGTAAAATGTCAATAAATGACACAAACCTTTTTGTTTTGTGACAAAAAGTGACTGTTAGTGCTTTTTTTTTTTTCTTTAGAAAAGTAAATGTTTCCTAGGAAAGACATGGGCATTATTTATGAATTTCCAGGTCAGTATAATGGACATTGTTACATACTAAAAAAATAAGAAAGCTTCCTTTTAAGATACAGTATAGTAATTAGTAAAGAAAAACATCAAGCACTCACCTCAAGCACCAGGGTAGTAGAGGAAAGCAGATGGCATGGCAGTGGTAACAAGAGGGGAACTAGCACCTTGGAGGATGCCAGCTGCCAGCCAAGGGGAACGAGAGAACATGGCCCACTCAGACCTAACCCCTGTCCCCCTCACCCACCTGGGGCCAACAGGACATCACAGAGATGTTTACCTCTTCTGGGAAAGGCACCACCCTGCTGCAGGTGTATTTTTGTGGAAAGAGGGAACTGGCAGAAACCCAAGCTGTTGTCCCCATCCCGCCCCCAGCTGATACTGCCATGCCACCACAGGTTTCTGTTTTGGCGGCTTAGCCTGCTGTTCATCAGCCTGCTCTCGCTGCTTGTTTCCCTTTGTATGGTCTTCTAAGCCTCTGGTAGGGCTTGGAAACCGAGAGTGATCTTCTGTGCTGTGCAAGTACATGAAAGATGTATCCTCTTTGGGTTTCAAAATAACCCATTAGAGATTAAATGATAATAGGTTTATTTAGAGCCTGAAGGAATTTCCTTCTCATCATGTATGATGCAACATCACATGGGAGATTAAGGCCCAGAGTAACTTTCAAGGCTATTTTTAATCTGTCCTCAAATAAGCCCTGCTTTTATATATATATATATTTTCTAAAATTAATTTGGACACTGTGTTGTAGCTACATTGTCTCAGGCAGTGCCCATTATAAAACATGCAGGAGAATATAACATGAGTGAGCATCACATTCAGCTGTGAGTTTAAAAGGCTTCACACAGACAGCAAAAGTACATTGAACCTGCAGCAGGAATTTTTTTTAGGCCACTTGTCTGATCTGAACATCACCTGTAGAGAAGTGCAAGAGCCTGGCAGAGCTGCTGATGTAACCAGGGTGGATCTGGGGCAACCACATCTATCCTGAGCACTTCTCACGGCTTTTAAGCCATGAGAAATTAAGGATGTATCCTGGTGAAATGTGTGAGGGGTGAGATTCATGATCAATTTGCTGTAGAGAGGACACCACACAGAAATACTGCTTCCATGGGAGGTAGTGGGACATTGCCTTACATGGCTAATCCCCATCTGAGCCCCTCTGAAGAGCTCTTCCCTAACATGGGAAGGGCCAAAAATGAAAGAATGCAGAAGAGTTCATTGCTTTCACATCAACACATCAATGGGCACAAAGATGGACTTTTGCTACTCACAAAAACTTTCTGGCCCAGGTGCCTGGGGCATAGACTTGTGACCCATGGGGCAGTTTCCCTGTGGAGGTGTGCTCTGTGCTGGCTATCATGCCCTCCTCAGACTGCCAAGTTGGTGAGATGCCTGACAACAGGCAGGGCTGACCAGCATCGCTGCTTCTGCCCAGCCCTTTTAGAAGGTGTGTGCCATGTACCATGGGGGCAGAGAGCTATGAAGGGCACCTAGTGAAGGGCTCTGGAGGAAAACACCTACTGGAACAGGGTATGCAGGGCAAGTGGAAGGCACTACCTTTGTGGAGGTAACTCTAATGAACCTGTATTACCACAACAGTCAGGAGATCTCACCAAGTGCTTGCCCATATGCTTCTGGATACTGGACTGCTATTTAGGTGCTTGGGGGACGAGAGAGGTGCTTTGGAAATCAGCATGAACTGCAGGTTTTGTCATCTCTGCATATCTACAGATACCTGGTCTCTGGATGACCTAACCCATGAAGGAAATGGTGAGCTACACGTTCTTCTGGCAAAGGTCCAGCCTCACCATGGGCCCCGCTGGGGCAGCCCTTAGCCAGCAGGGAGACATGAACTCCAGTCTGATCCAGCCTGACTGAGCCCAAGTGAGGAAGACCCGTGGTGCAATGAAACCTGGGCTCTTAGGAAGAAGAGGCTGCAGTGGCAGCAGCAGGCTCCAGAGGGAGGTGTGCACAGCAGAGTGCAGGGACACCACCACCAGAGAGGGTCTGTTTTCATGTCTTTATTTAAAATTGTATTGATTTATGAACGAACAGCCTTGAAAGTTCCCCACAAAGCTAAAACGGTTTCCACAAGAAATTGGTTTCAACAAGAGACTTCCTGCCTCCCTCATACAAATTGCAGGCTTTGCTCCATCATTTACTTCTCCTTTTCCTTTCCACTTTTTTTGCTGCGTGTACCTTCCCCTCCTTGATTGCTCAGTCAGAAACAGAGGAAATAGTGTAAAGGGGAATGCTGACTATTTTGCAAAGGTCTCCAGATGATGAAATAAACAAAACAGAAACAAAAGCAAACACAGAAAATATTTTTTCCTCTATGTATGCTTTTAGTTATTCTAGAAGCTGCTTGTAACACTGCCTAAGTCAGACTTGTTACATTGCAGGTGTAATTTTACAGTAGAGTGGCTCTTTTTATGCTAAACACACATGGTCCATGCAAATACGAGTGGTTTTCTACCTGATACGTGACACATTGCATGACAAGTGCACAAACATAGCAAACTGCCAGAAATGTAGTATAAGGGCGATGAATACTGTGGGCACTGGCCTTGCTTGAGGGACCTCCTCTCCCCATCCTGAGCCCTTGTAAACATCTGGCTCAGGTTTGTTCAGATATTGACTGTCATTTTGGTGGTCTGAGTGGGATCCAGCTTGTGCATTGGTCTTGTGGGGCGGAACCTTTTTCTAATGGATGGCATTAAAACCAGAAAATGAATACTCAGGAGTTACATAATTGCTTTAGCATTGGCCTCTTTTCCCCCCCCCCTTCTTTCTCTCAACAGAGATTTATATTTCGACAACAAACCTTTTCCTGAGGTTGAAACTTTGTATTAAACGTATGCGTTCCTAAACAAATGAGCCTGACAGGTGCCTGGAAGCCACACAAAATGCAAGATGAAAAAACAGGCTAAGGGGAAAGGAACTGACTTATCGTCATCAATAAGTGATATTTCATGCTTAACACACTTTCAAACGGTGGCAAGCTGGCTGGCCCCTGAGAAACCTTCATTTAGATCACCTTAAATTCTAGAACGTGCTAAACTTTGCCCGCTGATTCCTGCTGTCTTTAGAGCGGCTGCTGATCTGCTCACCCGGCAGGGCTCAAGCTCCCGGTGCCCGTGCCCGTGCCCGTGCCCGCGCCCGCAACGCGGCTCCCGCCGCATTCCAACACCGGCGGGTTGGGACGGGCGGCCACCAGGCGTTCTGATCCCGAGCAGCGCCCCGACTCCAGGGAAAGGAGATTCCCGGCCCTCCCTGCGCCCGCCGGGGGCCGAGCCCGCCCTGCGCATTGGCCGCGCCGCGCGTCACTCCCGGCGGCGGCGCTGGGGCCGGATTTCCTTTCCTCGTCGCCGCGGCGGCAGCGGCGGGGCCGGTGGTGGGTGAGTGCTGGGGAGGGATAGCCCGGACCTGCGGTGGGGCTGCTGCCGGCCCCGGGGCCGACACGGTGCGCGGGGGAGCCGGGGCCGGGGCGCATCGGAGCCCCCTGTGCCTGCCATCCTCCCCGGCGCAGGAGACGCGTCCCCGGGCGGCGCCTCCGCGGGCCGGTGCGGGGAGCCCGGGGGCGGCCGCTGCTGCAGCATCCCCTGGCTGCGGGGCGGGCAGGGCTGTCCGAGGCCGCTGCTGCCGGTCCGGGATCGGTGTGTGTCCGCGGGAAGCGGCGGTCGGGGCGTGGGAAGCAGCGCCAGCAGCAGCACGGAAGGCAAGAAGCCCGTGTTCGAGGTGAAGGCAGGGACGTGGTTTTTTTACCGGCATTGCAAAATGGAGGTGTTGGGGGGCGGGGGGTGTCTTGTTTGATTTTAGGTATCTGATTTTAAATGTTTTCTTGTGGGAACACATCCAGCTTGAGGGCGCGTGGTCGTGCAGTGGAAATGCTCTGTTCCTTCTATAACTCATTTGCTGATACACCTTGTGTTCTCTTGCTCTATAGCCTAGTTTACATTGGACATTGAGTGCAACTAAAACGGAGGCAGAAGGAAGAAGAAAGTGGGCTTGGAGCCTTAGTGGCAGAAAGAAGCAGTAAATTCCATCATTGTTGAGCAACGCCGATAGAAGGAGCACATTTGTTAGCTGAAATCTTACAAACAAGAGCGAAGGAAAAACTTGTTTATTCGTGCTCTGCCAGTTGGCAGATCTCTTTGTTTAGAGAGCATTCAGCCTTGAGTGTTGCTTGTTGCAATCACGGTATTTATTTAGCTGACTTTCCCAGAAAGGGCGCAGAGTAGAAGTGGCTTTTAGAATATGCTTATGTGATTGTGTGAAGAGACTGTATATGGCATAAGAGCTATTGAAAAGAGAGAGGGGGGGAAAAAAAGGCAAAATAAAACACATGCAGTCATGATTGTACATGGAGCATTATTATTTCACCAAACCAGCGGGGTTGCTTTTTCACCAAAAAATGTATACTTAGTATGTCAGCTGAGCCTTATTATAGCAGAGGGTGGGTCTTCCACCCACAATAGATTTCCTCAAAATATTCCTCACAGTGTGAGGTTTTCCTAGCTCTAGCTGTGCTGTGTACATCCTTCACTGTTTTGGTGGTTAAATATTCTTGGAATGTCAGCCTTTGAGAATGTGGCCTTACACCTTCCCCCCTCATTTTTATTTTTTTTTTTTTTTTTTAATGTTTGTTGTATGTGGTGATTCTCTGCAAAGGACCGGCTTTACTGCATTGCATCTTTTCTTATCTCTGAAACATGAATATCAAGCTGGCTGTGTTGTGATTTGTGAAGAACAGAAATAGGTGATGTGGTTGGGTACTGCAATTCTTGCAATCCAGTTTTTGAAAGGAAATGGGAACTTGAATGCCCTAACTGATGCATTTCAGAAAAACATCTCCCCTAGAGGTTTGTCCTCAGAAGATAAAAATTCAGTTTTTTTAAGGAGTATTGAGCTAGGAATATTATCCACTTTTAAAATATAAGATAAGTGAATATAAATCATATCTCTATATTTGTGTGTGTATGTGCAGACAATGTCTATTAGTGCTTGCCTATACCAGAAACTTTTTATGTAATTGCTTTAGTGTAAGAAAGATGTGCAGCTTGTAGAGGTAGTTTGCACTGTAACATGGATTTTTACTTCCTCTGCTACTGTCACAGAAGAGTAACTGCCTTAACTAGGTTGGAAACCAATTTTACCAGAGTGTGAAATTGTCATTTAAAGCCTTGTTGTGTTTCAGGACACAACTCCTACTTGAACACATAATGTATTTAGACCTGCAGCAGCTTTTTTTGGGGTGGAGAAAAAAAAACTGTCTTAAAGTTGTGGTTTTAAAAATATGCTATGTCTTCAACATAAGGAAATTCACCAGGCTATTGGAAATATTTAGCTGTGCCTGTACATTCAAATTGAAAATGGCTCTGTTGATTTTCACTCTCCAGTGGAAAGTGCTCCCCATGAAACTGAGCTGCACAGGGATTTATCGATAGAATGCTTGGAGGATGTAGGGGGTGGGATCCGATAGAGGGGATTTAAAAAAACTAACAGAAAAAATCTAGTGAAGACTAGATTTTCTATGTCTGCCATAGGGATTGTTAAACTTGAGGGGCTTCAGAAAATGTGGCCACGTGAATGAGGGTTGTACTCTGAAATATCACCCCAGTGTTTGTATGGATTATTGGGGGTTTGAACTCTTCCTATTTTGAACAGTGTCTTAGCTGGAGGAAAAACATCTCTTACCAATCACGTCACGTCCCTGTGCCCATGAGCAGTGAATTCTTGTGTGGGATATGAACACAAGAAAAGCAATTAAAGTATTTATAGCATTTTTAAATGAAACTAGCACTGGGGAAGACAGCTAGTCTATAGGGAGCAGACTGTTGAGGAACCCTTTTAGAAGGTATCCCAAATTAATATTTAGCTCATGTTGTACAATGTCATTGTAGTTCATGTTGTATACTAGTGAAATCTTTTCAGCTCAGAGGCAGTATCCATTTATCCTAACAGGGAATGTAACCTTTGGATCTTCAGGATTGCTGCTATTGTGCTGCTTATATCTTTCTTTTATCTTCATAATAAGGCAATTCCCCAGGCTGAGGGAAATGGCAGTCCCAGATTTCGTGCCGTTTTGAAATGATTCCCTACCACCTTGAGGGCATTGCTCATGCATTTTTTTGTTTGTTTATTGGTTGGTTTTTTGTTTTGTTGGTTTTTGTTTGTTTTTGTTTGTTTGGGTTTTTTTCTGTGGTAGAACATGAAGTTTGCTATAAATGTAGCAGTTGTGCCATTTAAAGCACGTGTACACACTTCAATTTTCTTGTGTCCCACGGCATTCCTATTCTTAGCAAAGCCAGTGTAGAGGGTATCTTCCATCAGGCTTTTGTGCTGAGGGCAACCAAATGCAGAGTGTACACCATGACTGATTTAACTAGGCAGGGCTTTGTAACATCCTGCTTTTTCCTCTTGGTGCCTTGGAGCTGGCCAGTGATAAGCACACGTGAGAGTGTGAATGAATTGAATTATGCTATAGAGGAGCCAGGGCTGGTAGCGATAAACGGGGTTCATAGCATGATTTAAAGCACCTGATAAGAGATCCAAGTAAACGGTTTGTGGTAGGAAATTGCACCACTGATGAAGCAGTAACTGGAAAATCCATACCTCTCCCTCCCCCTTCCAGCTTAGTCCTGCCTCAGGGGAAGTGACCGCTGCTGACAGGCAAGGGTAGTGTGGTAAGAGATGAACACCCGTTACTTAGAGCTTAGATTAGGAAAGGCTTTATTGCTAATACCTAGAGCTTGAATTAGCACCAGGTTTTGGAAACAAACTGAATGCATGTTTCCTGTCTGCTCAGAGTGAGAGAAGGAATCTTTGGTGTTTCAAGGGTTACCTTTTGGTTTTCTGTCCTGTGCTAAGATAGGAAATGCTGCTGCTGCTGTAAATTGCCTTAGCTTAAAACTTGGCATGGTGTATCATAAGACTTGATGTCTCAGGTATTTCATTTTCTAATCTTCTTTCTTCTTCCCTTTGCAAAAAAAAGTTTTAATTAGTTTCTGGCTCAATCAGAGGAGTTCTCAATGTCTTATTAGTATAGCATGCTTACAAATAAGCCAAACCTACTGAGATTAGGAGTGACAAGGGAGTGTTACTAAAATCTTTCACGTGCTTCTTCTGGAATGCTGTTTCCCTCTCCCCGGCTTTTATGCACTAGCATCCTGTTGTCATTATTAAGTTCACTCTGAATAATTCCTTGGACCTTTTCTGCTGCTATGTTTTTTCCCTTCCCATGTTACTCCACTCCGAAATCCCTGACTTTCACTGAGTGCTGTGCAAAAGATAACACCTGACTGCTGGCAAGTTGCATCAATGGTACCTATCCAGTGCTGTCAGGGCCAAGCTGTCAGTGTGCTGCTCCGTTTGAGCTGCTGTCAGTGTCCTGCTTCTTGGGAAAGCCTTGCTGCAATTAAAGGGGGTATATGTGTACATGCACAAATTTGGGTTGCAAGAATGTGTTCCCTTGAGCAAAGTACTTTTAATCTGGGTTTATCAGAAATAATGCAGTCCTGCATTGGCCAGTACACCATAAATACCGTGTCGGCTTGTTCAGGACTAATCTGACCACCTTTGAGATAATTTTTAAAGATTTCTTTAGAAGTGATTGCAAATATGACGTTATAATTCTAAAATTTCAGGTTTGCACCTGTTAGTCTAAAAAGCATTACAGTTGGTTTGAGGAGTCATTTGGTATTTGGGTTTTGAAGCAGAGTGATTTTTCTGAAGTAAAAGCTCAGTCTTCTGGGTTTCAGAACACTTCTACTGCCTTAAGGATGGCCAAGGCATGAAGGTGCTGATTCAGCATCAGACCTGAGCTGTCTTGATTCCTCTTTGTCTGTGTAATAGTTTACCGACAGTTTGCAAACCTGACAGTCATGCAGGAAATGCCTTTTCTGGTTTTTTTCCACCTCCTGCCATGACCAGCAGGATCTCTGTAGGATCAGTTGTGGGGTACTTGCTTCATTCACACTCGTTTCCCTGTTTCTCTTGCCCAGGAAGGATACATGACTTGCTGAAAAGAGAGAAAATGCTATGCTGGGGCTACTCGTCTTTTGGACAACCTGGGATAGGTAGTAACCTCCAGGTCATCATTCCTGAACCACAGGTATATGGATTCATTCATGACAGAAATGTGAAGGAGGTTGCATGTGGAGGAAATCACTCTGTGTTCCTGTTGGAAGATGGGGAGGTGTATACCTGTGGCTTGAACACCAAAGGCCAACTGGGGCATGATTGTGAAGGAAGCAAGCCAGGTAAGTCTGCTTTTTATATGCTCTTCAAACTGTCTTGAGGGTGGTGGGCTGAGAAGATTATGGAAGCTGCTTTGTACTGATTGCTCTAGAGCTGGAGCAGCTCACAGAGCTGATAATCATGTCACGTAACACAGTAATGATGCTGAATAATACTAGCTGGCTCTGGAAAGCTAAAGCTGAGCAGCATGGGTGAGGAGACAGGTCTGCTCACTTTGTCTGGGAAATGCATCAAAATAGAGGCAAGAGCAGATGGTCTCACGGCAGATTCTGTTATTTGGCATTATGTTTCCCTTTCACAAAAAAGGAGAGGGCCATGAGTCACAAGCATCTTCTGCTTTGTCTTCCAATTGCACTGCATCCTCATGCCTACTCTTGTTCAGTTATTGCTGGGAATTTTCTCATGTATGTCAAAGAGTACAAGTGGAACTGTATTGAATATAGTTGTGTAGAGCAAACTTGGTTTTGGGCAAGAGGGTTTGTAAATTTTATTTGCCCCTCTTGGAATCTCTTGTCAACTTGTGCTTTCACCCCTTCATGTTTTCTTAATGTGGAAGAAGGTCCTTGTAGCATTGTGTTCCCCAGACTCACCTTGTGTTTTCTTTGTTGTGTTCCAATGGGCAGAACCCACGAGGGCAGAACCCAAGGCAGATACTGCCTCTCCTTCCCAGGATGGAGGAGTGATATAATTGTGAATTGTTATTTGAAGAAATTCTGAAGTCTTTTTTGTGGACTCTTTTGAATGTTGGCCTTCCAGTTTACTTTCCATTAACTTCTTGGTTTTGGCATGTGGTAAAGATACAGGTATTTCTGTTGCCGTAATATGATACAAATCCTGCTATGGGTAATTTAGAGCAAAAATTCCTCAAATTGCAGACTGCCTTCTGTAGGGCTTGAGGCTTCTGTAGCATAACCTGTTACTGCATGACAGAGAGATAAGATGTATACAAAATAGCCACAATTCTCCATGTAGTATGAGGAAATCTGACCTGACTGATTCCATTGCTCCTTCTCTCTGTCAATGTCTTTTGTCTCTTTCTCTGAAAATGGAGTGGTAGGTGTTGGATGCTGCATGACCAAGGTGGGCTGGATTAGAGGACATGACCTTGAATCTGGCCTCTCTTGCTTTTCTGACAAGTGGATTCTAGGCAATTACTGAAAGAGGTCTTGATTATCAGGACAGGCTAAGTCCTCCCTCTGCTCAACACACTATTCATCTACTGAGGACTTGTACATTTAAGCCCTGGAATAAATGAGGTGCTTAGTGAAAGGAAGACAAGCCTAGTGAATATTCAGCTCAAAATGGTGAGGATACTTCCACCTGCAAATCACCCAACTAGCCTACTGTTTTACCCATAAAATAAAGCAAGCATAAGATGATGATGAAAATGGAAGATTCACAGCAAGCAGAAGATCAGAACTGGAAATGGATCTCATGAAATGGATCTCATGAATCTTGAATGCTGAAGTATAGACCTCTATCCTGCCTTCAGCTAGGCTTGTAGAAGAGGGGCAGTCTGAGATTTTGAAATAGAAATAAAAAGTTCCCTGTGTTTGATCCCAAATACCCTTCTTCTACCCCTTAAATGAAGGGTCTGTCACAAAGATGTGACACCAACTCCCAGTTATCTAACAGGTTTTATTTATTCTGATAAAGGTTGTGCTATTCTCTGAGGGGCCTGTGGCCATTCTTGAGAAATCATGTTTCTCTACCAACACAGCACTACTGACTGTGCCTGCAGTGGGATTTCTGCTGGCTGGGGCAGTAGAGAGGGATGTGCTGTAAAGCAAGGAACAGCTTCTCTTTAGAGGCTGTTCATGGTGAACAGTCTCAGCAATCTTTATGATAACAGTAAACTTGGGCAGAGTCCCATTCTAGATACTGCTGTGTGTGGGTCTGTTTTGTCTTCCAGTATTGGGAACTGAATTTCTTAGTTTTCTTCTGCAAACAGGAACCAAGAGAATCAAGCCTTCCTCTTTCACCCTACTTCCCCTGCATGGGATAAAGACAACCTTATACCTTCTGTGTAGGAGGCCTGTTCTGTTTTTGTGGGCCTATGAATGAAGCCATGGCTGGCAGGTAGTGAGGATGTATGTGCGGAACGTAAGGTCCTGAGCTGTTGGAAATTATGGAGATGACTGTCTGAAGTAGAGAATGGGAGAAATGCCTGGAATTGGGAGTGTTGCAGCTGCATCTCTCCAGCCTCTGCTGGACTGGGTAGTGTGGGCTGAGGTCTCTTGGTTTTCCTGCCCTGTGGTTTGATTCTGACAAGCTTGTGAGGGCAGCTAGAAGTGGGTAACCTATGTCCAGCTCTGGAAGTGAGCCACATCTCCTGATTCAGGAAGCTGTTGACATAGTACTGGCTGTCCCCATCAGGCAGTCCCTGGAGACCCACTTCTGGACTTCTTACCATGCTCACCATGGCCTGTAGAGTGTCTTGGTTGTGTTTGAGAGTAACACCAAGACAGGAAAATGTGCAGGGGGCCTTGAACCTTTTGAAGGCTATAAGACTTTGTAGGAATGGAGTCATCTCCTTCCTGCTGCCTAAGTCTGTGCCCATAAGAGGATACTCCCTTTTATTTCTTACACTTTTTGTGTGTGTACATAAGACTTATGCTGCCAGAATGCTAAAGGCTTCAGTTAGCGTTTTCAGAGTATATGGTTGTGTTGTTTAGAGATCGTTATTTCCCAGTATGATGCTGGCTTGTGAATAGAATTCTCTGACTTTATAGTGCAATGAACATGGATCCAACCCTCTTCTCCTTCCATGGCTTGCAGGTTTTACTAGTAACTTCAAGTGGGAGATGAGTTATTATATTTGCAGTGAGTGCTTTTGAAGACTTTGCTTCTCTTTCTTCCTTTACTACATTTTCTGAATAGTTTTTTTCTCTTGTTCTGCTGTCCATTCGCACATATCTGTAATAGGATTTGATTTTGCTTCTCATTCATGCTACTCACAAAAATATCAAAAACCCTTTGTTTCAGCAGTTCCTCTTGGAGAAGCTCTTAGAGGGCACCTTTTGAAAAGAAAGAAAACTTTTTAATTAACAAGCTGTGTTTACTGTCGCATCAGCTGACCTTGTGAATGTAATTCAGAGACAGGGATAGCATCTGGCAAAGTGATTTTTATGCCTCTCCAGTTCAGGGTACAGAAATTACTGGGGAAGTGTGTGCCACTGGAAGAGTCTAAGTCAGTTGATGTTTTTTTTCTTGAAGTGCCCTTTCCTTGGATTTTACATTGTGGTGGTAAAATTAATATTTAAGATGTCTAAGAAGTTTATCCTAACTAAAAGAATGTTCCTTTTGACTAAAAGCTAACAGTTTGTGATTGTTTGACTCCCTACTTTTGACAATACCACGGTAATACCAGGTGTGCTACTCCTGTGGGCTCTGCCGAGAGCCATCTTCCCACACTGTCACACTATTTACTAATTCATTGTTTCTTCGAATTGTGGTGATTAGCAAGCTGCTTGAGGAGTCCATCCCTGTTAGGGATGGATATCTGGCTAATATTTAAATTGTTGTTTTTCCTCACCTCTTTCCCCTCCCTCTCCCCTTTTCCCCCTGAAACAGTCTGTAGTTCGGGTCTTTGCAATCACTTGGCAAGAATGTGAAAGGGTAGGTGCTGTTCCAGAGTTCTCACCATGACCTTGGGCTGAGTTATAGAGGAGTGTAAAGCAACGAGCTGGTTGGTAGCAGTTGGTAAAGCTTTAAAAGCGTGCTAGAGTCTGAGATGGGGAACTTGTTATCAGGTTTAGAGATTTGTTCTCTTCAAGTAATTTGGACTTCATTTGACTTCTGCTAGCTAGAAAACCTGGGCTTTGGTAATTAGTGCTGAATTTGCCTCAAACTTTTCATCTGGTAACATACAGTGGACAAACCCATGCTTTTGTTACCATATTTCCTGTCTGGATGCTTATGTGCAGGGGAGCAGGATTTCTGTGTGCATTGTGGAATCTATCTGCTCATAGCTGCAGGGCAGAAATATCATAATTAATTTCATTTTCTTTCAAAATTCAGGAAAAAACACCACCGAAACAAACAAAAAAAACTCCGCTACACGACCCAGATCCTCTGGATTTCTTTTCAAACATAAGTCCACTTGTCCCGAGCTTCAGCACAGGGTTACAGCGACCAGAGACCTCGGTACTCACTGCAGATGCCTGTAAATCATAAACCCTGTAACAGCTGAGAATTCAGATGTGCGACCTGCTTGGAAGGACAGTCTGTGTGGATCTTCCTCTTTTAGCTTCTTCCTGGTGGGTGAGAAGTCAGCCAGGAGCCTTGGTTGTTCTGGAGGAGAGATGGCAGAGCTTCTGTTTATTGTGAGCAGGTTGCAGACAAGGAGCTGTGGCTGCTGCATTGAGTACAGAAAGTTGAGAGCCATTTACTAGTGGGATCAACAGTGGCAGGAGAATGCTTAGTTCTTCCTGCCTTTCTTCTCCTTGAATGAGTGAAGCAGTGCAAAATAAGAGCTAAACACACAGCAACTCCAAGAGGTTCCACTGAGCAGGCTTTTCACAGAGGATCTGGGACAGTTTTGTCCCACTGTTTAGGCATGGAGCTGAGACTCAGCATGCAGCTACTGCAGCATTTCCCAAGTGCTGTGGTCTGTGAGAGTCCTGCTTTGCATTCATCCCATTTTCTCTGCACCCCGAAAAAAGAGCTGCGTGCTGTAAAAGATAGAGGCATGACAGCCCTGCTTCAAGGCATCAGTCCCCATAAAGGCTGGGAGGACATGCCTGGAAATGAACGTGCTGAGGGAGCTGTGCAGAGTCAGCCCTTTGGTGTTGGCCTGCAACAGCTGACATTAAACTGGAAAAATAATAAAGGAGTATGACACAATTTATGTTTCAGCACCCACTGTAAGTGTTATTTGTAAAAAGAGTCAGATTATTAAACTGGCCGCCCCTTGCAGAGTTGAGTATGTTCATTTGTACTCAACCCTTTTGCTCCTTTGGTTGCACACAGAATCTGACCAAGTTGTATGCGGTTATTACGCCTTCACTAGTGACTGCAGCAGCATGAGTTTGCTTTACAGTGTGTCCGTTTTGGCTGAATTGGTGTTTTGGGCTTCAGAATAATTTTAAAATTAGAAGACAGGATTTAAAACTGACTTCATTTAGAAACAGGTATATGGCACTAATGACTGTCCCCTTTCCTGAAACCATGCTGAAGCTGAAAGATGACTTCTGGATAAAATGGGTGTTGTAACTGTGTGTGTGAGGGGGGTAAAGGAAGATGGTAGGAAATAAGATGGAGGTGATAGACAAAAGTTTTCTGAATGCCCCAGCCTTTTGTAGTCAGAATAGTTGTCTGTACTGGACAAAAGTGATGACTTCATTAAGCTGAATGTGTAGGGCTATGGGTCACAGCTTCTGGGAGACATTTAACAGTTTGGTGGCTGTTGATGCTGGAAGTTGGGTTTTCTTGTCTTCAGGAAAATTGACAAATCATACAGAATGCTGTAACAGCCTGATAGTCCACCTTAAACGGTATTGGAAATAAGACTTTATCTCAAAGATCTGCGTGAAACTTCTTTTTCTCAGAAATCAAATATTTTTGCTAGCTGAAAAGAGCTGTGAAGAAATGCTTGCTATCTTCAACACCTGACCTGCCTTTGAAACAGCTGCCTGCCTATATAAACTCACTGAAAAGGAATGTACAGATGATCTCCTTTTCTCAGAATGCCCAGTAGAAAAAATTAATAAGTAATTTTTAAAAAATGTTTGATAGCACTGCATTCTTTACCTCCTTTTTCCCAGTCACTGTGCTTCTTTGCAGTAATGTATTTTCAAGTAGTGTTTGTGAATCTGATGGGGATGTCCTCGAAAGCAAGGGCAAGGGTGCTGTATTGAGTCTGCACTGTGCAGATGTGGCTTTTCAGGAACATGTGGCTTTGTCCTGCTCCCATGCAAACCACTGCAGGATTGAAATAAATGGAAACAGAGTGAGGAACGCACCAAATGCTTTTGCATATCATACGCTACTTAATCAAAGCCTAGGGCTGCCACAGATGAGACTCTGTCAAGTGTCACTGCTTTGCAGTGTGTAGTGCTAACACATCAAATCCAGCATCTACACGCATCCTTCTCCTTAATGCCCCCTTACACCTCTACTGACCACCCTCCGCCTGTCACTCCAAGATCTAGCACATCCTGCTCATGTTGGATTGCTGCCTTTGAGCTGTTGTACTTTTCGGGGTGTACATGGTGGACCTTGACCTTGGGGATTTCGTAGTAGTCATGGCCCAGCCACAGCTTCTCTGCTGCCAGTGGCCAGCAAGCCTGGCTGAGTGACCACATTTATAGCAGTAGCCTGAGGGGGGAAAACAGGATCTCTCTGAACGGTTTTCAGGGTTTTCTGAACGCACGTTTTTCTTGTGTTCCTTTCGCAAGTCCTGGTGCCTTCCCTCTTTGAAATAGCTACCCTTACTTGTTTACCTCCAGGTAAACAAGTTGAAGCTCATTGAAGCTCAATTCTTCCCTCTGCCAGCTCATCAGACAAGCCTTCCCTGCCTGACCAGCACTTTCCATGAGCCTTCTCCAGCTGGCTGTGCCCCTGCCTGTCTACCTATGGCTCCTCAAAGATGCTGTGTCCCCTAGACAAAAGTCAGCTATGTGGGGAAGCAAAAGGCTTTCTGTGTCTATGTCTGAGGAAGGGCTTTGCTTTCTCAGGGTAGGTGTCTGCGTTCACAGCTGTGAGGGGGAGTAGCTGGCAAAGTGTAGGTAAAGTGACGCTCTGGGGTGTCATGGTGGCCTCTCACCTCTTGCTCTTACATGAGCACAAGCAGCTTTATAAAGTGAAGGCAGTGTTAATAGCTAAACCAACCTCTCTCAGATTTAAGACTCTAAGTAGCTGTGCAGAGTAAATTAATGAGCAGTAGCGAGTATGTTGTGCAGGGAAACAGTTATTCTGATGTGTTGTTAGTGTCTGTGGATGAAAGGATGAATCCTTTGTTACCTGGAACTTCTCAGTCTTTACCTATGGCCTGTGTTCCCAGCCCTGTGATCAGCAGTGTTCCTGGGGAGTGCCACCTGTTTTGGTCTGCCTGCTGTCCTTTACTGTCCTCTCCTTTTTATTTTTTGTTCAGTGAGTCTACTCTCTGTTTACATTTCCTCCCTTGTAACCAAATTATCAGAGTCTTATCAGCGCTGCTGTTCTTTGATCAGGCTTCTCTTGATACTACTCTGCTTTCCACTGCAAGTGTAGCACCAGTTCACAAAGCTCAGGAAAGGAAGACCTCAAGAATTGCAAATTGCTCCTTGAAGGATATAGTAGACTTCAAGTATTGAAAGTTGGAGGAAGTTACATGTTAATGTAAACATTTGCTTGCTCATACTTCAGAGCTTTTGCCCCATCCTGAGAGAAGTTTCAGCAAAAGGTGGGCTGCCATGCATGAGTGAGAGCAGCGGGCAGAAAGTGAGGGTAGCTGTCCTACAGAGGAGATGGGGTTTGCTCTTGAAGTCTTGTGCTGTAGCAGAGGCAGAGCACAGTGTTTCCCCCGCCCTTGTGTGCAACAGTGTCACGTAGTCTGAACATAAGATGCAACAAACACGTAATGTCTTTGTAGAGAGGCTTGGCAAGGAGGAGGAAGGGAAGTTGGTGAAATTGTGGAGCTGGTGTCAGGCAGGGTGGTTCCAGCTGCCTACATGTTGTGTGTCTCATCTGCCTGGCCGTGCCAGAGACTGTGTAGTCACCAAGGTGTGTTCTTAAAACTGTCCAACAGCCCTTGCCTCCTCCCTGTGCACCTTCCTGTGGTATTACGTGGATAAACCACAGCCTGCAGAGGTGATGTCAGTGAAGCCACAGGAGCGGTTTTAGCTGACTGGGTTAGATTATGTTTTCAAAAAGCACATGACAGCTTTGCAAAGTCTGTAGTTTATTTAAGTGGTTTATAGAGTCTGATTTCTTCATCCTAGTTCCAGACTCCAGATGCTGTGTGTGAGATGCCTAGGTGGTCAGAGTTGAAAGTGTGCAGGGGCAAGTCAGAGGGTCGTTCTTGGGAGCTTTAACGGAGAGAAGCAAAAAGGCCTTGACAAACAGCATGATTTCCCCTCCTCAATTACCAGTTGCCAAATGGCAGAATCACACTTTTACTGGGAATGATGTTTCCTGGAAAAGTTGGTGAGTGTACCTGTGCTGCTACTGGTAAAAAAATACTTGTATTTTACTGGTATTACCAATAAAGACATTGAATAGCTAGAACGTTGAAGTTACACTGACCAAAAAAAGGAGAAACCTTCATAGGGAATGGGAGAAATCTTGGGCATGCCTCTGTCTTAGTGCAGTTCCGATTGCAAGCATTTGGGTTGCTGCACTTAGTTCTCTTTTCCTCTTTCCAGTTTCATTAAAACACTCTGGCATGTTTTAGTGCTCGGCTGACTTTATTAGGACTGAAATCATGAAGCTTATCGCAGCCTAGAAGTACAGCCAGGATATCCATATGCAGAAACATCTCTGGGATGTGCTGTTGGAAACTGGGGAAACTGAAGTTTACTACTTAATGTATAAAAATCTTGTCAGGGCATTTGGTAGATCCACTGTTGTGTACTTGCTTTTTGTACAGTGGCTTAATAAAATGCTGGTGATTGATAAGTTTAGGCTGTAGTGTTTTTCTCAGTTTCTCGTGGTGCTTGTTGAAGGCAGTAGCAGATTTTCATGGAGTTTTTGGCTGTTGAATCAGGCTTCCCTATGTGCTATTGCTGTTAGTGTCACCTTGTTAGATGGTTTAATGTGTTGGTGTAATTCATCTCCAAAAGGAGAGAACTTGACTCCTTTCCTATGAGAATTAAGGCTTTTCAGTACTCAGAGAATAGAAAGGTCATATGGGTGAAATTTACGTGGCTGTTGGTGTCTGATTAAATATTCAGCTGCCTTGTGTATTAAAACATTGTATCTCACAGTTCGGAGTTTTAGATCTCAGTTGCACAATGCTCACTCATCCTCAGTGTGGATGTGGACTATATTAACAACCATGGCAATGCAAAGAAATTGGCTCATCTGTCCTTTAGACTTGCCAGTTGTTAGCATTTAACCCAGAGGAATTTCTTGTCTTACCTTACCTGTTTCTTTCTTCCCTTTGTTTCTACCATCTCTTATCCAGGCAAGGTAGTATGACACTTATTTTAGAGAACTTCTGAGCACTTTCCTTGCTAACAGCAACAACCAAGACGAGCGAAAGCTCTGAGTTTCTTGTTGTCAAGCTGGGGAGGCAGTGAGAAGTTTTGGCCAGGTGTCCAAGCAGACTGAAATCACTTGAAACTCTTCCAAGACACAGCTTCTTCTCACCAGTGAAGAGATCCAGATTTTGACACTGAAGGTGTAACCTTAGGGCTGGTAGTTTCGCAGGCAGTAGAAGCCATCTGGTGCTGTTCGTGTACATCCCAGCACACATATGGCTGAAGGATTTTGCCACGTCCTCTAGCAAAAGCCTGTGTTGTGAGCAGCTGGAAGGTATACAAAGAAAGGGTGTACCAACTCTCTGATAAAATTACTAAGAGTAGGAAAGCTAATTAATCATTCATTGCCTGTGAATTCTAATTAGAGCAGTATAACTGAGTGCTTTGTGCTTCTAGCAGTCGCAGAAACTGAAAATCTTGTATAGTTTTCCAGCGCTATGGGGGCAAAGCATAGGCTCTGTTTTATGAATAGTGAAGTTATGGACTGAAGGTGGGCTTTTCAGGGGTTTTCATTCTTAGTCCAGCTTTACTGCCATTTCCCAACCTTCAGGCTAAATGCACTGATTGTCAGAAAGCTGAGTTACAGAAACATGTGCCACTTATCCTCAGCTTTTGCAAACTGAGAAAACACAAGAGCAGTCCTGGGAAGCAGGCCTGTCACCATTCAGACATGGGCTGTCCTGAAGGCATTTTGCCTCATTCTTTACTCCAAAGTGTGTTTTATGAAGAGATCTGACACGGTTATGACCAAAGAAAGTCAAACCTTAGTATGTCCAAAAAAAAGTCAAACCTTGATATGGCTATTTGTGGTTCTGTGGGTTAAAGTGGACAGAAGAGAGAAATGAAAGTTGGAACTCCACCAAATGTGAAGAACTGCTAAATGACTTCTGAGCATTGGTGCTGTTTTGAGACAGCTGACAGCTTCAGAAAGAAAAGATTGTGTCAATGTGTACTTCTTGGAGCTTGTGGGTTTTTGTTCATATTTTGAAAGTTTTATGAGGTGTTGAAATACTGTATTGCATAACTCCTTCAGCCCTTTCCTGTTGCTTTCAGGGTTTTGTTCTGCTTAGTTTTATATGTAATTGTGCCTGTTAAGCTCTACTTGACTGGTTTTATTGATCAATTACTGAAGACACAATACTAAGAATAAACTTCACCATTTGTATCCTTCATCTCAGTGCAATGATACATCTTTTCTAAGGAATGAATAATGGTGTTGTGATGCTTTGGAAATTAAAACAAATGGATACAAACCACCAAAATGTTTAATATTTTGATGTGAGGAAGGGATAGGAGGTCAACGAAGTAGTAATTGTCAGATGTTTTTGATAATACTGCCCGTGTTAGCTGGGGGAAGGTACATGCAGTGACTTGGCAAGCCTGACAATGAACCGGGACCCCTGTTGGACTGCCTGCACAGCCTGTGCCCCCAGGGGAAGGCTGGTTATTTTTCCATCTCCGGAAGAAAATGTGTATGAGTGTGTAAAACTTAAACTGTTTGGCATTTACAGGCAAGCTGCTACTGTCAGGGTCTTAGGAATGTACTGTGGTGAGGTGGGCCATACATTTATGTTTCTAAAGGCAAAGATCTTCAGCTCCAAGACAGGCATGTTTTTTTCTGTCTGTGGTTGCCCAGGGTGTCCAGATGAGACTGTACTCTGTTTCATGGCTGAGCAGTGCAGTCACTGAAGGCTTTCAGTGACACAGGGCAGCCTTTGAAAACAAGTTGATATTTATTAGTCCCTTGGGATGGCGCATAGAGCAAGGTCACGTTTGTGTTGCCAAATTAAACTTAAGATGGAGCCAATGGGGACTGAAACAACCCTGGATTTCTAAGCCTGTTGTATGTCCTCTCCATTTCCCAGTGTGTGAAGTTCTTGCCACAGCCTCATACCTCAGGGCACTCTTTGTCTATTTGCAGTACTGCTGTGGTCAGATTCTTGCCTCCTCCAGCTCCTAATACTGATCTTTGGTCACTGGAGTCTTCTGTCGCCTTCCCATGGTGCTCCAGTGGTTCAGAGTCAACTCGTGGTAGTCCTTCCACAGCAAATAAAATGTGTATACTTACTGTGGCAAATACTGCTTTCCCAGGGAAGAAATTAGCTCATTCGTGCCTGCAAGTATTATTACTCTATTATGGGTGCCCCAGCATCCCATATTGTCCACGCTTGCTTCTTTGTCAGACTTCTGATGTCCTCTGGAGTGCTGGGCAGTGTGCAGGGACCAGCTTTGAAAGAAGGGCAGGCTGGTGACTTTATGACCACTTTTAAGAGCTCAGTTGCTCTGGATAACAGCCAGGTCTCAGTGTACCCTGCCAGCAAGATTATAGAGAAATGATGGCTTCATGAGTCAAAGGGTTTTCATTGGAGGAGTGGATGGCTTCATCCTTTGCTCCTTTTAGTGGTGTAATCCTCTCTAGCAGCAGCTTTTGTTTTGGGCCTTTGGGTCCTGGTACAGGAACACACCTGTCTGAACTTAGGTGGTGTGTCTGGCACATTGCAGCAGGTATTTTTTGCCTTGCTGGATGACTGAGAGGAAGAGACCATAGCCACATGTGCGGTTGAGATCCCTTGTCTGCTGTTTGTTGTTGACCTTGACCAGCCCTTACTTGTTTAGAGCTCATAGATAAAAATAGGCTCCCTAAGTAATATATGCAAACAAACATAAACCAGGCTGCCAAGAAGTGCCGTAGTTTAACACTTAAGGGCCCAAGTGTGAAAGCTGCGTGTATAAATTGAGTTACCATCCCCAAACCTGGCTGTGTCTCTGCACAGGATTGGCAATGGGACTGGGTGAAATTAGTACTGTTAAGAGCTGCAGGACAAAATGTGTTATTAGATGGTAGGGCTAAAGGGTGGTTGGATAGCAGGCAGGCCTCAACCCCTCCTGGATGTTTATGTGCTTATTACTTGTAAACTGCACCTCCAGTGAAGCACATGATCAGGTGGCATTTTCCTCCTCTAGAATACATATTTAAATAATTGTCACCTTCTTCTTCCATAACACCCATTACGAATTTTTCTCCTGCTCATTTTCGGACTCACAGACTTGTAAGGCAAGCCCTCCTAGCCGGGCATCTCCCTCCTACATTTATTTAAGACATATAGATTGATTGGTGTGCAGATTTTGGTGCTAAGTGTGTTAATGATTTCTGGATGCCCTTGATGTGGAGTATCATTTTCACAGAACAGCATGTAACTGCTCTTTCGTTTCATGTCACAGACAAGTGGGACTTCAGTAAAATTGATCACTGTGTTGTAGCTTACAGGGTGAAATCTTTCTTCATCCAGCTGGAACATTTCTATTTATTCAGGGAAGAATAATGAAAAGCAACTTTGCTTCTGTCTGGTGTGCAGAGTTTTCCCATCAGTTGTGTAATATTTCCATTAGTAAAAACTCTGTGTAATGAATAAGATCTGGTTATAGATATTGTTAAGAGTCATTGTTAAACCTGCTTCAGTTGCCAAACATGATGTAATGATGAGAAGTCAATTGTGGGTATCTCCCAGAGTGATGATTTTTTTCTTTTTTATCTTTTATACCTCTGTTAAGGCCTTCTTGCTTTGCTTCCTTTTTATGGGCCTTTTTTAATGAGTGTTTGACAGTGGTAGTAATAGGTTGACAGGTTCAAACCTGTTCCAAGATTAGTACATGGGATGTTGTAACACATCCACATCACACAGTAAAGCAAGGTGTGGTATATGGATTGTGGATGATATCCAACTTTGTGGATGACTCATCTTCATTGGACATGAGAGCTATGGAAGGTCAAATATGTTTTAGAGGGTCTGCTGACTTCTTGGTCTTGGCTGATCCCTGAATCAACACCAAGTGAGAAAACCCCAAATCTGGGAAGTCTGCTTGTTCTTAAATAACATGATAGGTGGTTCTCTGTGTCTGAGGCTGGCTGTGTATAGTTTGTCATTGTGCTCAGGGGCATGTACCTGCCTGCCTTCTATGACTTTCAGACCAGGCTTTCCGAAGAGCTCAGCAGTGACATGTTCTCAGTAAATCTGGTGCTTTTGCTCCTGTAGGAAGTCTTTTAAAACTGAATTGGGTATCAGTGCACTGATTTGAATGGCTCTGTATACAGATTTGTGCAGACCTCCTGTCTTTGTGTTACTGTGAGATGTCTGAGAGATGAGTCCTGTGACTGCAGAGATTTTTTTTGTTTCCCTCAGAGCAAATTGGAGCCCTAGCTGGGCAGCACATTGTGCATGTGGCCTGTGGGGAGTCTCACAGCGTGGCACTCAGCGACCAGGGCCAGCTCTTCTCCTGGGGCGCCGGCAGCGATGGACAGCTGGGACTCACCACTATGGAAGATGCAGTGATGGTACCAAGGTAAACATTTAACAGGTTCAGGTTTCCTTAAGGAAGCTCCTTGGAGGTGATACATCAAGTGTTGCTCACCTTCCAACCTGGCATTGGTGGGAGGGTCACTTTTGCTCAGTGGGGAATAGTAATAGTGCACTTCTCGTCTAGGGATCTAAGGGTGATTCCTTCTCCTTTTCAGTACTGTTCTGGTGCTCCCTGAGTCCCCCAGGACTCAGAACAGTCCTCAGGAGGTTTGGGGTAGGACAGACCTTCTGCGTCCGGGTGGTTGAGGCATGGGAAAGAAAATTCGAGTGTGCTTGGCTTCCTCAGTGAAAAATGCCATAATGTTTTGTACAGAGCATGGAGGTGCATGAGGGAGGACTCAAAAACAGAAATGCTGTGAGATCCATCTCGCTTTTAGTCCCAGGATGATAGGAGAGACGTTTCAAGAACAGGGAAAAAGATGTTATGGCTGAATGAAACGGCACTTCAGCTCTGAAACTCTTTTTCAGTGTTATCTGTTAGCAGCAAAGCTACTGCACCATCCTGCTGCAATTCTGAATAGTGAGTGTTTCTCAGAAACTTTAGGATAGTGCCCAGTTTTATTAACTTACTTATTTAACGTCTCTTACCTGTGTCAGAAAACTAATAGGCTTAAGTGCAAGGGTCTACAGATATGGTGGTAGAGGCAGAGGCCCATGCCAAACACCAAGATTCCTCCATCCAAAGCAGTTCACGGTTCTCAGCTTACCACCATAATGGTGGTAACTGGTCTCTTTGTACTTCATGGTGTTTTATCATGCTGTGTTAACAGCAAATGTAGTCTGTCATTTGGTCTGCAACTGCAGATCCAGTGCAGAGCAGAACTTTGGGACATCTCTCTAGGATGGCTGTCATTGTTGAAACAGTATTTAAAGGAAGAGTTTCAATTACAAAAGATTAATGTTTGAGCTGAAGGGCTCTGTGGGAAGACAGTCCTTAACTTGCATGTGGTTACGATATAACGAGAGAGAGACAGGCTCACATGTCAGTGTGATAGTGCCATTTTAAAAATAACATTTTTGTGAAATAACTTGAACCTTTAACATGCTATTCTCTGTACAAAGCACTGAAGAGGTTTTGGTGTTGTAATTCGTAGGAACTGCTAGGCCCCTGACAACATGAAAAATGTCAGTGCCTGAGAAAGAATAGGAGAGAGATACCAAAAAACAGCTATTTCCACCATTTCCAGATGGTTGGATTCAGTGTTACAGTAGGAAACGTAGCTGAGTTAGTAGTCAAGTGCCTAGAGGTCTCCACAGATTTTTATCTATTATATATGGATCTGTACCACCTTCAAGACTCTGTTCTTCAATCTCAAAACTATAGGTTGTGTGCATGTATAAAACAAATATCTGGGTGGAAATCGTACTTTTTATCTAAGGGGATACTGTATTTGTGGACACTTATTCTAAAATAGTGTCGTCGTCTTCAGGTTGATAAAGAAATTGAACCAACAGACGATACTGCAGGTTTCCTGTGGGAACTGGCATTGCCTGGCTCTGGCAGCAGGTACTGTAACATTCACTGTTAATTACCAAAATTTGTGCTGTCATTTTGCGCAGTGTCCAAGACTGCATGTTTCTGCAAATAAATCAAGGACATCCCATACCCTGACTGCTTTCAGGCCACATGGGATGCTATAAAATGGATCAGGTACCATGAATATGGAGGAAGAGCATTGCCAATACTGTCAAGGAAGAAAGCACACACAGACCACCCACTGTCTCAGGGGTGAATAATGGCAGGAACATTTAAAAGCTTTCCATCTTGATGTAGAAAAATGCGTGTAATTAATGTTTTTGTGTTGAAGTTATCCTTTGCTGTTACTCTTCTGTGTGCAACATGGGGATTGTTCTTTGTTGCACTGTTTAAATTGCAGCAGTTGTATGTTGTATTTTGCGCTTAGTTGCTTGTCTGTTTATTTACCTGGTGGCTTCAGGCTGTGCTTTTTTTTGGGCAAGTAATGTCTTGCTTGATTTTATTTTAATTCTTATCATGAGGCTTGGGCAGGAGCAAAGCCTCCAGCACTGTTTCTTGTTCATTTTGACAAACTTGCTTTTCTCTTGACTAGCTTTTACTCACCATTCTATTTCTTTCCTTGTTTCAGATGGCCAGTTCTTTACATGGGGCCAGAACCACTATGGTCAGCTGGGCTTGGGCAAAGAATGTCCCTCCCAGGCCAGTCCACAACGAGTCAAGTCTCTTGATGGGATTCCTTTGGCTCAGGTTGCTGCAGGTGGAGCCCACAGTTTTGCCCTTTCTCTCTCAGGAGCTGTGTTTGGCTGGGGGAAGAACAGTTCAGGACAGCTGGGACTGAGTGATGAACGAGGTATGAAAATTATGCTCCTAGGTGAAAGAAGGATAGGCTGCTTTGTCCTAGGGTCTCCTTTTACGTTGACAGTGTATTTTTGGTGTATGGATATGTAATGCTCAGCATCTCCTCTTCGATGAGACAGCAGAGACACAGCCTCTGTCTCTACTAAGGCTTTTCATACTTGGTAGGAACAGAAACACATTTTTTTCCTCTTCTGGGTAAGTGAAGGAGGGTCAAAAAGAAAAGTCTTTCAAATGTGAGTCTCAGCATGCAGTCATCAAAGGAAGGGCTCATATTCTTTCTCCCTCCTCTCAAAAATGCTTTGTCCATATTTTGTTTAAAGTTGTTGGGGAGCAAAGGCTCTCCCTGAAGAACAGCAGGCTGAAGATGACGTAATTTTTGACTGGTGAGCATTTGTATGAAAAAAAATGATGGCAGCACAGAATATCTCCACACTGTAAAATACTCTCTAGTTTATTTGTTGCACAATTTGTCAGACACATGCTGCAATGGTAGTTTTTTCAGGTGCCCATGTTCAGTGGAGCCTAGCCATCAACAGGCTTGAAGATAGCTTTATAAATGAGGCTGAAGAGCAGATATGACATTACCACTACTCTGAAAAGCCCAGATCTCCTGTGCTTGTTGTTCACACATTCTTAACTTTTTGCAATAAAACAAATGAATCAGAGATTAGATTTCCCTCGAAGGTTCAAATCAACCTCTTTATTGTTTTCTTCATAGCTGCTGAATAGCTTTAAGCTCTGCATAGTTGCTGGCTGTAGGTGTGGTACCTAGCATGCACAGATAACTTATTTTGCATAAGTGAGTACGCAAGATGTATATATTTGTAAATGTTTCCTTACATAATGCAGTAGCATATAAACACTGTATGTTGCAAAGGCAAAGGGTTACCTCACATTTTGTGTACCTATAATGAAATGAAGCATTTTGACAACCCACTTTACCAACTGAAATATGTTCAAAGCAATTACTCAAAAAACAGCCTGTAATTTAGCAGAGAAGGCTAATATGTTGTATGCATGTTTTTGTCCTGCTTCACACTTTTAGGAGTACGAAACACACTTACAGAACTTGTAACATATTTTGTGTTCTCTCAAAAATGCTGCAGGTCTGTTCTCTTGTACTGTATGTAAACTAGAGCTGATCTAATATAAGAGCAGCGATGTTCTTTCCATGTAGATTGGCAGGTAATTGCTTCTCATTTCAACAGAGCTGCAGGTTACATGTGAGAGGCTTCCTTTGACACGGGGCTAATCTTGAATACACAGAATAGGCATCTGCTCGTAGGACAGCACTGGCCAGGGATCATACTCTACTCATCTCTCAGTGCATGGCACTGTAGTAAATATGTGATATTTATGGTGAGTCATGATAAGACAGTGTGAATTATACTTGGTGAATGTGAATAGTGAAGGCTACAAACATGGCGGGGGGGTTCTGCAGCACTTATTATTTAAACAATTATGATGTAGAGGTAAGTGTCATTCCTGTCGAAAGATCAGAGTGGTAAAAAATATAAAAAAAAAGAAATGAAGAAATCTGCTCTCAATTCTAAATCCATGGAAATATGACCATTTTCCTTTCACTACCCAGAAAAAAAGCACCTCGTAACTCCTTAGGTGAGACTCTTAAAAAGTGGACAACTTCTATAGGTAGGAACCTGATTATTTTGTTGGTTTGAAGTAAGCAGCTGCTCCACTTAATGTCTAACTTTTTTGGGGTGCCTACTGCTCCTTGAAATGCTTAGCTTTTATGTTTACATCAGTAAAACCTTGCTTACTGTGTTCCTTCCCGGGAGAGACACTTATAATGATTAGGAATGTCAGAGGGGAGAAAAGCATCACTTAATGGTTGGTAGTGATTAGCCTTTGCAAGTAGGAGGATCTTCTGCTTAGAGGATGACAACAGAAGGAAGGCAAGGTATTTAAATACACATTGGGATTCAGCTTGTCATGTGTGTTGCACAAGTGTCTCGCACGTGTCAGGGTTGTTCTATATGGAAAAGGTCTAAGCAAGGTTTTGGAAACAAATGTTTGCAGTCATCACTGAGGAGTCTGAAATGGGGCATGAAGCTGAAGGTGGATGTAGCTAGGCTGCACTCATCGTATCTCCACATGGCAAGTGTACGTTGAGTTTGTACAAGATTCTCAACATTTTTATGCTTTCTCTGGACAATGTTGTTTGAGTCAGTCAAGTCTTGTAAGAATTGGAAAGGAAAAGTGGCAGTGAAGTACTCAAGGACGTGTTTTTTCTCACCAGGGTTGTTTAAGCTTCCCTTGTGCTCAGACTGCGAGTGGTTTTGTGTTTATGAAACAGCTTCTTTGTTTTCATTGTCTTCAATGCAGACCGAGAATCCCCTTGCCATGTGAAGCTGTTGCGATCTCAGAAGGTTGTTTACATCAGCTGTGGAGAGGAACATACAGCAGTCCTGACAAAGGTAAAGACGCTAAGCTGGGAACCCTGGCTGCTGTCTTGCCTGCCTGATGGTTTCTCAGTAGTTTCCTGGGTAATGGTAGAAAAAAACAGATTGACATAATGTATTCCTTCTGACTCCAGTAAAAGAAACTAAGTGGAAAGTATAGGCCAATTATTTAGTCTGAGATTTATTGCCAACATGATCCTTTGCTGGTTTTGAAGATGCTAATAAACCATGGCAATGAATAGCAAAACTCAGGTGAATTGCTTAAAGAAACTAGCTTTGAGAAAAAAAAAATTTAACGTGCACATCCAAAAGGGTGAAAATAGCATTTTGTTGGAAAATAGAGTGATACTGTGCATCGGGAGTAAGATGGATGCCAAAATGAATGAGTGTTTAAATGAAACATTAGCAGTCACTCTCGGCATTTACAAGAGGTTTACAATTCCAAACCTGCTGCTTCCAAGTGGCGTACAGCTCAGTGAACAGAGGAGAGGGCTAGAATTTGAAAGATAACTTCCCAGTTCTTGCCTTGCCTCTGCCGCTTCGTAGCTGTTGCTTCCTGTTTTGGTGCCTCGGTGTCTCCCACTGTAAAATGAAATAAATAGCTGACTTTGGGATTCCTGTGGGAAGAACACCATTGTAGAAGACTAGTTCTACAGAAGCTCATGTTCAAAGAAAAAAGTCACAATATTTTTGATCAGCAGCTGACAGAGATGTGTGTAAAGTGTTGGCTACTCAGACATGTTTAAACCCTGCTGGGATATCAGAATTATCTGGTGATGGTGGAGGGAAGCTTCTGTAATGTGGACATACCTAAAGATAATTCTGTTCATTTCTGATGGGTGGCAAGGTAGCTTATTTGGAAGCTGCATTAGCAGAACCCAAGTTTCTTTTCTGAATCCTTTGGAAATCCCCAGCAATCTCTGCCTAAGCTTGGACTCATACAGAAACTGGAGTCAGATACTGCTGGGTTATGGGTCCCTAAATGGAGACTATGCTGTTTGATTTGCTAACAGAGTGGAGGGGTGTTCACGTTCGGTGCAGGTTCCTGTGGGCAACTGGGACATGACTCCATGAATGATGAAGTGAACCCCCGAAGAGTTCTTGAGCTAATGGGCAGTGAAGTGTCCCAGATTGCTTGTGGCAGGTAAGTCCTCTGTGCACTCATAAATGTTCTCTGGTGGAGGTTAATGCTGATATTGAGTCAGGTGGGTAGGGGGAATAGTCTTGCGTTCTGCATTCTCTTTGTCAAAACTAAATTAAATTTAAAATTTACTTTCCATGAGGATTTTAAGGCCCTCTAAAGGAGGTTGGTTTTTAATTGGGGTTGAACCCTATGCTGTAACCTGTAAAAGATACTTTTCCAGTCTTAATAATTCAGCAAGAGTTCAGAGCAGCAGCCTGTTTGGTCACGAGTTTGCAGCCTTTTATGAAAAGCGAGTTAGTAACACTAGTGGTGCGTTGTTGGCTTTTGATACGTACAGGCTTAGCAAATGACTAAGCTAATACTGTGAGCCTGATACCAGCCCAGTGCTGGCACAAGCTGATCTTTGTCCCTTCCACCTAAAGAGCTCCATCCCATAAACTGGTGCCATCAGGTGGCAAAAACTGAGCATTGGTGCTCGTGTAAAGATGTTGCTTGGCAACACTACCTGGCCTAGGAGAACTGAGAGTAAGTTTTAGGCTGCCTTTGCTTTGTTGGTTTGATTTTATTATTTTTTCTTTTTTGTTTTTGTTTCTTTGGCTTTTGTTTGTTGTTTGTTTGGTTGGTTTTAGTGATTTTTTTTTTTTCTCTTGGTGTGACTTTTTATTATTAAATAAGGCTCAAACTTTGTACCCATCTCTTACAGACATCACACTTTAGCCTTTGTGCCTTCTTCAGGAATGATCTATGCATTTGGCTGTGGAACAAGAGGCCAGCTGGGAACAGGGCACACTTGCAATGTTAAGTGCCCCTCTCCTGTCAAGGGTCACTGGGCAGCTCATAATGGGCAACTCTCAGGGAAACCTGGTATGTACTATGCATGATTTGGACATAAATAATTTCATTTCACCCATGGCTGTCTAAAGACATCTTAACGTTGTTCCATGAAATTTCTGGAAATAGCAAAAAAATCCCCAAATGTACTGTGGAAATTACTGGGTGACCTTCTGCTCTCTCTGTTAATGTCTGCCATCTCCCTTTCTCTTTTTATGGCAGAGCTCAGCATTTGGCAATCTTGAGACTTCAGAAATTGTACTAATAGTGAGTTCTGAAGGCTTTATTCTCTCTTTGAAGCCCCTACTGCAGTTTAAAAATGACAACTTTTCCTTCCTGCCAGACCCTGTGTACTTCTCAAGAAAGTGCTATAGTGCTTGAGTTCCAGCTGATTTCAGCCTGGCCTTCAAAGGACCCAGGTGCTCCTTGTAGTTGTACAGGCAGTGCAAATGTGGGGGAGAAAGCCCAGTAGGGACTTGCATTCATCAACCTCTAACACAACTGTGTCTTTCTTCAACAGATGCCTGTAAATATCATATTGTTAAACATATCTTCTCTGGAGGAGACCAAACATTTGTGCTTTGCTCCAAATATGAGGTAAAACAAATGAAATATCTTTTCAAGTCTGCTCCTCTGTCCCAGCCTTCACAAGGCATCTTTTGTTTTTACTAGAATCTTTTAAAATTGAAGCGTTGCTTTGCAGTCCATTCTCCCATACAAACCCTGCCAGCTATAACAGTTTTACAGCTCTTGAAGAGTGGCCGAAAGTTGCCTTCCTTTAGAGATGCATCCAAGCCATTGGGATGATTCCCGATTTCAATTTGATCAGCAGGGAGGGCAGTCCAATCTTTGCATACCGGAAGCAAGGGGCTGCTTTCCACCTGTGGCACTAGGGTCTGCATGATTAGCGTGTAGGGCCACGAACCACATACACTGGGATTATGTCAAGCTGTGTGGCATAGAGGGCTCAGTGCTAATTTGGATTTTCTGCTTCTGTCTTCTTTTTTCTTTCAGTAAGTGTTTGACATACGCTTTTGAGTCATGGAAGTAGTTCTAGAATTAATGTACTAAGTCTGTAGTTATGCAGGGCAGTATTTAAGAGGGAAATGATATTTTGATTTTATTTTCTTCTTTTTAAAATGTATTTGATGATGATTTTTTTCCCTACCTCTTCATGCCTTCCCTTTTGGACTTCTTAGTAATGTCACAACTTCCTAACCAAACCTTTTCAGAGACCACACTAAGGAAGCTATCAGTTATATATTAAAACAGAGATTATGGATAGGTAGGAATTGTTTTACAAGCCTTGTCTTTGCTGAAATCTGTATCTTCTCACAGAATTCCTTGCCTGCTGATGATTTCCGGACCATAAATGAAACACGTTACACCTGTTTAATAAATGATGAAACTATAGATGTCTGGAGGCAAAAGCTTTTAGAAAAGAACAGTTCTAATTCTGTCAAGTAGGTATTGTGGCACTGGACAAGCCTTTTGTTGAAAGTTCTATTGAAATAATTTTGTTGGCTTCCGTGCCATGCTTTCACTTGAAATTTAGCAATCTTTTCAAGTGTGGTTCTTGGTCGTTTCCAAGGGGAGGACAGTTGCCAGTCACAAAGCTGCCAGGTGAGAGCTTCTGAGAAAACCAGAGGAACTTGAGGCTGCCTCAACATTGCAGATGGTGGGTGGGAAATGGATTCTAAAGTTGTCTTCCACTGTGTGCTTAGAGTTCATGTAAAGCAGCAAGAACTTGTTAACAGACTGATTAAGTTCCTTCCCCAGTGTGCTTGCCATGAGAAGGGCAGCATAGGTGGAAAAGAGGCACTGCTAACACTCCTTTCAAAGAGGGAATTACATGATCCTGAATGAACATCTTGCCCTCTGTGCCTCTGAAGGGATGACCCTGACACTGTTTCCCATAGAAGGAAGGGAAGAGAGCTGAAGAGATTTGCTGGGGCATCTGCTCTTAACCTGTATCTCTGTTTTCTTTTGTCTTCTTGCTGCAAACAGTAGTGTTGTTCAGATACTGTCCTCAGCAGCCTGCTGGAATGGAAGCTTCTTGGAGAAGAAGTAAGTGGCAAACTTCCAGAAGTGTGGCTTTGCCTTGAGGCAGACTGGAATCCCTTTACTTCACTCACTTCTGCAGTGGGATTTGATTTTTTTGATCAGACGGGAGACAGGGGCAGAGAGTGTCCCCTAAAGAGGTGGGTGGTCAGACCTGGGTAAGGAAGGCAAATGATCTAAGAAAGTGTGTGGTGAGTGTACTATAAGGCATAGATTTCTTAAGAGTTGTCACAACTGTAATTTTTCCTTACAAAATAAGTATCATCATCTTTAAAAGAGAGGGATAGGAATATGACATTAAAGGAAATCAGTTATGCCAAGAGGTATTTGAATAGTCTCTTACCCGGCTGAGTTAACTGGTGGGGGCTGGTGCATGTGGAAGTACACTTCAGCGCAGGCTGCTCTTGAAAATGCACCTGGGGCAGCATGGAAGCAATTTTCTTCTAGGTGACATTCTGCTTACAAAAGGAGGAATTTCAAATGGGTGTAGCCAACAATAGGTGGTGACAAGGATGTGGTATACATGGCTGAGTCGAAGGCTTGTGTTGGCTGTGTCTGTAAATAGTGACGAGGTAACAGCATAAGATGAGGAGGAGTAGAAATTTTTATGGTGATGTGATGAATAAATGACCTGTAACTAGATGAAGAAAACCTCAGTTAGACTCTGAGTAACCTTTGCATAATATATTCCAAGACCAACTTAAAAAGAAAACAATTTACTCATTATTCTTGTGTTTTTCTGCTTGCCCAATGGTTTCTACTCTTAGGGTTGTGACAAGAAAGCATGTTATTGCATCAGGAGAGTTGTGTCATGTTGGTTTAAAACACTCGCTGAGGTATCCCAAGTTGTTGAGTCACTTTAAATAGTCTCACGTCTCCTTTGAATGTGGAAATGAATGGAGTTTATGACTTCATCACCCCAATGTAGTTGTTCTTCCACTTTAGTGATGTCCTCGCAAGTGCAGGACTTAACTTTTACAGAAAATATTTGGCCAAATGAATGATAAATTCTGTATTTAACTGCGCCTTTATATGTGAAGTCTTACCTCACGGTGCAAATACCCCAGTATATCTCTCTGGTATCCTAACGCCATCTAGGCCTGTTAGCAATGCAGCATTGTGGTGCACAGGATTAGATGGAAGAGCAGCTTCTCCATGGCTGTGTGACTGAGCCTGCCTCAGTACTACTTTTGCACAGCACAGCCTGAAGCGCTCTGTACCACAATGTGTCTCTGGGCAGCTGTTTCCAGCCTCGTGCCTGTGCTGTGATGGAAATAGCCATTCTACTACAGCAGGCTATGTTTAGCTTGTCATGTTGTTATAGTCACACCATCAAACTGACAAATGCATCCCCTCTTTAATAGCTACCTTTTCTTTCAAGAGTGTTTAATGCAGCGCTGTCTTGGATGAGTAGTGGCAGACTTGGGAAATCCTTGGGGTCAATGGAATTGTAGCAATGACCTTTTTATATTAGCAACTGCAAGGGTTTATGTGCAGCTGTACTGCAGACAGTGGTGGGGAGAGCCTCTGCCATAGATGCTGATCATGCTCTTGATGCTCAGCTGAGTAACTCACCTGCTGGACTGGACATTTGGTGGTGCCAGGCTTGCCTTTATTGTCCCTCTTACAAAGTAGCCTGAGCAAATTAAAGCCTTTCAAGCACAGTAGAAAGGACAGCATGTTTGCTACAATTAAAGACCATGCAAAGGCTGTTCTCAACTATGTTGTGTTTCACTTGTGGTGGTTGTTTAGTTTTAGAAAGTTCTGAGAGAGGAATTGCCAAGAAAGTTACTACTCTGAATATCTTCATGTTTTCTTTTGAAAACCCTTGTCTGATGTCGTCTTGTATGACAGTTCCTTTTCCTACTGGGTATCATGGAGCAGATTTAGCTGTAACAGTCATGTGTATGAAGACAACACAGAGGACCCTGGTACATATGATAGGTACCAGGTAGGTTTTTTTAAGCAGTCCAGCCTGTCTGGGAAGGCTCTTAAGTCAGTGAAGGAGTCCTGGGGAAACCAAAGATAAAGTGTTTCTCTGCAAGAATCCCAACCCTAACTAAGGCCCAGAGGAATTTAGAAGGGAGAGTTGTTTTTAGCAAGAAGACTCCAACTTCTGCCTTGTTTCTGGTCCTTAAAATTCCCTAGAGGTCATTTGTCTGTTGCTTGCTGTCAGGCCATGTCAATACATGGGTAATGGTGTCACTTCCTTAAATTTATGCCTGTCTGTCTGTGATTTCTTTTTTAAAGGATCGATGAACATTTTAAAACCAGTCCAAAGATCCCTGGGATTGATCTGAATTCCACCAGAGTGCTCTTTGAGAAGCTGATGAACTCTCAGCACTCCATTCTCCTAGACCAGGTAATGCACTTCAGGCTTTGTCCCTCTCTAATATGCAGGTACCAGCAGCATTTTTGGGGAAGGGTTGTATTTCAAATCTAAAGGCCAGTCACTTCATGGTATCAGTGGATACTTCTCCATTGACCTGGGCTGATTTTGACCTTCTCAGAATGTGTCTCTAAGACTTATTTCTAAATGGCACTTAATACTTGAATGTCTGTTGAAATTAATTCTGTGTGTGTTATACTTGTAAATAATTACTATGTATCTATCAGGAGTTGAGTACTTCATGGTTGCATAATTTAGTCTAACTCAGAGAATTACTTTCAGAAGTGCAGAGCTGTGGGATAAAAGCGTATGTGTTCCCCTTGCCACTTTTAGCTATAATATTTATAGCTTTGGGTGTTTTTACTCTGGGTTTGACTTTTAAAACAGGGTTTGACCATTTCATCAGTTCTTAAACATCATCTACATTGTAGGTGCTCTATCACCCAGAATAAGTTGTCTTTTTTGTTTTGTCTTCCTCTAGATACTCAAGAGCTTTGAAAGCTTTTTGATTCCTCAGCTGTCCAGCTCGCCACCAGATGTCGAGGCAATGAGGATCTATCTGATTCTCCCTGAATTCCCACCCTTCCAAGACTCCAAGTATTATATCTCTCTAACACTTCCTCTAGCAATGGCTATTCTGCGTCTAGATACCAACCCCAGCAAAGTTCTTGGTAAGAGTCTGTCATTTGGGATCCATGTTGCTCTCAGCATCCCACTGGGACACAAAGTATTGCCTTTAGGTTTTATCAGTCATGTGTTCATGTTGGGTCTACTGTTACAACAGCGGCAGTTGGGTATAATTTGTGATAAGTGTTGTTATGAAGCAGACTCCTCTAAAAAGCAGCTGGGAAACAAAACAACTCTAGGAATCCTCCCCCCAAAAACCTCTGTTCCCATGTAAAAGAATTAGAATTTGAATTTTAAACATGGACTCTGAGGATATTAAGAATGTGTCATGTAGGAAAGAGATGGGAAGTTAGTTACAATAATGTAAAGCATATAAAATTTAAGGTGGTATGGATTCACGTTTAAGAATTGGTTTAGTTTAGAAGTAAAATATTGTTTCAAAGAACACTTATTAGGGAGGTTAATCTAATTTAGCTTATCTAGTTCACCTATATTCAGAGACTCAATTCCAGATAAGTTTGCATGCCTCTGTGGGAATATAGATTTTTATATATCATGAAGATTAATGATCTTATTTTCTTAAATTTAATATTTAGAATATTCTTTCTGTATAAGGTAAATAAAGGAATATACTAAATATAGCATTAAGTTATTTTGTCCTTTATAAGACTTGGGAAAACACATCTTGGTGTGTTGATGTTCTGTGATCAAGCTGAACAGTAAACTCCTCTCCCACTTCTGAGTGTTTTAATTTCTAACATTTTTCCCTGAGCTTATTTTGAGCCAAACAGAACATATGCTGCTTAATGATTGTTACTTACATTTGTTGGGCTATTCCTGTTAGCTTATGGTGTTTCTTAAGGCTGTCTTGTACTAAATCTCATAATGTAAAATACTTGAGATGCATTCAGACCTCCAGAAGCATCACTCCAGTAAAGTTATTTTATGGTTTAGTGATATTTTTCTTTTTTTTTTTTAGTTCAAAGAGGCTTTGGATCCAAGTTGCCTCCTCTACCCAGAGTAGTTTAGCTTACAGAAATGTAGAGGATTCTTATACTTTTGCCTGTCAGAATCTATTGTTGTGTTGACACTTGAGAGGATAAACTGGTGTTTGTTTCTAACCGTTGACATGATGGTTTACTGGGCTCCAGCTTCTACTTTGCAGGTGGATTGGTTCTAGAAAAGAAGCTGATAGTCATATTCCCTTCAGAGGAGAATTAAGAGTTACCTGTCCTTGGCAAGAAAGAAATCAGCCTCTCTAGAGAAGGTGAGATAGACCTTTAGTGCAGATGTGCCAGGAGACACACTCTAACACCTACTTGAAAAGTATGTGGTACTACAGAGAATTGCCCAGGCAACTCTTTTCTTATCACTCCTGAGAGACAACTGTTTGCCCACAAGATCACGGTATTTTGAATATCAGATACTTGAATTAAAGGTTGAAACCCCTCGAATTCAGGCTCCTCATGCTGATCAGGGATTGGGCTTGGTAACGACAAGGGTGGTTGTATGAGAGTGGAAAGGGAAGAGCTTTTCAGTTTCTGGTATATAGAAAGAGAGACTTTTCCTCACTTTCCTGCTGCTACAGCTAGGGCAGAAATAAGGAAGTTTTTTGAAAGAGGCTTCAGGTGTATTCCCCTCTTTTCAGGTGTAACCTCTTAATTAGGGGTTACTCTGGCCTTTAATTCAGGTTTGTATTGATGTCCTCTGCTTTCCAGATAACTGGTGGTCTCAAGTGTGCCCAAGATACTTCCTCAGGCTAGTGGACCTGTATAAAGGTGCAGTGGTTTACCTCCTCAGTGGAAGGAAGACGCTGTTGATTCCAGTCCTGTTCAGCAGCTACATTACAGCTGCTCTCAGACTCCTGGAGAAACTCCACAAGGTAAGGGGAAAGCCTGGGCATGTGTTGCCTCAAGATGATTCAGTCTTGTTTGCCCTTTGCCACTTGTCAGGGGCACAGTGGCTGTGGGCCCTGGCTTGTAAGCCATGTCACTGTCCACCAAGATACCACTTAGGAAAGATGTTAGTGGTTTTCCTGAATCCAGGGTACTTGAAGATTGCTTAGGCCTGTCTCAAACACTAGAAATACGAAGAGTGCTGCTGCTGAGCCACCAGACTGTGTGCACTATGGCATCACAAATACCTGTCTCTTGATGGTCTCTCTACCACTGTGTTGTTGCTGGGTAGTCTGTGTAAGGAGGAGAGGGAGCTAAAATAAGTCAGAAAGAGGTTTATCTTGATTCTTCTTGGTTTGTACTAAAATATAAGAGACCATGTGTTTTTGCAAGACTTTCTGAGTCCTTCCTTTGCAAGCTGCTATAATTGATTTTATGAAAGCAAGTCTGCATGTTCTGAGAAAAGTGCTGAATATATCTATGTGTTAAAACCCATCTGTTTTCTTCACTAGGTAAATCAGAAGGTTAAACATGTGGAATATGATAAGTTTTATATCCCTGAGATTTCCAGCTTGGTGGACATTCAGGAGGATTATCTCATGTGGTTCTTGCATCAGGCTGGAATGGTAAGAGGGTTTATGTATAGTCATGAAATAGCTGTCCGTGTTTGTGTGTCTGGTTGTAGATCTGTATTTTCTGTATCCTTAATGATAGTGTAATCTATTCAGTATAGGAGCATCTATACATTAAGTCTCTCAGATTTGAGTACTCGGTGGCTTGACAAAATAGACTTTAAAATAAAGCTGTCAGAAGAGCTGGAGCTAACAATATTTAATAACACTTGCAACAGTCTCTGTGATTATTCATGTGAATTTCGTTCATTCCTTGCACAAGGAGATTAATTCAGTCACTGGATCCTTTTAATGTTATCGAGACCTCAGGAGCCAAGTCCTATTTTCTAAAATTATAATTTTTACCCTTTACTTCTGCTGTTTAGGCAGGTATTGTGAATAATGTAGCCAGTGATCTTAAAATGTTGCTCTGTAAGAGGAGGCAGTGGCGTTCTGGCTAGGGGACTGAACCAAGCCTCAAGAGATGTGGGTTCTATTCCTGGCTCTTCCAGTAACCTGCTGGGTGATCTTGGGTAAGACCCTCCACCTCTTTTATGTCTCACTTTCCCATCTGTAAGAAAGGAGATAACTAAACTGAGGGCTTGAATATGCTGTGTGGGAACCCAGTGAGATTTTTTAATTATAGCAAGGAAAGGAATCCCAAGTGTGAAAAAAACCACCAAAAAACATCTGCCAAGAGATGCTGCAAGACTAAAACCTGACTGTAGTGATAATTTTTGTGTGTGTTTTTATGGACTTTCTAAATGTTTTGTGTGTTTTCCCCCCTACCCCCTGCTTTCCATCATTTAAGTAGTGCTGCTGTGTGCTTACTTTTAGTGAGCAGAACAATAAAATACTGACTCAAATTTCTGTAAGTGATAGTTAAAAAGAGTTAAAAATGTGTTGATGTTGCTAATGATGAGTAACTTGCATTGCAAGGGTGTTCTTTTATTGCCATGTTGTTGGCCTTATGGTCTCTCCTATTGTTTCGTATGGTTTCTGCCTTGGGGGTAGTTTTTTTGGTTTTCTTCCTAAAAGTAACTTAGGCTAACATAGGCTTCTATGCCAGTTAGTGCTCTTAGTAACATTTGATGTTCATGTTTTGTATTGGACTTCTGCATTTTCTTGACACAAAGTTCCCATGCTTTTCTTTAAGAGGAAAAAAATGGGTTGTTGGTCCTAGAGGAAAAAAATTTACTATGGGTCACCTTTGAATAAATCCATCAAAAAAAAATACAAGACACAACAATTGAAGGAGTAAAAGATTTTCATATTTTTCTCTTTCTTTCACAGAAAGTAAGGCCATCTATCATGCAGGTAAGAAAATTGTTTTTCATTACTCTTATTTAGAGAAGTGTTCTGAAAGCTGTAGATAGGAACCAATCTGCCTGCCTTTCTTGCAGGATGCTGTGACCCTCTGCTCTTATCCTTTCATCTTCGATGCTCAGGCTAAGACAAAGATGTTACAGACAGATGCAGAACTACAGATGCAGGTAATCATTTTCTCTTCCAATTTTCCTGCCACATTTCTTTCTCTGCCTTTTGCAATGGTGCCTGGCTGGAAAGGGTGTCAGATGGGAGTTGGTGTGTGCATCACATTATTGTTTCCATGATACAGCAGAGCACAGTAGCTGGAAAACCTCTTTGCCCTGGATGTTCCAAAGGCAGTGCTTGGTATCTTTTCACTTCAAAATGTTTGGCAACATCAGAACTGCCTGATGTGCATGTGGTGGAAATTTAAACTGTAAAGGGAAGGAGTAATTATATATTTATGATAGTCCAAGGATAGGAAATAAGGTGAGGTCTCTATTAGAGGAGCTGTAAGACTGGAGAATTAGACAAACTTTCTGGTAAGTGGACACTTTTTCAAGTTTCTGCCTACTGCAGGAGTGGTTGTTACTTCTAACAGCGAAGTGAGTGTTGAAGACCAGCTCCTGATGCTGCTTGTGGTTGCAAGCAGGAGCTGTTGTCAGCAGCCCACCCGCCTGTTTGCAAAGAGGGGCCCAGACCTGAGGCGCTCCAGGAGTGTGGTGACAGGAGGGGTTCAGCTCCAGCACCCTTACCCTGTAGGTGGCAGCCAAGCCAGCTCACAGCCAGGCTGTGACAAGGGCAGCTGGCCTCTGTGCCAGTGTAAATGTCGCAGCACCAGGCATTGCTCATGCAGGGGCCTCCTGAAAGAGGTAAAGCATTGGGCACTGACCCTTCATCCAGTGCAGCTGGGTTTGGGGCTAGTCCCATCCTTTGTGAAATGAGTTTGCTGAGGTCCTTGGTTGTCAGATTTCTTCAGCATGGAAAACTCATCACAGTTACTTGTGACCATGGTGCTGGTTCCAGGTAATATCCATCTCTTAGCTCTTCTAGGCTGCTTGGGTACATAGCCTGCAGCAAGGCAGAAGAGGCTCGGCCTATGTTCAGATGCTGCAGGCACCTTCTCCTGCTTTCATTTTGTCACCCTTCTGCGTATGTTTTCAGCTGCCCAGTTGGTGAGCAGTGCACTGCTGAGAGGAGGGTATCAACCTTATCTTGGTGGAAGAGCAGACTGGTAAAGGTTTTGCTGCCCCCAGAGGTAGGATCTTTAGGAAGGCAATCACATAGGGTCAGAGAAACCAGTAGTTCTGTGAGTGCTAGAATGAAGGAAGCCTAGTTTTCAGGGGATTTCTGTCTCAGGTTTAACTAACTTTGGAACTGAATTTTCAAATGTGAATTTGCCATTTACTATGGACAGTGGATGAAAAGAAGCATACTATATGTGGCCAAAGCTTTGACTGGACTTTATGTCTTGCCCAACTCCAGAAAATCCACGTGGATGAGGGGTTTGAATTGTATGTGGTGGGTTCCCTGGTGCCTTGCCAGATACAGTTGTCAACTGGCTCCTTGCTTGGTGTATTTGTAGCACTGCTTTCCCTCATGGACTCTCTGACTCTTATCAGGGTGTGTTCACACTTAGTTTCTGGACTTGGTAAGAGCATGAATAAATCTTCTTTTTACCACCGACCTGCCTAATGTAAAAAAAAAGTTCAGGAACTTGATCTCTTTGTTACTCAAACTTGGTGAAGTGATCAGTGGACGCAAAACATGTTGGTATGGGAAATGGCGGGGGAATAGGTAGGCGTACAGGCACGCACACTTGTGCAGAGTGAGCATGTGATTCTTGAGCCCTGGGAAAACCAAAATAAAAGCGCAATGCAGAAAGGAACACCAGGAATATATTTAACTGTTTTCCTTTCATAGGAAGAAAGAAGTTGAGCAGTGGCTGGTTTTCACTCCTATTTTATTTACAGGTTGCAATAAATGGTGCAAATCTGCAGAATGTCTTCATGCTTCTCACATTGGAGCCTCTGCTGGCCAGAAGTCCTTTCCTGGTACTTCACGTTCGCAGGAGTAACTTAGTTGGCGATGCTCTGAGGGAGTTGAGCATCCATTCAGACATTGATTTGAAAAAGCCTCTTAAAGTAAGTTTTCCCCATATCTTTAGCACCCTCTCGCCCAGCAAACATTTCTGCAGCCTTTTTAACCGTTCACATTACCACTTCACCAGTGTACAGTAGCTTCTGCGTACGTATAGCACACGGGAACGCTTGACCTAACCAAGGCAAAGGTAGAATGTTTTTTTTTTTCCTGACTCCTGGGTTGTCTTGGCAGGGGGCAGCTTACAAGATGGCAAGCAGAGCATTTGCTCTCTTCTCCCAGTATGTCTAGTGTACAAGGGGCAGGGGAGGAAACATTTCTGTGATATTATTCAGTCTCTGTTTTGCCCTTCTACAGGTTATTTACAATAGGACATGTTTTGTCTCTGAGAGATTGCTGCAGCTATCATGTTGCTGGTTTGGTTATTGGTACAACAGGTGGTTATTTGTGATTTGTATGAGGAGTTAAAGACTTTCAAAGTATCTGATTTGCCACCTGCTGTTGCCTTTCTGTCCCTGCAAGCAGAGCACTGAAATGAGCTCACAGGTTGCAGTGAGTTTGGGCACTTAGGACAAATTGCTTTGCATGGGTTCCAATTAGAAAGATGTCAGTTTCAGCTCTGCATCCCTGTTGCTGACTTGCTTTTTCTGCAGGTCATCTTTGATGGTGAGGAAGCTGTTGATGCTGGAGGAGTGACAAAGGAATTTTTCCTCCTGCTTTTAAAAGAACTCCTCAACCCTATCTATGGCATGTTCACTTACTACCCAGACTCAAACCTGCTGTGGTTCTCAGACACGGTAAGCCCTTGCCCTCTGTACATGCAGGTTGAAATAATATGCTGCATTTAAATTACAAGGAAGTTAGTGGCAAACTATAGGAAAGAAATGATCTTCCTCTTGTTTTCCACCCACGATACAATGTGAACTCTATTTTCAGTTAGTGTAAATAGGTCCATTAACTTTAGTAGAATGGCAGTGGTTGTGCCTATTAAGGAGTTGGCTCTTTCTCTTTATTCTTATCCCATAATAAAACTTGTATTAAGGGTCAGATGACAGTTAATAGAGCTCTTGTTATCATGAATGTGACTGTCATGTGCTGTTGTACAGAACGAGAGGTTTAGGTGGTAATGGCATTAGAATTCTGTGCCTCCCTTGCTGTTCACATAATTGCAACCAATCCACTTAGCCATGCATCACTATCGCCTTCAGGATCTAAACTTGTTAAGGCTTTATGTGAGGAAGCTCTTAAACAGCAAAACCCATGGTTTGTAGTGGAAGGTGGTTTGTTTTGGGAGAGTGTGGAGTGCAAGATCTGTATGTGTCAGATAGCATTATGCTGGAGGTGGTAGTTTATGTCCTTTTCTTCACCTTCCTAGGTAGCAAGATGGGAAATGATGTTGTCAGTCTTCCCCTAAGTTTTAGCTGCCCTGGTGGGGTTCTTTTTAATTTTTTAATTATATTTTACGAGGAAGGAAATTACATGGTATCTTTGTAACTTGTAAACAACGTTATATAGCAACCACTCGTTGTGTTAGTGCTACAAAACAAGTCTTTTGACACTAAGAATAGTGACAGTGCAAGCACTGAAAATAAATCACATAGTTGGAACATTTAACATAGGCAGCCAGTCTGTGACTGACATACCTGTGTGAGAGTAAATACGTGAAGAAATGAAGTTCAGTATGCCAACACCTTTGCTGGTATATTTGCCTGGGTGGCACTGTGGTTATGGAAAAGCTTTTAATTGCAAATAGGTTGGGTGATAGGGAGAGAAATGAAGTGTTGTTACTGTCTAAATGCAGAGGTATGTAAAAAGGAAATAAAAGGCAGATAAGGTAGAAAGCTGCTGTTGCTATTTCCACAGCTAACCATGGCTTATTAAAAGTATTTGAATGTGGTTTCTGAATCTTTATCTGTGCCACATGCCAGCAAGGAGCTCACAGCAACACTGGGACCTGATGGGAGCTCTTTGATTTTGTCCCAGCTGGAAAAGCAAAGGCTCTCTTCATAGTGCATGGAGGAAAGGGGACTGTGCATTGCACCAGTGTGTCTCATTAGGATTTCTCTGTGTGGTTTTGCAGTGTTTTGTAGAACACAACTGGTTTCACTTGATTGGCATCATATGTGGTCTTGCAATATACAATTTCACAGTGGTAGACCTTCACTTTCCCTTGGCTCTGTACAAAAAACTCTTGAATGTGAAGCCCTGCCTAGAGGATTTGAAGGAGCTATCACCTACGGAAGGAAGGTATGGAAAACAAAATTTGCAGCTTTTCTGGGAAGGGAGACCATCCAACTGAGAACAAGAAATACCAAACTAGGTAAAAGCTGATCAATAAAACACCTCCTGATCCTTTGAGTGACTGATTAATTTGGGGGACTGTGATCGTAGGGAAATACATTAGCTGGTGGTGAGTTTCATGTAAGAGTTCTCTCCCACAGACCACTGGATCCATCTGCTTAGTCTCTCACCCTCCTGACCCCCTGAAACTGAGTATCAACACAGCCAAAAGATACCTAGCACACCTCTTTGAGAACAGGGGTGGTTGCATGCATGATCCCAGATCACAGCCTCAGCCTTTCCCTCAAGTCAGGCTCGGGTCTGCTGTGTGTCTCATGATGTAGCCCCAGGTGGGAACTGTGTGTAATGTTGTGAATTGTCCCATCCCTGAGCCAGTGTCGCTGCGACCTGCTCCCATACCAGGAAGAAGTTGAATAGAGTGAAAGAATTACTTTTTCTGAACGGTGTATTAAATCTTTCTGCCTAATTGTATGGGGACATTATTTCCCTCTGACACTGAGAAGTGAAGATCCCACTGTCTGACTGCTGTTTTAGTTTTTTTCTTCTGAGTTGCCGTCTGATTTGTCTGCACCAAGGGACAGCTGTATTTGCAATAATGAGATAAAATGCCAGGGAAGACAATAGCAGGATTTTGAGGGATAGGAGAGTATTTTTTACATAATGGGGATACAGATATAATCCACCACTCTCTCTTCCTCCACTCCCTCGGACCTTTGTGTGGTGATGACAGAACTAGAAACGTAATCCAGTTAAAGGTGATCCATGTACTAGGTAGGCATGGAGTGTATTGATAATTTCTATAGATTGGCATTTATCCTGCATCCAACAAAACATCTCTTCATTTGAGGTATATTTCTTTCTTACCACTTGGGGTGACTCAGATTCTTTCTCTTGCAATCCTGTTACCCAGATGTATGATGCTGTTTACTTCTGCTGAATTTGTTTTCCCTGTTAGATGTATGGCTTTTTAAATATCTAATATTTGTTTTCTCATGTCTTTCCCTACCTGTTATGTAGGAGTCTTCAGCAACTTTTAGATTACCCTGGGGAAGATGTGGAGGAGACATTCTGTTTGAATTTTACAGTAAGACACATTTAATATATAAATTCTGTGATTATGGTACAGTTGAAGTCTGTCTATGTATTCACGTACTTGCCTATAGCACATACCCCATGTTAATGTTAAAATGTTCTTTGCTGCCAGCCTCCCTTGTTCTTTTGTATGTAGTCCTGAAAACTGAGCTAGTAAGTAGATTAAGCAGAATGGTTTTCAAAATAACTGTGTTATCACTGTGACATGTGCCTTAAATGCCAGTGGCTAACTTCTCATGCTAGATAGTGAGAGGTAATTCCAAAATCCTCCTTTAAAACAGAAGTTAGGTTCTGACATCAGTAAGTCAATTCTTGAAATGCTAACACAATTTAGAATTTCCCTTGCTGTCCTAATACTAATATTTTTCTTTTTAACTTGAAAGTTTGTAGTGTGTGTACTTGGTCAGACTTTCTTAGGACCAAAATGCTGGAGGCTGTTGCTAGGAGACTTGCTGAGGTACTCAGCTTTCCTGTGTACTGCAGCAGTAAAAGGATTTTTTTTTTTTTTTAATAGCTAATAACCTAGATGCAATAGTTTCTGTTACACAGTAGAGATTCCCTGAAATTAAGAGTTCAATATTGACAAACTTTATAATATCAGATATGGCACGGCCCTCAACACGTGCAGGCGTTTAGAACCTCACAGAGAGAAATGGCACTGTTGTTCTCCGGCTATGTTCTCCTGACTTGGGCAGAGTAAGGCCTTCCATGTTTCAATGTCTTTGCTTCAAAGTCCTAATGCTCTAACAGGTTGAGAGTGATGGGTTCATCAGCCTGATTGGGGTTTTTGACTCTCTGTCCAGGACCTGTCCTGGATTAAAAACAAGGTACATGAAACTGCTATTCACTGTGAAGAACCTTGCTGAGCTAGGAGAGTGGTGTCCATTCCTTTGTTTCATAAAAGAGAGCACATAAGCTCTCATAGGTCAGACTTATCTCTGGAGTGAGTCAGACCCACATCTGACTGCATCTCCTGCAAAACAGAGCTGTAATTTGTGATGAGGTAATGAAGCCATAGTGATGATAATGCAAACTGTGTAAAAAAGGAGTCCTTTGAAGTAACACAAGAGACTTTTCTCTATTTTATTTTTCACACAAAAGGGCATTCTTACTCTCTTTCTTGCATTGTATATTGCATAGTATATAAAGACATACAGATATATCTGCTAAAACTTTGACATGAATAAACAACAGATGTCCCAAACATTGACATTAATAACTCATCTTGCATGTCAAAATCAGAGCCTCTTTTGTGAATGACAACTTGAAAATTGACCCTTTTTCAATTTTTTCGGGTAACCAGCTAATGTACAAAATATAGGTTTGTACTGGTACCATCCCTGGTGAAGCAAAAGCAGGAAGATGTCTGTGGTCATGTCATTTTCCAGTGAGAGCAGATGAATTAAACTACTAAGTTTCTGTTATAAAAAGGGAGTCCTTTTTATTGCCAGAGCTTGTGGGCTTAGTTAAAAATCAGGTTTTTAGTTATCAGTCTCTTGGGGTTTTTTTTCACAGGAAGTGTATCTAAAAGAATAATTTTTACTTCCTTTCTGAGTCCACATTTAGACTTATTGGCAGTCCTACAGCAAATATAAGTGATGGAAGGTAGGTGTGCTACACAGAGCAGAGAAAAGAAGTTTCTGCATATACAGTTTTCTCTGGCCCACCGTTTATATGCCAGTCATCAACTATGAAAGAGAACTCTGTATCTTACTGTGGGCATGTGCCCTGGAAAGTGCTTCTGGTAAAATTGATTTCCTGGTTTTGTACAGATCTGCAGGGAAAGCTATGGTGTGACAGAGCAGAAGAACCTGATTGAAGGTGGAGATAAAATTCTGGTGCAGAAGGACAATAGGTAAGCAGGGTGTATGTGGGGGTGGACTCATACTTGTGGTGAAGTCAGGTGCAATGCCACAGAAAACTTGTCTGAGGTGAAATGTAGGAGAGAATTAGAAGTCACTGCAAATAAATTCTGAGACCAGTTCAAAAGTTACCAGGCACTAGTGGCACTTGAACAAAAAGCAACTTTTCATCATCTTTCCACCCATGTTTGGAAAATGTCCCACGCACTTTTGGACGAACATCTTCGGTATAAAAGGCCTTCATGTAGACTCCTGGCAGTTTTCTCATTTTAAGTAGAGATTGTAGTATGATTTTGGCCCTTGAAGGTTAATATCCCTGATGGCTCAGACAGGAACTGTACATGGCCAACAAAACTCAGTCTGGCAAACTTGTTTATGCTCTTAATTCTGGAGCCGGAAACACTTTCCCTTGAGTACGCCCTGACCACCATCCCTGATTACAGCCATTAGGACCTACTGTACTTGGATTCCTTTCCGTTTGGCTGAACACCCCAGAGTTATTACTAGCACAGCTACCATTTCCCCCCCTTTTTTTTCCAGCTGCTGAACTATTTTCTTCTCATAATCCTGTAATGGGATTTCTATAAATGCCATTATTACTTGAAGCACTGTTCAGATTCTTGCTCTGCTGGCAAAACATTGTGATCCAGTGACTACTCAGCAGCATGGGTAGGGGCTTGTGCTAGGATTGCTGAAGACCTTGCTGGCAAGCCTGGAGATGAAGTAATTTCCTATTAATCTGATTATTTTAAAGGGTTCTGATTCCATCTAAAGCCATTGCTGTAAGAAAAGCTTTGCTGTGTTACCTCCTTACCTACCGTACTGCTGCCCAACATGGTGCAATGACACAGCTAAATAGCTGCCTCCATGCAAAACCTACAGGGAGATGGAGCAGTGTAATTCTGTCTCCCTGCAAGGAGATGATGGACTTGAGGGAAATAGAGGAGAGTTTAATTTACCCTTGCAACAGTGAAGGAAAGATGAAAATGGCAGTGATATTACCCTTTAGGTGTTTAAGCCAGGTATATACACTCAAGAGAAAAACAGCCATTTTTCTACTGTATGCCATGCAGTACAAAGGAACAAAGATTTTAGCTGAGCAAATGTTTGGAAAGAGCACCCAGGTTAGCTCCTGCAACTGTTTATCAAGTCAGGATGGGAAACACGAGAAGAAAATCCTTAAGGAGAAAGGCTAGTGTGTAGCTGCACCAGCTTAACATTCCAAAATTCAATTGCTTCATCTTGACTGGAGTTTTGAACTCAAGCTAACCTCTAAATCCAAGTCTAGACATGGCTGTCAGTTTACCTTACGGTGCTTAATGACTTCCTCTACTTTACATTCAGAGGCCAGGGACCAATTTGCTGTCCCCGTGGCCTGAATAGTTTGCTGTGTGCATGTCTCCGCGCACTGCCCTTCCCATGTGAGGAAAGTTCATTGGGAACTGAAGAATGCACAGGATTGCTTCCACTGAAAAATGCCAAGTGGGAAATGCCTGCGTTTTCCCTCTCTACTTTGGAGTTCATAAAATGTTCTTGAAAAAGGGTTCATGACCGTAACAGCCAGAGAGGTATTAAGCAACAGTTAAGTGCTTAATCAGCTTGGATTGCCCTAGTGTTCAGGTGACTATTGGGAAAATTACACTAAAACAAATGCACTGGAAAATAACACCTCCTTTGCTATATGATTTCTTATTCCAAGTTTCTGTTTTTGTCAGTCTGCTTCCTTGTATCTTGTTTTACTTTCTCACCTATCCCTTGCTGTTCTCGCATAATGTATGTGTTGATGATTCCTCCACCAAAAGGCCAAAATATTTCTTTCAGTTATGACCTCCTCAGCTAGAGGTTGAGGTATTGGATTCTATGCTGTTCTCTGATCTGCTTGTCCTTTGAGTGCAAGGTGGGAGCTGCTTTTAAACATCAGGCAAAAATGATGCGTCCACACATGGTGGTTTCATGTCTCGGTTTGCCACATTGGCTGGTGCACTATTCAGGTGTTAAAAAAAAATAAATACTGGGAAATGTTTTAAGTCACTGCACAAATGAAATTCTTGTGTTGCACTCAGATCCCAGTGCTTTGAGAATAGGAACAAGAGAGTAGAATGAAGCTGTTTAATCTCCCAACAAAGTCCAGAGACTGCCACAAGTTTCTTGTCAGTAACTACAGAATGTTGTCTTTAATGCTGTTCTTGGGAACCCTTGAAGGAAAACAGGGTTGTCATTCTGACAGGAGTCATTCTCTTTGCCATGTACTCCAAATGCAGAAGCCATATATTTATTTAACCAGAGTGCAACGGCGGAAGAGGAGATTTCTCTGCTTTCTTAGGCTATTTTCTTGCTCCGTAATGAGGGGTGGAGACTTCTTTTGGTAACTTTCTTTGGGGAGGGAATTGGCAGTTTCAGATGCAGACTTCAGAGCAGGATTTCCTCAGTCTGCCCCTGGACTACAGCTTTGGCTTTGAAAGCGCTGAACCACTGGTGAGGCTCATCAGGGACTGACTCAGCAGGAGCTGCCTCTGAAAATTCACTACACTAGGCTCTTGGTTTTGGAAGTGATAATCTGCTGGGCACTGTCTGTTCCCTCTCCACAGCAGAGCTCTTGCTCACAGAAGCCTGGCAGGCTGAGGTCTCGGTGGGTGGGCACAGACCCCTGAACTGAGTAACTCTGGACACCTGCAGACTGAGAAGATCTGTAGGTTATTTCTTGGACCTCCTAAACAGAGTGTTGCAGGAGCTGGGCCTGGGGTGAATATGTTCATTGGTAACTGCATCCTGCTGTTTGCTTAACACAGCCTCTCTGCAGGTCATGGGTCCCATAGGGAAGGGGGTTTCTGTTCCTGACACCTCCCCAATGCTTGCCATCACTCACTTTGTGGGCACCTGGATACAAGGCCGTTGGGTGGCTTTACTGGTAGTACAGAATCTGGGTTGTTGGGGAATAAGCAGACACATGGTGGTACTTGCTGCTGAATGTTGCAGTGACTCAGTGAGAGGAGGGCAGTGGGTTGAACCTGTTGGAGACTCAGGTTTGCAAAACACATTACAGGCAGAAACAGGAAAACTTAGCATCACTGCTGCTTTGGCATACAATTAAAAGTGCTTTCCTTTGCCTGCTTTCTCTCAATGCAATAGGGAAGAATTTGTTGAAGCCTACGTAGATTACATCTTCAATCTCTCCATCCATGAGTGGTACACGGCCTTTTCTACTGGCTTCCTGAAAGTGTGTGGTGGGAAAGTCCTGGAACTCTTCCAGCCCACAGAGCTCAGGGCCATGATAGTTGGAAACAGTAACTACAACTGGGAGGAACTGGAGGAGGTAAAGCTTTCCTCTTTTATTTATTTTTTTTTTTTCAAGTACCAGGATTGTTCAGTTGCATGAGGTGGGCATTAGCCTATGTCATGAGATGTGATAAGCCACAGGTGTCTTTTTTTTTTTTTAACGCTCCTTGTACACCTTGCTGTCATTTACACGAGAAGTTTCTTACTGGGATGTCTTGCTCCTGGTAAAGCTCGGGGAGGAAATTCAGGGTGAGGAAGGATGGGGAGAACGACTTCATCTGCTGTTTTTAGGGGTGAAACCTAATACTGAAGGGAAGACACAAAGTCAGGGTCTTCGCCTACAGTGAAACTCAGTTGTACAAGGGCAAAAAGTGCGCAGCCAGTGGGTCAAAGGGGAGTTTGGGCACCAAGTAAGGGTTGTTGTATCCTCTCAAAATGCATGGATGAGCAAGTTACTTGCTCTGTCTCAGCCTCAGCAGTAAAAGTAGCTGTGTAGTGCAGAACGTGTGATCCCATTCATGAGTTCAGCCTGTGAACAGGCACTCCAGGATTTCTTGTGACACCTGTAATGAGCTGAACAGCAGAAGCCTTTATGTCTGCCTTCCTCACATTGCTGGGAGAACCCTTGCTGGGTCTTTGAGCCATGCTGTTGCCCAGCACCCATTCTGGGTTCTGTTTCAAACCTGTCAGGCATTGATCTGATGTCAGATACTAGAAAAGATGAGATGTGGGTTCTGTGCTTTAGTCTTTGCTTTCTAGAGCCAGCTGAAATGATGTGATGTTTTGGTTTTTAATAGAGTGCTGTCTATAAGGGAGACTACACTGCCACACACCCAACTGTGAGAATGTTTTGGGAGACCTTTCATGCATTTCCCTTGGAAAAGAAGAAGAAATTTCTTTGTAAGTATCTTGCAGTGGTGCAGTATCTCCAGAAGACTCAGCTGGGAGTGTCTGCAGAGTTTCATTGCATTAAGTGCTAGAGGGTGATCCAGCATGAATGGCTATCTCCTGAGTTATCTGCTAGTCAGATCTGGGTTTTCCCCTCTATTGTGTTGGGTTTTTTTCTTCTTTTTTGTGCATTTTTACCCTCAGAATCACTGGGTGTGATACTTGCAGAGCAGGATCCAGTGCAGTCTCTCACTAGGTACTGGCGAGTTCCACCTAACATCAGGTGAACCTCTTCCCTGTGGGGTTGCAGAACACAGGTGCAGTTATCCAGAGTAACAGTGGTGTCTCCATCCTTGGAAATACTTGAAAGCTGGGTGCAGTCCTGGGCAGCTGGCTCTGGGTGGCCTGCTTGAGCAGAGGGGTTGGCCCAAAGGACCTCCAGAGGTCCCTTCAACCTTGGCCACTGTGATACTGTGATTACTGGAAAGTTAAAAGCCAGCGTTTTTGTGTGAGGCTTTTTTTTTCCTCCAAAGCAACAGTCAGCTTAGTTGTTCTGCATGTTTGAGTTGGAAAAGTGGCTCAGCCAAAGCGTGGAGGCTGAAGTCAGCAGCTCTAGAGAGGATCTCAGGAATCGTGGTACACAGCAGAGGCTTTAGTGGGTAACTCCCCTCATCCCCTCCCCAAACCACCATAGCAGGGACGGAGCACAAGGGTCACACTCAGAGGCAGAGTGACTGTGGTGGGGAGCAGCAAGGAGGAGCCACCCCTGATCCTGGCATCCAAGGTGTTGTGCCTGGGAGGGGTGGCAGGTGGGGGGGTGGCTGGGCCCCCTCTCCACAGGGATGTGCCCCTGCCATGGGCGTCAGAGAGCTTGGCTTTGCTCCTTTTAACCTGACCAGGCATGAGAGGGAGCTTTTAAGGGAAGGGTGTGCTGTGGGCTGCTCTATTTACACATTTGTACACCCAGCACCAGCCCTGCTCCCCTGCAGCTCTGTGAGCCAGCCGGGCCCTGCGTGGAGTTTGGTCAGGGCTTCGGCCCTCCAGGCACGGTCTCATGGCACAGGTGGGGGTGAAGTTTGCCTTCAGGTGCAGCCTTCGGTGGGAGGTCACCTACCTGAACTGTCTGACCTTCCCTCTTCTTCTCCCAGTGTTTCTGACAGGCAGCGACCGCATTCCCATCTACGGCATGTCCAGCCTGCGCATCATTATCCAGTCCACCACCAGCGGGGAGCAGTACCTGCCCGTGGCACACACCTGCTACAACCTCCTGGACCTGCCCAAGTACAGCAGCAAGGAGATTCTCAGTGCCCGGCTGGTGCAAGCCATCGATCACTATGAGGGCTTCAGCTTGGCCTGATCGGCACGGGAGAGGCATGGACACTTGGGTACGGAGGGAGAAAACGATGAGCTTGGGCTTTATTTTTGTAAGGGAATAGATCTGAACATTTTTTTTGGGAAAATATAAATAATAATAATAATAGAGATGAAGCAGTCTCAGCCTGATGCTTGCCAGCATTTTGTGGGGCTTCAGTAGGGGGAGGCTGTTGCTTTGAATTTCCTGATCTACTGAATTAAATCAGTTCAGTGGGCATTTCTGTTCTCCCTCCAACTTGACATCACTGCCCTCCTGGCAATTCCTTGTAGTTTGCTTTTATTACCCCTATACACACACACATACACACACACTTACCTCTGCTTTTAATCCAGTTTAAATATTTTGATGTTTCCTTGCATTTTAGGTTATGGTGGAAACTGAGGATCTGAGTAATCTCCTCTTTGAAAAACTGTGATTTCCCCCCATCCTTTTTTCCTCCCTTTTTAAATGCAAGCTGGTTCTTGCTTGCTTTGAACGGAAATACCCCCTCTGCCCTTTGGCCCTTGGTGGATGGTACTGGGCTGGGATGTCATTTGCGACCCCCAGAGCAGCGCTTTAGTGATGCTCTATCTTTTTGCACTGGGATGTCTCATGGAAAATATGGTGGTTTAGGGGGGTTGGCTTGTTTTTCCTCACTTGTTCTGTATTTTGTTTCCAAGCAATGTCTTCTTAAAGAAGCCTCAGAGTCCTCCGGAGCAGGGTTTGTGTTCAGGCTTGTGGAAGGACAAACCCTACCTGTCATAACGGGTTTCTCAAATTGCCTCTCTTGTGTTGTGTGTTTGTCTTGGCAAGTCTACAGACTACATGGGTGGGTTTTGCTGAGCCCTGTTTTTCCATCCAAACAGACCTGTTATTCCGATACAAGGTGAGGTGGCTGCTTTTACCACTACCACCTTTCTCCAGAGGACTCACGTGTGTGTGTGAACGTGTGTGTGCCGGGGTGTGTGAATGTATGAGGTGTTACAAGCTCTCCAGTCTGGTCAGGTCAAAGAAACTAGCACAAGATCCACTTTTGAGTGACAGCTCTCAGAGATTGGTTTTATTTTGGTAGCTAGCGTTAATTTATTTTGCTGTTTGAAAGCAGCCCCTTCACTTTTTGACAACTATTTTGCTGGAGGGGACCTCAAGGACAATCTGTATCAACTAGACTGGAAATGTAGAAAAATCACTACCTAAATCTATCCTGTGTGATTGGAGAGTCTTTATCTTTTTCCCCAGTCTTGCCACCCCATTCCAGGAAATTTGAATGATTCTTCCCTTCCCCCCCACCTGCCGCCATTTTTCAGGTCTTGATGTAAATCTCATTTTAAGCCTAGGGTGGTTTTGACATTGACTTGTTATTAGGACATATTATTTATGCACCATGTTCAATAGACAGTATTGAACTTGGCACCTCGTAACAAAAGGTTTGAGGCTTCTGGGTTGTTTTTTTTAAGACAAGCTGTGGGCTACGTGGAGAGCCCTCCAGCCTCTTTCTAATGCAGCATTGAAGATAAATATACAGTTATATCAAATGTTTATTTTCGATGTGTGTGTACATAGTACAGTATTATGCAATAAATTTGATGTTTAATTCTGAGTGGCTGCCTTCTTGTGTTGGGAAGTAAAGGAGAGGTTGCTCCAAGCACTGGCACTGCCTCTGCCCCTTGCCTCTCTGTATCTCTGAGCACATGGAGGGAGAGTACTGCTTTCCTCTGCCTTGGACCTGGTGCTGCTGAGCACTCAGGTCTCTCCCGTTGTTAGTTGCTTCTGTCAAATGCTGCCCTTCCCCATCCTCATGTGGATTTGGCTTGGGTGCTGGTTGCCAAGTGAGAAGCAAGGCAGGAGGCAGCCCCACCCCAAGGCACTTTGCTCTCTCCACAGAGAGAGCAGGAGTGGTTTTATCTGCGTGTCCTGTCTCAGAAAAAGGCAAGTCCTCTGTGGAAGAGCTGGGAATTGAGACCAAACCTGAGTCGTTCCATCTCTCTGTGCTTCTCCGTTTCTCTTGCCTTGCAGGCAGCAGGGTGTGCAGCTGTGCCTTTCCTCATGGCAGTGAAGACCACCAAGCCTTCTCCAGCTTGTGGCCTCCCCTGCCTGGTCCTGCAGACCCCTTGGCACAATGTCCCCTTGTCTCCCGTGGCCTGAGCACCCTGAGGTATGTGATGGGGTCTGAGCTGGGTGCTGAAGGCAGCGAGCCTGTGGCAGCCCTGCAGTACCCTGTGCCCCTCCTCTACTTCAGACCTAGCTCTTCCTTCATTCATTAACAGCAAGTAACTACTAGCAACAGGCCTGCTTGTGCAGGAGCTGTGGCAGCAATACCAGAGGAGCTGCACCACCAGACACTTGTAAAGGGAGAGAGTGTAGGTGCCTGTGCAGCCCGGATGTAGTTTGGGGGCTGAAAGACTCCCTCAGGCACCAGAGCCCATGGCCCTGGTTCCTTGGGGAACCCCCACCACCTCACCCCAGAAAGGGCCCAGTGAGTGAGTGCTCAGCACCATTTGTCAACTGCTGGAGCTGCAGCCTGAGGGTTCCACCAGCAGTGCACTGCTATATACTCTCAAAACAATACAATGTGTGCACATTACTGTGGGATCTGTATGGTACGATTGTGTAAGGTCTAGATACTGTTGTATAATAGTGTCTATAGACTTTGTATATAGTGTAGTGCATGTGTTGCATTATTGAAGATAACTTGAATTACAATATGTGTATGTTTTACATAATATATATATGCAAAGTGTGTGTATATGCATATTTATCCATCACACACACATTTCTTTTCCAGTAGCAGATGTCAGCCATGTTCAGCTGAGGACAAGGAGGAAGCAGGAGGGGCCAGGGCTGTTGTGTGAGGCACTTGTGTACTGAGCTGAGTCAACCCATGGCAACATCCCACATGGAATAAAAAACTGTCACCAAACACCTGCAGTCAAAATAATGATATTTTTGTGTTTTATACAAAATACAAAACATACACATAATGGTTTTCAATTCATTTATGTTAAAAAAGATACCAAAAATTCAATTTAAACTTGCTTACATAAATGGAGCCCAGAGTTGCTAAGGTGTTATTAGCTGTGGAATGCACTGGCTGCATGAGAATTAAGTCTGAAAAAAGTGATGATTAACAATTTTTTTTTCAGTCAGGTACCCTCACCCCACCCTGGTACTGGCTTCTGCACTCCAGCCAACCACAATATTTGCTGTACACCCTGGTTTGATGTATGTACATACCCACAGACTAGCAGACGGCTCACTGCATGCAGGTGTCCAAAGGGAGGCACGGGCTCACTTGAACATACAAGGTCCAGCAAATGTACAACGCTGTACTGGGAGTGACGATACAGCTTGGTGAGACTTGACTGCCCCCTCCAGTAGCTGGAAATGCCAATCCATTCCCATCTCCAAGGGCAAGAGCCTTTTTCAAGTTTTCCATGAATCTTCTGCATGTGGGGCACCAAGACATGCAGTGGATGGAGGTGAGCTGGACTCTCAGAGGCAATTTATGTGTCTCACACCCCAAGCAAAGGGCCTTCAACACCACATGCCATGATGGTCAAAGGCAACAAAACCTTAGTGATGCCTGGAAGGAGAAGGAAGAAGCCCAGGAAATCCTGCTCAGCCACTGGCATGGCTTCCTCTCATTTTGCATCTGTGCTTGTTGTCTGTCTCTGGTGTACCCATCGCAGGCTGCAACCATTAAGCAAATGCACCAGATGCACTGTGCCCTACTTAGTTGCCCTTTCTGCCACCAGTGGGTTAATTTGTACTTTCCCAGGTATTGACATCAATGCAAAATTTAATTTTGACTTGACCGGTAACCAGTTTGCTCCAGTTTGGTGGGTTTTTTTCCCACAAAGTGGCAAGGAAGAGGAAGAGTCCAGCTGGCTGAGGCTGGAGTAACTTCACTACTACTTTAAAAAAAAAATAAATGCTGAAGTGTATTTGAATGCTATTGCAAAACCAATTGCTTTCAGCAGGGCCAGGCTTTCACCCTCTGCACCTACAAAGAATAAGCTCCTGAGTTTTCCAGTAATGGCACTCTCAATTTATCATTTTATGGCTGGAAAGCAATTGTCTAAGCCATTGGTTAAATATTTGCAAGAGAAATCCCCTACAGAACTAGATTACCAGAACCACTGGACTGTATCCCAAGGGCAGATGACTGTTGTCACTTCCCCTCCCTTTCCTGTGCATAACACCAGGCACACAGTCCTGGCTCTGCTAATGCTCCTGGTGCCAACAGAATTTTTGGTAACACGGGGAAGGGAGATTGCTGGAATCAGCCCTCTCTAAGTGCAGTCACTAGGATAAGAGTCTTTTTTGCCCTTCAGGAATAGGGAAGTGTCCAGAGATAGGAAGGCAGTGAGGGTGGCCTTTCCACCAAGTTATCCCTCACTAGAGGGTCAATGAATTCACCACCTGCTACAGTTTTCAAATGCAAATCTGACTTCCATATGTGCACATGACCAAACTAAGTCCCCTCCCATGCTTGGCTTAGAGAAACCAATCTGCACCCAAATTCCTTTTCCAACAGTCAGAAGACATTGGATCCCTCCCCCAAGAGATGGGAAACAGAAATAGTGAACCCAAAGTCAGGCAGAAACCAACCTGAAGTACAACTCCATGCCCTGTGTGTACACCTGGCACCAAACTGGTTCACATGTGTCAAAGCCCAGGCCAGGTTCCCAGTGTCTGGCAGCCGAGCTTCTGGTTGTCCCAGCCAGCAAAGGGAACAGAGCAGCCCTGGGATGGCCCCGCTGTTTGATGGCCACCAGTTCAACCCCAGCACTGGGCCAGTGGCTGGCACAGCTCTACGAACAGGGAGAGCTTCACCTCCAGGCACTGTCACAGGCTCCAGCCTGGCTCTCACCTCAGCAGTGGTCCATCACTGATTTCCAAAAATCTCCAGAGAGGGCTCCTCAGGCTCAAAGATGTCTGGCAGCAGAATGTCCCTCTGAAACTTGCACACACCAGGAATAACAACCCACATGTCATAAGAACGATTAAAAGATAAGATGCTTTAATTTCACTTCCTTAAACATAAACATCCATTATTCAAACTGTTTACTCAGGAGTAAACAGAATAAAACTAAATGCAACTTGTAAGAATGACAAGTTTTTCCTCTGTCTTTACCTCTTGCAATCTTATTTTGTCCACAACCCGTTCATGGCCATCATTTACATAAACCACAATGATTTATTATACCACAACGTGGTAACACACAGACACACATGTCTGAAACGGCCCCAGTGGATGGGAAGCCCAACAGACCGTACTGCCATCTACAGCAGACAGTTTGTTCTAGCAACATGGAAACAGGTTGTCTTATACTAAACAGCTTATTTATATCACATAAAGTAGATTTTTGTACAGTACTTCACACCTTTTAAAAAGCAGAGTCTTGTATTTAATGTTCTCCAGTCAATAGTCATTGACGTTGGCACAGACAAATTATCAAACAAAACACACAGTTGTTGCTTGGATTGACTTAGTGTGGCAGGGCAAACATAACTCCTGGCTATTTGTGGTTAGTGGGAAGTCAAATCATCTGTGGGAGATACAAAGACAACGTTTTAGTGCTCAGGAGCCCTCCTCCTGTGCAGGCCTGGGAGAGGGGAGTCACAGCATCTGCAAACCCAGGACTAAGTTTAGCATTTGTACACGTCTTTCCAAGACTGGAGTTTTGAAATTCACTTCTCTACAACAGTCTTTTCTAGCAGTTCACAACTAGGCAGATGAAGTTTTGCTTTCTTTTTGCCATGGGGAAAGACTTAAACAGTTTAAAAAGAGAAACTGGCTAGGTGTGGGTTTTTTATTTTAATGTACAATCTCACTTAACAGGTTTTTTTACTTTTAGTTTTCAAAGTCCAAAAATATAAACTCTCTAAAGTGCATAACTGTACTTACATTTCATAGAAACTATCTGAAATTCTAGCAATACACCATGTAAACAGCGGTAACTAAGCATCAGAAAATGCTACAATCTCATCAGTTTAAAAATAAAATGGACTGTTCCCTACATATCATTTATCAAGATTTGTCAGGGCCAAAACCCAGCAAAACAGATAATTTATCAGTACACAGTGCAAACAGGCTTTTAAAAATAAGCAGAGAAAACATACTCCTGGGAAGCCTTGGCCCACTGAAAAAATGCATGATTATGAAAAAGGGCAAGAAATTGCTTCTCTTGTCCATTTAAAGGTGTCCAGGCCCAGATTCAGCAAAGCACCCAAGCTTTAGTCCATTGTAATTCAGCAAAATCCCAAAGCAGACCAGCTTGAGGCACATGCTCATCATCCAGGGTTTTGTTTTGTTGACCTGAGCCCAAACAATACAAAAATGAGCCAGTGCTAAGGACCTTTTGGTAACTCAGCATCCTTTCTCATCCCACACTTTTACTAGCAAAGTGACACTGCAGCCAGTTTGGCTCAGCTACCTTACCTGAAATAACTAGGGAGAGCTGACTATGAGAGGAAGAGCCTGCACAAACAGGCTGAAGGACAAAGGCACAGCTCTGGTTTCTGGGCTGCCCTGTGTTAAGACAGGGGTTTACCCTGGTCAGGCTTCCCTTCCAGTCAAACACCTTCAAAAGCACTTTTTGAGCCCGTCTGTCAGCCCAGTTAACACACCCAAAGGTTCAGTTTTGCAGAGGCAGAGTCCCACATCTCTTAGGAGATGAGAACTCAGCGCCTCTGAAAAGCCAAGCTTTAGGTCAGCACACAAGTCCTCCAGACTGTTGGGAAATAAGAAATTCAGTCTTTGCTGGTTTTATATAGAACAGGCAATTCTGCAGTCAGTAAAACACCAAACCAACCCATGAGTTCCTGTCCTAAGTGCTTTCACTAATGCACATCAGTGCCTTACCTATCAGGACTAGCAATGGGCATGTGCAACCCACTGGGAGATGGCTACTCTTAGAGTTCATGGGATCCCGAAGAGACCAAAACAGTAGCAGCTTTGGCAAGAATTAACACAGTACATATGGCAAGTGAAACTACCACAACCCAAATACAACTATTTGTGAGCCTACTTGCCCAAAATAAAGAGGGAAGGGGCAGGAGTTGTTCCGGGAGTCCTCTTGGCTCCTCTGGTGCAATGTGCATGAGGCCTGGCTACAACTGGCACTTGATTTCATCTCAGCCATTTGGCTTCTGCACATTGGCAAGGATCCCCTGAGGAGCTAAAGTACTATGGATGTGCTCTCCCTGGGACGTCAGGGTCAAGCCCTGGCTTGGGCAGACCAAGGGGTGCACTCAAGCCTTTGGAGCCCAGGTGGCCCAGGACTGCAGAACTGTGAGCCCTCAGCAACTTGCTGCCTTTCTCTCCTTCAGACAGCATGTTTGACACGAGCACCTCAATCAGTTGTCCCAGGACACTTTTCTGAAAGTCATAAGCAAATTTGAAAACACTGAGCTGTTCAAAACTTGCACCTGAGACACAGGCCCTTTCCACAGGCAAAACATGGCTCTGGGCTCTCAGTTCCCCGCAGTATCGTCTGTGCTGCTGTACCTCCTACACACCGGGAAGAAGAGACCGTCCTCTCCTGGCACCATCACAGTGTCACTGCTGCAGCCCACAAAGTGGTGAGGTACATAAAAGAAAAAAATTTAGGCTAGTGAGTATGTGGGACAACCATGTGGACTGCTCAGCTTAGACTCAGATGTTTGTATCAGATGATGAAGTACTAAAGGGGTTGGTCTTCCAGATATCTTTCAGATACTTTACACCAGATATTTAACCAACTACCAAAATCCCAAGGGATTCTGACTTAAACCTTTTAAAACCTCTTCTCTTCTCTGTTGCCCAATCATAGTCATAATGTCACAGTATCACCTTCCAAGTGGAACAAGCTGGCAAGAACCTTCCTGCACGGCTCATTTTCTTTACTATCCAAAACAGATGTAGGTACTTTCTTCTACTTCAGTTGAATTGGCCATCAAAAAGGTGGGAAGAAAACCCAACTCAAACCTGGGCAAAACTGCAACTCACACCAGCTCTGGGTGATGGTGACGAGATTCTTAGAACGTTTCTCTAGAGCAACAGAAGATGCTGGACTCCAAACAGTCAGGTCAAAAGTCTGAGCAAATCTTTACTGTAGCTACAAGAGAACAGTCTTGGCCCTACCTGATCTTTACATAAGACCAGTCAGGGCACTTGTCTGTTAAACTAAGGTAGAAGCTATTTGATGATTTCATTACTATTCATCCTACTGTGCCTCTTGCTATAATATTCTGGGAAAAAAAGAATAGCATGGCTGGCTTTGATATTCTAAATATTACAGGATCTGTAAGCAAATCAATACAGAAGGATCCCTTCAGTGCCGTCACTGAACGCGGTGTCGTGTCTCCTACGCTGGTAAACTCCGTTTTGGGCATCAGGCCTGGAGAAAGAGTGGGTAACAGTGTGTAGAGAGTGATGGAAATCCACCTGTCCTCCCTCTCCCACCTCCGGGAATGGCCCTTAAGTTCCCAGGGAGCTCCTCAGCTCTCCCTAGTCAGGCTCCCGCTGCATCCACTTCATGCATTTGTCCATTTGGTGCTCCCTCCTCTTTGTTTATTGGCAAACACAATCTCCTCCTTTACATGATCTTGGAGCTAATATCTCTTTTACTGATCAGGACTTCCAGCAGCCTCAGCTTGGCCTTTATCTGCTTGTATTCATTGTATTCTTCAGCCATGGGAGTGCGGTCTTCTTTCTGCACATTCCTAGTGGGAGTGAAAGCAGATCATGAAGATCTCTGTAACAGAAATGCCCTCCTCTCAGCAGCCTCCCTCTGTCCCCCAACAAGACCTACAAAGCAGCTGTTCTCCTCCACTCCTCATCAGAGAACAAAACCATCACTTTTATCCTTCAAGAGGAAAAAAAAAAAGAAGGGTAAACAAACTGCTCCAACAAAGTTTGGAACACTTGTGTATTGAAGCTGAACCTTATTTGAAACATGCCCTGCTTCTCTGAAATCGCCAGCCTCTACACAACAGCTGGAAAACATTTCAGGAGCCACCTGAGTGTCAGCCTGTTAGCATAACAAAATAAAATACAGCCTCCCTTGGCTTGGCACCACAGCACTTACAGAAACAGGAACACTTCTGAAAAGGAGCATAACATCTGATCAGATTGCTCTTAGCTTACATGAAAACTTCTAAAGTGTTCAGTGATTTTACAAAAACCTCTAAGGATGACGGCTGGTGGCAAGAAACAAACAAGATAGTTTAAGAGTACAAATACAGGAAAACATTCTATCAGCTCATTAATGAAGGACATTTTCTGAAAACAATAAACCTAGCAACATTAAGGCAGAAATACGTGTTAAACTAGTGTCTGAATACCTCACAGACAAGCAAGAATAGGACAGAAATCTAAACATGTATCATTAGGAAAAAACTCAATTATTTCATCACCAAATAACTCTTCCACCATTCCTGTCAGCTGTGCTAGAGGCAGCTGGATTTTCACAGTCTGTACTTTTGCTTCCCTCTGCTTGTCCTAAGACAAAGTTTTTGAAGAGGCCGTGGTCTCTGAAGCTCTTTGGCCTCTGTGTGTGTGTGCACACACAGGGGGAAGTAATTAATTTTAATAGACAACTGCAATAAATGTGGATATTAAATGATAATGATTGTGAAGAAATACATCATAGGGAATTCAGGTAACTTTCCATATTTGGAGCTCTCTGTAGATGCAAAACAGACTAAAAGTAGCTGAATAACAGAGAGGCAGCTCAGAAATTATTACCTTCCATTTTGTCGGAAAAAATTGTCTTCAAAGTCTCTCAATTTTTTTCTGATTCGCTTTTTCTCTTCCCTGACTTCTTGGAGCTGCTCTAACAGTTCAGGGCTATTGGGTTTAAAGATAAATAAGATTATACATATGAACACAATTATAACAGGAAACATACAGTGAACCTACAAATGTATAGTTGTATGTATGCCAAGCAACAGAGCTGCTCTGGCAACCTCATGTTACTTGAAACAAAAAGCTCTGCAAATTTAGCTCAGAAAAATGATCATACAATTCAGCTGAAGCCTCTAAGGAGGTCAAGTGTGCATTTCACAATTTCCAATTTCCCCAAGCCACACAATTCTATGAAACTTGCTGAAGATGGGTCTGGTTTTGGTGAATTTTATAGGTTCAAGATTCACTGGTCACAACTTAAGGCTACCACCTACATGTGTTGGCATCAGACTTAATTGTTTGAAACTAGCAAAGCTAGTTCCACTTGACCTCTCCAAAACCTCAAAAACCTTGCAGAGTAGAGGGTTTTCATGATAGAGGCTTGCCACTGGTGAAGTGGGACTATTATTTAGTGCTGGAATCCAAAGATGCAGAAGCCAAGTATCAGTATTAGGACTTCCCAAACTCTTTCATAATGAAGGTCTATTGCATTTAAAAATAAAGCACAAAAACTTCTGACTCGGATCATAAATGGAAAAAAAAACTAGACACTTTTCTGACAAATAAAATGTTGTCCTAGCAAGAAATAACTTTTTGAAGTTGCCTGTGAATTCAACATACATGGATGCTTCATGGAGATTTGAAAGCCCCATATCCTGATTGCTCCTAGATGGCATCTTGTCATCCACCGGCGAAACAAAGCCATCAGCATCATCTTCCAGCTGATCCAAGAAGCTACGCACGCTGAAATCTGTTTTCATCGTAATTGTGAAATCTGGCTTCACACTGCTGTCCTCCTCGGACCCCTCCTCTTCCTCCTACACACAGGGACAGGGCACCCCCACAACAGAACAGGTTACTGCTTCCCTTCTCAGAAACAGGTTCCTCCTTTCACCACATGCACTGGGGAACACGTATGAAAAGAAGTGGATAGGCAGAGCAAACACTTCAATTGCCAAGCAATATACAGGACACCAGGAGACCATCAGTAAGACAGCCCATACCCAAAGCATGACAGAGAAACTGCAACCACCAGACTCAGATTGGTTAAGGAGACCCAGGGCAACACAGCTGAGTAAAAAAAAAAAAAACCAAAACCTGGGGTTCTTAGCAACACTTTGTTTAATATATGTATTCTGATGTAAATCAACCCACTTACAGTCATTATGCATACTGTCTAAAGCACATCAGCCATCCTCTGCCTTTTCCTTACAGCATACACCTGGCAGCGTAAAGGTTTCCAGGTTAAAATGTGGAATATTCTCTCAATAGTTGCAGCTCAACAGCTCTCTCTAATGGCTAAATCCAAGACCTCAAACGCTCACAGAGTGATACCAATGAGCTCAGATCAGTCTTACCACTGCCCAAATGTGTGACATGACTGACTGTAAAAGGACTGCTGTTGCTAACATGTTCCCGACATCAGCTCTGACCATTTAGCTGGAATACGCTAAAAATTGGAGTGGAAACTGCTAAGTCTGAACTCTGCACAGTGCACTTTCCAATTTCCCCAAGGCACACTGATGAACTGGTTGTGTTCCAATTTTTTACAAAATTTACGGACATGAGATCTGAAAGTCCCTGCTGTACTTGGTATTCACCAATTCACAGCATTCTTGAATGTAGGGCTTGTCCTGTGACACTGTCCAGAAATTATTTTAATTATCAGGGAACAGGGCCCAGTCTCTTACGTATGGAGACATTTCTAGAAGGCAGTTTTCAACCTTAACATAAAGAATGAGGGATGGGCATGAGAGAAAGGTAGTAAACGCCAGCACGGGCAGTAAATCTCTTAAATATGTAAGTATGTGTATATATATATTTATTTTACAGCCATGTAACTCTAGCCAGGAAGGATCTAAGCACATGCATATCTTTAAAAGCTTTTGAGAGCTAATATCACTGAAGTCTTCAAAACAAAAATATATTGTAGCACTGGGATCAAAAGAAGACATTTTCTTGACTTTTTTTTTGGTGTGATTCCTTGTGAATAGTTCAATTGTTCCTAAGAGATTACCCCTATATTTCAAGCAAAAAGGGAGAAGGTAACACTAGGACCTGGCCTAGTCCCATTAAATCCTCAAAGTCAATGATTCATATATGCATACATTTAAATCAAACCATAGTTTGCCCAGAGTTTTCTTTTTAAGTTAAAGCTCTAGACTGTGATAATGCACTTCAAAGCCACAGGCTGAGAATTACAACCAAGCTTGAGGGTGAAATAAACATTAGCTGGGGAGAAGTTTTGAGTAGTAATAATAATAAAAGATATAGAGAAGTCTGAATGCACCTCAGGAAAATCTGCAGGGAAAGATAACTTGTGAAAGTTAAAGCAATACCTAGCGACCCATTTCTCCAGATGTAAGTTGTATAGCTTAAACAGAAGGCATAAACCAGCAGTCACATACTGTTCTTAAACCCTGCAAACAACTCCAAGCTGAACTGGGGAGGGAAGATCATTCATTTACCAGTCCCCAAACATGCCATCCTGCCTGGACAGGTAAGGACAACCAGGGCTGCAGCAGAACACCAGTCCTGCTGTGGTACAGAGGAGGATTTGCTAAGTCAATCTAAGCAACAAAAACAGTACATTTTGTTTTAGGAGAATCTCTCTGGCACCAAAGGAGAAGCTCCCATGCCCTTTCCCAGGTGAGCTTCTGGAAAGAAAGTAAACAGACAATTCTCATAAGCAGTGTCACAAACTGCTCCTGAGGACAAATGCAAGGTGTCTTCCCCATGGATGCCCGTGAGCCTGTCTGGCCTCAGTACAGGGCACCACTATGCTGCCCAAACCAGCAAGAACTTAGGTGCCCATGGGAGGAAGAGAAACTGCAGAAATTTCGTTTGTTTAGACCTCAGAGCCAAAACACTGCATCTGGCTATCACATTTTGCTGTTACAAATGAAAGAGCAAATTAAAAGGATTCTTAGCAAGAACTCTAATAGAAATGGCCATCTAAGGCCTTCCATTTACACAAGTCTCTCACAGGAATCTTATTATAAACCTGCACCAGCATTTACACCTTGAACCAGAATGATCTTCAAATCCATTTAACGTGTATGTGCTTGGATCTTTGGGTAATCATGAGGCATTCCAGAGTTACAAATATGAAGTCTATAGAATATCCTATCATTGGCACTCACAGAAAGTAAGAATCCCAATGATTTTTTTCAACACAACATTCAAAATATTGCATCAAAATGTCTGGTAAGGCTTCACCTCAAAACACTTTTCAAGCTTTTAGTCAACTCTCCCAAATGCTTCAAAAAACCCCAACAACCCGATTGTCAGGGGCCTGTCAAATAGTGTTCTGCCCATAGAGGATCTATGCAGGGGCTCTTTTGGGGCCTTTTGGCCATTTCCTCTCTTTAGTTCTGAGTGTAGTTCAGTATAAAGCTGTCAGACAGCTTCACAGGGCCCCACCCTGATCTGTCACCCTGATCTTCAGTCAGAAACCTCTCCAGGCTTGTATCCCCTGTAGGACACTGCTGAGCTGGTTCAATGCTGCCCTGGCGCAGCACCAGCCATCAGAGATCACCATAACTGACAGCTGGAAATTCTGACTCTAGGTGCAAGCATAGGTGAAAAACAGAGGACACACTAAAAGAAAAAACAGAAGCAAACAAAAATACTCCCCCACCAGAACACTAATGCAGATCTGATCCAGCTGTCATCTAGAAAATACTAAGAAGCTCAGTGACCATTAACCAGCCTCCAAACAGCAGCTCAGCATCTTCAGTCTGCAATCTGGTATCAATGAATACGTGCCCTGAATAGTCCACTAATATACAATCTACTGTAACTGCCTAGTAATCAAATCACCTTGGATCTGCAGTACTTACACTATTAACCAAGCTCTAGCTGGGTAACAGACAAATGACCCAAGTGTGCTGAAGCACTTTTTTCCCTTTTTGCATTGCAAGGGTACCAAAAGTAAGCCAGGGCCCAGCCCCATGTTCTCTGTTCTGGTCAACTGTTGGACTTCACTCCTCAGGAGAAGGCCCAATATCGTAGCAATCGTCATCACTCAGAAATATTGCTCCACAGCAGCAAGAGAAGAAAAACAACAATCCTGCCATCCAAATGACCAAGCATTAACTAGCAGAACCAAGTTGTTCTTACTTCCATCCTCATGTGGCTTAGCTAGAAATATCCTTCACCAGGTGGTGAAACAGAGCCTAGACAAAATAAGCACGTGAATGGGAGTAGGTCAGGATCCTGTAAGTGCCCTGGCTGGCTCCATGTGCGAGTGTTAGTTTTGTGAGAGCTCATTCCTGCCACGGTGCTGTGTGCAAGCCACAGAGCTTTAGAGTGAGAGAAATTACAGCAAAACAAGTTAGTGTCATTAAAAAAGAAAGGAGGAAAGCAAGGAAAAAAGCAAGATACAAGGGTAATTGTGATTTTTATTTTTTTTGGAAGCAAAATAAAATATATTATGTGCAGATGGAAGGGGAAGGAGAAGGACAGGAAAGAATGCAAAGCCAAGGAAATACTGTAGTCTTATCTACAACAAGAAAAGAATCTGATCAGAATTGGCGAGGCTTAAAGCACCTACTGATTTTTCAGGACACTGCAAAAAAATCAACACTGACAAAAAAAAAAAAATCAATCATTCTCTTTCATTGGTATAAGGGGAAAATTGATGCAAACTGAGCAATTAGTTAGCAGCTGGAGGTCTTCACCTTTATTTCCTTGAAGAAGGAAGCTGTTTCGCCCTCGATAATTGGCTGCAGCAAAGGGCTTCTCCGCTTGCTGGAGGGGGAACCCTGTGACAGGTGTTAACAAGTATGTTACATTGTGAACCCCCTTCTCCTCCACCACCTGCTCTCAGCTCATTCTCACCCACACATTCACTCCCAGCTCACTGCTGGACCACCAGGAGAAATGTATTTCTCACAGAAAAAAAACATTCCTGGCAAACCCCCTGAACCTCGGGCTGATTTCTCTCAGTGTGCTCCTTAGCAAAGGACATCACTGCCAATCTCCTTTAAGAAAAAAAGCTTGGATGATAGAATACTAGCTGGGCAGTAAATACAAAAGCGAAGGCTGCACGAAAACAATCCCCAGCCCAAAGCCCATACACACACACACACACACAACATCTGGATGGCTCTCCAGAGCTACAGTGTAAGCTCAGCGAGGCTCTCCAGACTTGCTTTCCAGGAGCTTCATTTCCCACTGAAGCGCCTAATGATGCAGAGATGGATTTTCAAATGTATCCTGACTCTGTATGAGCCTCTCACTGTTCTCATTCAAGGGGCTGGGGAAAGCCAGTCTCATCTCTCCTCTGATAGCCACTATGAAATTTCAGTTTTGTGTCTAAACAGGACCTGAGCTCCTTTGAGAGCTTTGTGTTAAGCTGCCCACAGCACACCTACATGGCATCTTCCTTCCTGATTGCCAGCACTGTCTTCACAACATCCATTTCGGGGAGCATTTTGCATATTCAGGGAGGAACAGCTTTTTGTTATGTTTTAAATGCAGGACTGGGACCACCTCCCACCATGTGCAGAAAAAAGCCTCACTTCTCAGTGTGACTGCACTGAGGAATACTGCCAGTCCGTTCATTTTACGGGCTGTCTATGAAAAGTGGGCAGGACATCAGCACTGCTTGGGAACAGCAAAAAAAAAGTAAAGGTTCATACATGATGGACATAGTAAACAGGAACCATGATAAAACAATTCTCTTTCCATAGAAAGGCTCCAAATATTCTGTGTGGGTTTTTTTTTTTAAAAGTGACTTACACAAGTTGTCTAAAATGACAGTGAATTTGCTCCCTGGAGGGGTATGTTGAGTTCCTTGCTGGTGGCTGTGTCTCCTTGCCAAACCACCACCAAGAATGAGGGAATATCTACCATTTGCAGGATCTCTTTAATACAAATTAAGCATTAGAAGACTGCCAGCCCTTTCTTTCAGCCAAGTACACTGGTATGTCCTGTGGGATCTACACAAGTCTGTGTTCCTGACATACAACCCTGTGTAACCAAGCAGCATGAAAGACCTACAGCTCAGCGTGGGTTGGTATGGAAAAGGAAGTGAGGCTGTAGCCAAACAGAAGATGATGAAGTAACAGCAGCAGCCCAATGGAAAGAGAAGAAACAACACAAAGTGAGATGCGTCCCATGGCTCATAGGTGGGCACTTAGAGACCCTTGATCAGCTTTTGCCCTACTTCAGCATAAGGGGTGTCACTGATTCACTCATTTGCTTGAGCTTTGAGCGATCAGGGAGGTTGGGAGTTGGCCTTAGTGACTGTGTTCTACGCAGAAGTGTGGTGGTTCCTGCTTCCTCAGCTTGAAACCAAAGAAAGAGCCCCCAAAAGAATGCTCTACTCACAATAATAGGGATGGTGTTGGCTCTGGAGAGGATCTGTTTGACCAAGCGATACCTGTCATACAATGGTTTCATCACCTGTCGTTCATTTTTGGTAACCTGAAAGGGAGAAAGAAGAGAGATCCATGAAGCCTGAAGCAGTACTCCACTCTAACTCACATGCCTGTCATCACCATTAATCTGAGGGAGCTTGAAGGGAATTGTATGGAGTCGACCCGAGAGCAGCATTAGCCTTGCAAGTGGTAATGCTCGTGTACTCATTGCAACTCCTGTGCCTGGTGCCAGCTGAGCTGTGGGTGGAGTGTCTGGTAGAGGTGGCTGTATGAGACAGGTGGTTTAAATGACAATTAGCTGTCACGTCCACAGTGCAAAATGACCCACAGAGGCAGCAGTCTGTGCTTGCAATCACAAAGTACAAGATGAGGTTTCCCATCCTTATTGCTGCAGCTGGCCCTCAGAGGCTGTATTTATGATGCAGGAAAAGAGAAAGGAGCTGCAATGACTGGATATTGCAATGTAAGGAGACTCCCCCCAACTAGGTTAAACAACAGATTTCATAAAAGCTGACTTTCTGGATTCGCTATTCCTCCTAATTTCCTGTCCAAAAGCCACCAGTTTTTCACTTTTTTAACCCCCTACCCTTGCCCTCCACACCTCCTTCCAGTCACCTTGCTGGGAAGAACTACCACAGAGCTGAGAAGGCATGAAGGTGCCAGGGTTGTGTAGCATAAAGAATACAGAATAGTGCTGTAATGCCCACCTCAGGCATTCCTTACGCTGCTCTGTTCTTAACTCCACGCTTAACTGCCTGTTGTGCTCCCTCCTCAGTCTGAGAGCATTACAAACTGAGAGTATTCATTTCTCTTTTGATTTCAGGTTTAAGTTAAGCCAAAAAATGTCAGTAGTACTGACAGTGCAGAAGGGAAGATCTAACAGCCAGTAGCTAGTGTGAGAAAGCAAAGGTCTGTACAACTAAGTGCCTAGCTGTGAAGAAGCTTTTTTATTTCTTCAATGTTGTGTTACAGCAAAACAAAACAGAAAACAAACAAATAAAATCCTCAGCAGGAACCTGATCATCATTCAGCACTGTCTGACCCACATCCTATGATCAGTGTCCTTCCATTACATCTTTTGTCTAACTTTAGATTATAAAGCTCTTATGGGGAAGCTTTAACTGATGTCCTGCCTATCTTCCTCAAGGCTTTCTACTGCTGCTAATCACCAGAGCACCTGAACAACTGCCACATAAAAATCATCACTGACAGCGTAACCTCTGGGGAGCTTTGTGCGGCCTCTTTTTCTGAAGAGAAATAGGAGGAAAGGGAATACAGCTTGAGATGGGGAGGAAATTTTAAAGTGAACTGCCTTGTACTTTGCAGTTGACTTTCACTGGAGTAAGCTTTCTAAAGCTTTCACATCCTCCCTCCAGAATAGGAGAGGGTGTTAAGTATTGCCAGGAGTGGGATGGCAGGGATGAACTCAGAATCTGGTTGTAGCATCTTCCTCCTGACAACCAAGCCTGTTTCCTATGTTGCGGGCAGATGAACACAGAGGAACAAGGAGGAAGATCTTTTTACTCCTTTCTTTGTTCAATGCAAACATGCCCAAGCCTGATACAGGGTACCCAGATGGGCAGTCTGAGCTCTAGGGCCTGAATGTCCCACACCTCCAAAGCACAGCAGCGCTCCAATACTGCCTGTCCATTGAGTAAGCAGCTCACATGGATTAGAGGAATGTGAGCAGCATCAAACAATTCACTCAGCCCTCTTTGTACTGTTTTGTATTGATGTGTCTGCACTCAATTGCACTGGCTAGCAAGTTGCCTCCATCTTTGGACATTTCTCTGTAACTAATCAAGAATAAAACCGTAGATACCGGGAAGCCTAAATATATATATATATGTATGTAATATTAATCCTAGCTTTATTAGATTGGCAGTTAGTTAAACAGGAGCTATAGCACTACTGTTGGCTCAGACTGTTCCTGTTACTTAAAAATAAAACCAAACCAAGACTATGCTGAGGCTCATGTTGAGGCTGAGAACTAAAGCATTCAATAAATAATATTTCAAAGTTGATAAACAGTACTGTTCTGTACAGAAAAATAAACGTAAGCCTTGGCATGAACAAAAATCCCTAGGTACGTTGAAGAATGGAAAAGATAAGCAACATGCTTCAGTGTCTGCATATCAGTATGGAGCAACAACACAGAAAATTAATTTAGGCATTGGAAGTGTATGGAGTCTGAGACACCAGCAAACTTAAGAGAAAGCAGATTCTGAAAGTAAATGTTTAGCACACGGGCAAACTGTCTCGATAAGCAAACATAAGTAAGACCAGCAAAGCCTGAGTATATTTTGGGAGAACATCAAAATGCAAAGAGACTGTTGGAATAATGGAGCCTTTGACACAACTCTGGGGCACACTCCACATGGCAAAAGGGCTGCAGCTGAGGAACAGACCATTGCTCGCATTGTTAGAGCAGCTCAAGAATTTCTGCAGAGACAGACTTTTGGCTTAACTAAAACAGTTCAGTTCCACCTTTGCAGGTTCATGTATCACTGGTGCAGAAAGACCCAGTTGCACAATAAACCTGAGCTCCATTGTTTTTCTTGTTTAGTTAAATGTCTTTAAGAAAAAAAAAACCTTGGCTGAACTATCCCCACTCTCCTCAAACTCTCAGTACTTTTCCACTGCTGCACTGCCAGGAGCTAGGAACAGCAAAAGCTGATCAGCTACAGTCTTCCTTGCCATGCAGTTCAGTGTTGCTTTGTACAGACTGCTTACTTAAAAACAAACAAATTAAAAAGCAGATATATAAATGAAGCAAGGAAAGGGGGAAAAAAAAGGTGTGCTGACAAGATAGGCTCTGGGCTTGTTTTTTTTTTTAAACAGATTCAAGTGAGTTCACTTCAGAAGGATTTATATCATTGTAAAGCTAGCAAAAGCAGAATTGGTCTCATGGAGAAGACAGGGAAGGTTAAGTGGACCCCCTTGTGCTTCCCTTTTGCTATTTTACACAAGAATAAATCTGCATGTCCTCTCATATAACTATGCCATTTTCAGTTGCTCATATATGTGACTGTACAATATTAGCACTTCATGAAGGTATTTACATAAAGTTGTGAGACGTTTTTAAAAACAATGGATAAAGAATGAAATAATTCAGAAGCAAAAGAAAGGAAAAGATCAGGAATCCCATGCAGGATCAGAATGGCATATTTGTCAGCTGCACTAATCAAGTACTCCCTATAAGTAGTAATTTGCTGCTCGCAAGCCACTGCTCAAAGGATTAGCACCACTCTGACATTAAGTTACTTTACCCATGCAGCTGGTAGCAAAGATTACAATGTCATCACTGAAAGAGAAGGAAGGACTCATAGAAAGCCAACTTGGTGGCCTGGAAGCCACTGCGTTTCTGCCACAGCAGGGATCGACACAATACTTTATTCCCTGTCTTCATACATAATTTGGCTTTGTTAAGATCAAATGTACAAGAAAACTCACACCATTCTCTTCCTCTGGTACATGGATAAACCCCATCTCTTTCTCAGGAGAAGAACCAAATCTCCTGTCAACTTCCCTGGATTGCCTTCCCACTTAGCCATTAATACCAGAAAAATGCAAACTTCCTGGCTGGATGGGAGACACAAACTGGATGTCTGTGGAATCTAGTGAGTGTGATGCCAAAATAATGCACGCTTGGCCTCACTGGGTCTGTAGGCTCTGTCCTGCAGGTGTCTGTCAATCCCTGTGCTGTGTGTGGCACCACGTTGCCTATAACAGAGTCCTCAGTGGCAGTGGAAGTCAAGGATCAGGGAGGTGGATTAAAGGATGCATGTGTGGTTTGAAGAGCAAGAAGTTCCAGTGACCATGACATCAAAGGAGCATTTAGGGACCTCATTTACCACAGACAGAGACACAGAAAGGTGTACTTTGAAAAAAAAAAATGCTGCAGTACATACCGGTCTGCCATGAATGCCTTCATAATACAGCAAAGCTTTTTGAAGAGCCACTTTTTCAGCTGCTATCTGATCTCTTGTCATGTCCTATGAAATTTGGCACAGAGAGAGAGGAGGAGGAAGAAGAAAAAAAAGTCAGATTCCTCAACTCAAACAATACTGATCTGTGGTATAACCAAAGTCACGTCATATCGTCATTAAAGTTTTGAAGATTCCAGCAATACTGCCAAAGGGACTGTGAGTAGAATCCTACACACAATGCAGGCAGATTAAAAACATGTAAACTTTGCATATGGAGATACTTTATAAGGGGGGTTTTATTGATGATCAGTGTGCTTTGAAAAAACAATGCTATGCGACTTCTAATGATGGTTGCTCTTTTTCAGTTAAGATCTGAAGTGAAAATTCTGCAATAGAACACATGCTTTCTTTTTCTCCAAATTTGAGACAAGCTCCAATACCTCTTGCAAAGCTTGATATCTTTGCTTTGACTGCCATAAATACACTTTACCAAGAGCTGAAGCACAGTCAGATAATCTCCTTCTGCCAATTCTGCCACGCAGTGAAAAGCTGCAGCAGACAGGCTGAGGGGACAAAGCCAAAAAAATAAAGGGCAGTTAGACTTCTCTAAGTTGGCCAGAGCTCTCCCACTGAACTTACCTGACTCCACGCCTTCTCTCTCTATCACAGCACCAAATACTATCAACAGGCCTTCTAAAAACAGCCAGGCCTGGATTCTTGCTACAGTCAGAAAATAGCCAAACACACACTATGTGCAAGTTCTTCTTCTTCAGATCTAGTAAACAAAGATAATGCTGTTTGCCTCACTCTTACAAACCACTGCACAATTTACATGTCAGCAGACTCAAGGACTTCACTTACAAGGCTGCCCAAACCTCAGGAACATTCAACACCAGAAACGAAGACCTCCCTGCTGATAACCCTCAGAGATTACAGCAGCTAACAGAGCTCCATATGAAGTTCTAAAGTGTAGTGATAAAATAGCCTGAGAGACTAGCATTCAGCTTTGGAACAAACAGAAGCAAACAGATGACACAATCTCCAGAATGAGTGGAAGACTCAGAATTTGCCAAAAGCCTTTGGACATAACAGAAATAGCCAAATACAGGGCAGGAAATATTGCAACAATTCAGAAGCATTACTGGGAATATACAACGGTCAGACAAAGAACATATGATGACACACAAAAGAAACTGAGCTCTGGAAAAAAAAGTCAGATACTAAGGGGCAGAGAGGGAAAGGAACTAAAGCAAGTGAGCCCAGAGTAAAGGTTGTAGACTTTTTAACAAAATGTAGAAGACCACAGTGCTTCCAACAAGTGACTGTGCAGCCACAAGTTACCTACTTGTACTTAAAGATCTAAAACTGATCTGTCTCCATCATACCTTAATATCTTCAGGTCGATTTGTCTCTGCTCGTTTTTCTTGAAGCTTCTTCTGGATAGAGTCAAGGGTTACTTCCACGGCAGGCTTGGCAGATTTATCTGACAGGTCTTGCTTCTTGTCATCATCCTTTTCCAGCTGAGAGCCAAAGCTCTTGGGAAGTGTGTTGCTTCGCTGACGCACAACAGGGCCAAGGTCTTCCTCCGATATCTTCAGTTTTGACTCTAAACATTTGGAGGAAGATGAGTAATTTTTCATTTTTAAATGTGACAGTGATAGGATCACTACCTCACATCAAATCCAAATGATTCGTTGTTGAGCTGCCCCCCCAAAGGTGCACCAGTGGTGGCTGCTCACCTTTAAGTTGCTTTCGGAACTTGGCCAAATCATTTGTCCATTTGAGCACTTCGGGGTTGGCTGCTTTGTCACTGTGGGAAGGCTGGGAAGAAAGAAGAATCATGTTGAAACTGTGTTAAACCAACAGGAGAGACTCACTGAAACAAGCGTGTGGCACAGAGAGGTACAACAGAATTTGGATCCAGCACCGAGTACAGCCACTGGTTTCTGACTGGCAGCTGCACACCTCTGACCAGCTCATTTCAGACCTTGATTTGATTGCTCCTGCCCTTCACAACACTCTTAGGGGCATCATGAGACTGATTTTCTTTTTAGAAAATACAAAACATTTGATGGCAACAGTTAAGTTGTAGAAGTGGCTCAGAGGGCCAGATGCACATTGGAATCCTTGTGCCTATTGTTTTGTAACAAAAGGGCACCTCCAAAATAGGAAACCTAACATGAACAGTTTGAGAAGTCTTAGGATACATGTATCCGCACCAAAGGCTGCCTTATATCCTAAGACAATAAAATAACCAAAATGCCAGGCTACAGCAAACTCTGAGCAATTCTTCCAGCCTTTTTTACTGCAGGCAAGATCCTTTCAGTACAATTCTTTGTAATTCAATCATCAACAAAGATACACACATGCAAAGCTTTGGTTCCTTAAAAAGCTTTCTGTGCATCAGAAGGGCATGTCAGGAACAATTAAGAGTACAGTCCACCACTACTGCTCAGCATCAACTGACTGTGGTTCCTTGCTCAGGAGTGAAGGCAGCTGTTCTCTCTCCTCAGCAATGCACAGGTGTCCTGGGATTACCATAATACAAATAAGATGTGCAAATGTGCTTTCCATAAGCTGAACTTAAATAAGTAAACAAACAGAAATTTACCACAGGTATTCCTACACACAGAGATCAAAATCCTATGAGTTTATTAGACTCTCTCTCTTGTGCTGCACTGATAGTACAAAATGCCTGGAAAAGTTATTTGCTTGGTATGGATACACATTTTTTTTTAGCAGCTTTTTTAATTTCTTTTTTTTTTTCCTCCTTATAAGAGCTTTGCTCTCTGTATGTTTGACATATTTCCCTGATGTCCCTTCCCTTCATTGTTAATTCATATATCTCCACACAAATGCTTAACTCCTAGAGACTCACTCTGTATTTCCTCTCCTCTTCGAATTTGTCCTCAAATCTCCTGATTTTTTTCTTCAGTCCCTGAATCCTCCGAGTGAGTTGTGCAGGGGTAAGGTCTTCTCTGTCATCTTCATAAGATCCTAAGGATGAACTCCGCCTCCTACGAAGAGCAGAGATTGCAGGAAGAGCTTATCCAAACAGCCACAGAATACCTTGATGCACAGAAGGGCATTTAAACTTTGTGTACATAAAGGCAAAGCGCAGAAAAGTAAAAATGCTACGTTGCTACTCTGTAATGACAGATAGCAAAAGATACTCTAACAGCCTCTTTCAGCAACAGCAACTCCCTAGACATAAGTTCACAAACCCAGAAATTATTAGCTCCCAAGGACTTTCATAAAAACAACAGTTTCCTGTGATAGGAAGAGAAACACAACACAGCATAGCTATCTGACGTATATGATACGATAACATATGAGGATGTTGCTTGATGCACCTGGGAGGGAGGGTCAGCAGAGGCAAATCACCACCCACCTCATGAAGGAATGGGAATTGGGAGGAGAAGGAGGCACTTCTGTATCATCCAGGTACTGTTGGCTCTGTCCATAGGCATAGAAGCGAGGGGACAGCATGGGATCGCTGTCCTCATCCAGCAGCTGGCGAATTAAGCGCCCGGCCTGCGGGGAAAGGCGAGCCTCATCTGAGTCTAAGCCGTCTCGCTGCCATGAGGAAAGAGCAGGGATGGGCTCTGGGAACAGTAAGATAAAGGCTGGTTTTATTGTTTTTGTTTTACATGTAAGACAAGAGTCTAGGTAACTTATCTAATGAACCTTGACCCATCTGTCCTGGACCATGACTCCTTGTCACCAGGCATCCTCTGGTCATTACGCACATCTGCCCCGTGTGCAAAGCAATACAAAGCACTCCCTGTCCACACGGGTACCCGACACAAACGTCAGTAACCTTTTAGGTGCAACAGAAAACTGTGCCCAAAAGCTGACCAGGAATTACCATGGACTGACTCCAAACAAGGCTATCACCAGGCAGCACCTTTGAGTAAAATGTTATGCCAGACAGAGAGAATTAGTGGAACACATTAATACAAAAGAAGCCACTGGATATTTTTTCAGTTTCAGGTTGTACAAATACTGTAAATGAGTAGTGTACTAATGGTCTTCCTGTGAAGACCAGCAACCCAGTGAGACTTTGTCACCTGCTATTGGCAATTCAAAGCCTAGGAGTAAACACACGTTCTTCTAGTCTGCAAGCAAAAGGTGTCTGGCATTACTACCTGTTCCACAGGGTGCCTAGCCCAAAAATTAACAATTTCGGTAATGTGGGCCCGATTTCCCCTTATCTCTTTCACATGTAATCCTGCTGCTTAACAGCATGGTAGAAAAGGGAGGAAAACTTCAGTCCCCTGGATTACCTAACTAGCTAGAAGTAAAAGCAATGCTGTACAGGGAGATGGTGAAGTGGGAGAGAAAGGGAAACCCAACTTAGCATTGCTGATTAGCATAACAGAGCCCACAGAAAGCAATCGCCTCAATCTTGTGATCACTCCCTCCAGATGCCATAAGGAGTCCAACATTTTGTGTTCAGATAGTTTACTAAGCTGATTTGCATGCTCCTACTTAAACTGTCTAATCCCGTGGTGCTAAGAGCCAGGCTTTGAACTTATAAATCTAACAAACAGTTCTAGAGTCAAGTAACAAAACAAAAACCTTACAGAAAGCTCCCAAATCAGTCACAGAGCTATGGACTAATTGTTTCCTGTGCCTAGTGTGTCTTTTCTCCATTCAGAAAGAGAAGGGGCTTTAGAAGTTACCAATTTATGAAAAAACCCCAGTTATTTCCTTTTGCTGAACAAGCATAACATTTTCACAGCTCAGAGTGGATCGCACGAGGACTCCCCTGCAGAACCTCTATGCTGTTTAATGTTCCCCCTCTGTACAATTCGGGCAGTGCGAGATCATCTCCAATACAGTAATGACAGGCTCAGTGGTGTTTTGACTGCACACATCTTCAAACGATGCTCTCCTTTTCTCCCTTAGCACATGAATATAAATGGCATGCCTCTGCTTAGAGGCTGGTGCTGCTGATGATTACCCTGGAAAGGATGGCAGGGGGTTTTTGTATATGAGCTTCTTGAAGGTGTTGTGATAAGAGAAGCACATACAAGCCTGGCTCACAGAAGCTTCTTCCGTGAGGTGTGCAAGTCCCAAGTGTATGTAGGCTGTTTTGCCACGGATCGGAAAGCTTATGCAGCAGGCAATTCCCTTAGGTAATTTCTGGAAAAAGAGTTTTTCTAAGCACTGTTCAATCTTGGCAGTATCTAATACCTGAAATATTTTGCACTCACTTCCCTGAATCTCTTATGATTTTGGGAAGGATCTCACAAAAAAAAGGATAATAATAATACAAAAGGAAAAGAGTTGATACGTTTGACTAGCAGGAATGAGAGTTAAAGGATGCACAGAATTCTTCTAGACATCTCTCCCTTTTAGTTCTTTGAATACACTCTCACCCCCAAGCAGAATTTGCTCTTGGAAATTGTTAAATAACACCTCCATGGGATTTACATAGATGGAATAAACTTAGAAGAAATCAGTGGCATATTTAGCAGTAGCCAAATTAAGCTCCTATCACACCAGCTAACAAAGCCATTATTAATCATGCATGATGCATGTGACTTTGTCCAAGGTGGATTTATAAACCAGATAGCATGCGACATTCAGGGAATTGCAAAGGCTCAAAGAGCCTCTGATCAAACCCCAAAAGACAACAAAGCACTTCACATAAGCTAGTCGAGACTGAGGTATATGTACTTTTTATTTTTGTTGATTTCAAAATACTCCCCCAAAACATAAGCTCACAGTGCAAAGGAGAAAGTGTTAAAAAGGAGAAGAAAAAAGTCCTAAAAGGAAAAATCAAATTTGAGACTTGACAGAACAAATGGTTGCTATAGAAAATCAGCTAGTTTTAACCCTTGCTCCTGGAAGGCCTGACTGTATGGGTGATTTTGTTTCCCTTGCTGACCTCACATATTTAGAAGAAAAAACTTATCTACACACAAAACAGCTGGATCCCCAGAGAGAAACATAGTAATTAATCAAGGAACATATTGAGGTATATAGAATTATGGATTTTATCTACACCAGATCACAAAGTAGACCAGAGCTGTAGTCCAACTGCCTTCTCTCTCCTACTGGCTAGGTGCCAGGCACTTCAGCTGGAAGTACTGGAATTGCGGGATCACATAAACATACAGGAACCCACTAAGGGTAAGCTGCCACTTTTTCTGATGGTGCACAATCAATCAATTCCTGTTTAACAGGATACATATCTTTTGTTATTCATTTATCCAAGACAGCTGTGGAAGTACTGAGCCTTTCCTGAAGGCTGTTAAATTCCTGGACTTGATGGTTCAGGTTTGAAGTATCTGCCATCATGGGTAATGTTGTCACCCTTTCCCCTTTCTGCTAACTGAAGTATAGAATCTCAGTAAAGAATATAAGTGTTTCACCTTTTCCTTGCCATTGACTTGACAGAGCAGTTACCCTTATTAATTTTCTGTCCTGAACAGATCTCTCTTGCTCAGGGAAAACCCTTGGTTTTCTACTCATCTCCACATTCTTTCCACATGCTTTTTTGCCCCCCCCTTTTCCCTATTTACAACTTTTTGTGAAAAAAACCCCAAAAGGGAATATCTAGCCACTATGGCTGTACCAGTGCAGAGAAAGGCTGAAAAATTATTTTATTTCTTGGTCAGATTCTCCAGGCATTTCTTTTAGGTCTGCCTTTTCTAAGCTGGCGCAGAAGCAGTGAGCTATGCTGGTATTGAGCCTTGCAGTCCCTCAGAAGCGCTGCACTTCCTCTCAAAATCCCACAAAACCAGCTAATCTTTCAACAAAGCTGTCAGCCATCTGCCAGGTGTGGCTCTGCAGAACTCTGTAGACACAATATGGCAATACAACCTCTCTCCGAACCTGCTGCATAGAGGGCTGGAGATATTAATAAATCTGTAAAACGCAAGAAGGAAAAAAGATTTATTGCATCACATTGGTGTATTACTGGTGAGTTCCAAGCCCTGTTGCTGACAAGAACATATCTTTTTTTATCATTACATTGTATATTTGCCACAGGGTTACTGGGGGCTGCAGGGCCAACAGAGGGGTGTCCACACACAAATATCACCTGAGGTGCAGCCAGGAAAATGCCACAGGCATCTCCCATTTTCCTCTCTGCAGCCACACAGCTGATGCCTGCTGCTAACACTGCTTTTACACACACCCAGCTGTCAAACAAAGGAGGCCAAACCTTAGCTGCTGTAAACTGAAGTAGGTCCAGAGGGATTAAAAAGTCTAAACTCATTACAATACCTGAGGTCGTAGTATCAAAATGCCACTTAAAAGAGTCCAGAAAGACCTCTTATAATGAAATGAATAAAGCAATTTAAAACCCCATCCAAAGCATTCACGAGCTCAGTAACAACCTATTTTCTTCATCTTAAAAATAACTGTATGAAAATAACCTTGTTTGAATACATCAGGAGGTATTCTTCCTACGCAGATCAAAAGTATGGCCCAAATACAGCTCTACCGTGCCTATTCAGTTAGTGAGATGACGCATCTCTCATCTAGCAGGCAAACTTTAACAATCAAAAATACATTTTTAATATATTGATGCCATAAAATAAATTCAGTAAACAACGTGATTATTTTTTCTACACTTAGTAATAAAAATGGAATGTGCTTCATTACCTATTTACCTTATGCTACAGACTATTACACACAAATACACTGATCAGTCTAAGTTCACAGTGCTAAAAAAAAGAAGAAAACTAAATGCAGCTTCCCTTTTGCTATACTATTTGGATTTTTTTGCATTTCTTTGGGTTTTTTTCACGGGAAAGTATCAACTAAGTCAATGCTAAAGCTATTTGTAGATCAGCTTCACCCTCAGGGTCTCAGTGCTGCAATACCTGAGTTCTCAACACTGACAACTCAAATTGTGTTTTTGCGTTTTAAACTTCTGCTTTTTTTTTTTAAGCTTGCTAGTTTGCAGGAAAATGTCTGTTGATTATTCTGTAAGTGCTTGTTACTGCAAACTCTGCTTGAAATCTCAGCTACAAAACTTTTTTAAAGCATCAGTAATCAGGTGACATCGGCAGCAATCACACATCGTACTGATCCACTGAACCGCCTGCTCAGCCCAATCTCCTGATAGGGCCAGCCACTGCTATGAAGAGCAATATACTTCCAGATTTTCCTTGAGGACAGGATAGCAAGTTCTGGGCTTGAATTAGAAACATTTGGTAAGAAATCTGCACAATAGCTCTGGACTGTGAGAGAACACTCTGTCCTCCTCAGTCGTTGCACCCAATTCAAATGTAATCCACAACAATTAGAAACGTTTGCTAGGGAAGCAGCTCTGAAAATGCTTGCTTACAAAGCCATCTCAGCTGGCACTGACTGACCAGCTTAGCAGGCGAGCCCAGCAGTCAGATATCCCAGTTCACAGAGACACCTCGGTTCACAACCAGTGCGAGAACAAAACTACCTGATCTGCACCTGCTAGATGCACACTAGGAAACTACCTCTGGACCATGGAAATGCACCTAGGCTAAGAGTTCAGGTCTTGAATTTGGCTGGGGCACTGCTCACGCCCTGCCTACTACAGCAGCAGCCTGATGATTACTGCACATATGCCTCTATATGTAGCAGGCAAGGGGGATACAGAAGGCGGGCATGTGGTGGAGTGTGAGCCTATGCATTGCGGGAAGCAAATTTCTCTGTCCTGTCTCTACTCAGCTTTAGGTCAAGGGAACACAGCCTGGAGAAGCACAGCAAATCTCTCCTCTTGTATACAGTTTTGACTATGTGGGAAGCCTTATGGGAAAGAAAAAACTGGTAAAAATGACTTCTGGTGTAACATAAAAGGCATGGGGTCCTGCCAGCTCACTGGTAGCAGCTACCAGAGTTCTGGGCCCCTGAATGAGGGTTTTTATGGCAGCTCTGGTCTTAACACGATGGAGAGCCTGCTTCAGTGACAAATAAAACCTAGACAATGGACAAGGTTGTCTTGTGTAATTTTGTACCCACTCTTCCAGGCTTTTTCCGAACACTGGAGGCAGTGACAGCTACAGCCAAAGGCAACCCCTCAACCTGTAATTGTTCTCACAAGTTCCAGCAGTTGCCCTTGTCCTTAGATGCTCTATATCTCCTGCTGTATGATACAGAGGACCCTGTCTCCAAAAGTTAGTCAACTATGTAATGGGTAATTTCCCGAGAGATGGACCTACCAAATTTGCTACAGCAAAACAATAAACAGCTCAGTGTTGCCACATCTGAAGGCATAGTCCTTTCTCCTTTCCAATGGGGATGCCACCAGAGTTGTGGCATGGATCCTGAAGAGATGTGTGAAGGTTTGAGTGACACAGGTTGGCTGCCAGGGGATGGGAGGATGTCCCAGCTGTTAGAGCTGTGGATGGCTGGTACAACCATGCCTTGCAAAGCCAGTCTCAACAACAGACTGTGCCATTAGCTACAGAAGCACTCGGAGAGTTGATGTTAAGACCTTCCCTTCCTGGCTGCTGCAAGCTTGATTTCATATCCACAGCTGGGAAAGACTCAGTCCCTCCTTGCTGAGATACAGAAGACACCATTTTGCTGCTGTTGCATCCACGCCAACAAAATGGTGATTCTGGAAGGCACATATTTCAGAAGATGACGTCTCTCTCACCCCCAACAGCTAATGCTTTTGCAACTGCCCACCTCCTCCTCTTGTGAAATACACACGAACAGAATGGAGGAAGGAAGAATCTGACAGAAGCACTCTTCAAGTGTAGTCACATGTGCCCTTAATCCTGTTTTGTATGTGCAGGGCAAGAAAGCTAGAATCCAAACATAACAGCATGCCTGCTACAAGAAAGTTGTACCAAAGATATAACTTATTTTATACAGTGGGAAAGCCACTGGCAGACAGAAAGGAGCTGTGTTCTCTCCTTCATGCATTCATATGACTCCTATTAGAAAACCAGGATGGAAAAAAAAAAAAAAAAGAGTCATTATTTCCAAAGGTTCACAGGATGGCTGAAGTCACACATCACCTCTGAGAACGCAGACGTCCTCACCCTGGCTCAAGACACTGCAGGGCTCTGCTAATTAGCATCTCAGTAAACATACAGTGGCCAAGGCCACCTGGGAGCCCTTCCGAGGCGCTTTGATCAGCCATGCTGCACATGTGGTGATTCCATCCAGGGATTCCCTGCCTAGCAAACAAATGGAAAAATTCCCTCCTGTCCAGGGTGACTAGTTGAATTCCTGGCTGAATCAAAGGCAGCCATGGCTGCGGGTTTTCTTTACTCATGCCTGAAGTGTCATAACTACTCCTGTCCTAGAGGGAAAGGCAAAACATACTAGGTCACGTACACTGTGGAGGCAGGAGCAGAGAACTTCACTTCTCTGTGTTCCTCAGAGATTGCTTTTTTAGAGCAATAAATTAGTAGCATGTTTTATCTCTCTTGCTTTATTAAAACACTTGCGTTTTCCTGTTTCTTCCCTGTCAAAACCCATCTTTCACTCTTAAAGCATAAACTAACGGAAGAATTCTTACTTGTACATAAAGGCATTTCTGTAACTGGGAAATGGTTTGATCCCAAAAGTGCTGGACACCTTCATTTCATCTCAATTTCAAATGAAACTGAGGCTCATGGCACCCACAGAGTTTGCCCAGATTTCCCACTCTTAATAAAGTGTAAACAGCCAACCAAGCATGCACTCCGGACATGAGACCTAAGAAACAGCATTAAAATAACTTAAATGACATACAATCAATTTAACACTGCCACTTGAGCTGGTGAACAGCTTTCCTTCACAGAATACATTAATAAAAAGTTGCTTATAAGACAAAGTAACAGATAGACAGCCTTTTTTTCCAGCTGTGCTTTCAGATCCAAATCATTATTTCCAAATAGTGATTGAAGAGGAAGAAATGTTCTTTTCAGACTGTGAAACACCCAGTTGCTTTGAAGTGTAAGACAGTCTAGCATTATTCTCCAGTGTCACCACGAAATAAGATATCCTGAAACACTCAGGGACTCAAAAGTGATAAACGGAACATGAAAATAACTTCAAGAATAAAACAAATAATTTTCTGCCTCTAAGTGACAATTACACTTAGTACCATTTAGTATTTGCTTCCAGTTTCTCCAAACTTTCAGTTCTATATTCAGGACAAAATTGCTTTCCTGTTGTTTTTAGCATAAGAACACGATCACATAAAGATACACCCAGCCCACTCAGGTTTCCCTCTCTCTCATTTCACTCATATGACCAGCCATCACACAATCCTACCTTCCCAGTTGTTGTCATCACACAGTGAGGTTAAATCCAGCCGAGGCACTTCAGATACAAAGCTGTTTTCCTGATCATCAGCATCTTGATTTCTTTGCAACTTGTTTTCAGGCATGCTTGGATGCTCTTGAATCTTCATACTTGAAGTCAGCTATGTTCCCATACACCCAAAGAAATGAGAGAGAAAGAAAAAAAAATGTTTCAGGATGCAGAGGAAGAAAAAAACCCCTGCAGCCACAGCAGCAGTAAGCTCATGCCTTAGCTAATAGGATCCAAACAAACAGACCCTGATGTTTCCAGCTCCAAATCCAAATCCCCTGCCTGGTGACCCCCTATGTACTAATTGCTCACTCACACCAGTTAAGACATCTGTCCATCTGCCTTCCTTGAATTTCTCCTTCTTTAGAAAGCCACTGCAAGTTCCCGAGACTGCTTGCCCTGACAACTGCATGCAGCTGAAAAAGCCTCCAGTAATGGATTGGGATGAAAAGGGAGGGAGGGAGGCAGGGAGAAAGGGAGAGGGAGGGGGCGGCTGCGTACACTTCCTACAGGAGCGCAACTCCTTCGAGCAACAACAGAAACGCTGCTGCTGTTGTGAGGCTGTAGCAATATGGTGCCTTCTAAAAAGCAGGCACCAGAGCTCCCGAGGTAGCAGCCGCAGACAGCAAGCAGTGCAGGCTACGTACATGAATGCTCTCATGCAGGCTGTGCTGGCTCAGATCAATTAGTGCCAGCTAAGCTGTGCTGGCTGCACATTCCCTGATTTCCTGTGGTTGTTTTCTAGCTGGGCGTGGGGAGAGCAGAACTATTTATGGAGGAGCTCGGGGTATTAAAGCAGCGTTGCGCAAATCCAAACGGCAGTAGGGTTTGGCATCTCAGCTGGAAGCAGTGCGGACTCTGGGAAAAAGCCAAAAAATTCACACAAGCATCCAATGACTTAGGAATAAAAAAAAAAAAAAAAAAAGCAGAATGCTGTCAAGTAAATGATTCATCAGTTAGCACTACCTAGGAGCAAGTGCTGTTTGTCTCACCACTATTCACCCCTGCACATACCACACGTCGTGTGCATTTATGCAGAAACCACTGCCATTCCCACAATCCAGAGACACAGTGCGCGTCCGCAATAGCGCCTGATGAGACGAGCAGTTTTGTGACTCTAAAGCAAAATCAGCTGTAATGCCTCACAGAGGGCAGCAGGCAAAAGGAAGTGTAAAGCATATACATAAACATACAGCGTGATATGTATAAATCCACCAACAAGCACAGAGCTATCCGAATAGACAGCACTACACTGCTACATAAACCACTGGAATTTGATAAGAACAGCTTGGGCATAATTCTCTCAAACATAGTCTAGCAGGTAGTCAACACACAGATTTTCTCCCTGCAGGTATTTTGATAATCTAGTTAGCAATCTGCATATGCTGATATGCGAAGAAGATGGGCCTAAAGAAAACAACTGGTATCTTTGGACATATTTGTTTGTGAATCCAGAAGCATGGCCAAATGATTCAATATCCCTAATACACACCAAGGCACATTTACTTTGTTTCATCTGCATAAAGCTAATGATATGTTTGTGGTTTTTTTCCCTTTTGAGCAGAGAAAAACTAGCAAATTTCATGGAAAGGGGAAAAAAACCTTGCCCAGTAGACAAATTATATGAATAAATGTTTTAATCTTATCTGGATTCAATTCCATCAATCCCTACAATTCAACAGGGTGCTAAATAATCTCATCTAGGCTTCCTTTCCCACAAAAGGCTGGGTCAGGTGATCTTTTGAGGTCCCTTCCAACGTGGGCTGTTCTATGGTTCTAAAAATCAGGGCGATGAATACCCTGGTTTTTGTAAAGCGTTTTCTGCATTGTATTTGTGTAAGGTGTGTACTTCCTGTTCATTTCAATAAATCACCTTGTTGAAACAGTTTAACAAAATGAAACACTAGATGACAGTTTGCCAAACACTAATAACTCGTACAGCTTGACGCTAAATCTGATTACGAATGTGTTTATTGTGAGAGCTGTACATGGAAAAATGCTAATTCACTGTTCAATATCTTTTAAGCTGCTTCCAGGTTGGGAGGACTTAAATATTTCTTTAAGGTTCAGTAAAAAATTTCCTGCCGGGATCTAAATAGTCAGTGTACATTACAAACAGAAAGACTGGTTAGTGGCCAGAAACAGGCAATCTTCTGTATTTACTAAAAGAACAAACTGTACCAGTTGATAAACTGCATATAATTTGCCAGCACAGTATTTTAAAGGCTGAAAAAAATAAAGCAGTAAGTTTCAAAACAAGTGTTATTTTTAGTAACATAAAGAAGTGTGAAGAGAGGAATTTATCCAGATTAACAATTTCAAAGAAAGCAACCTGAAAATACCCTCTCGTCACCACTACTCATACTAGTTACAGAGTTAAACATCTTTTTATGTAGAGTGTACAATCTCCTGACTTATTAAGACTCTTAAAAGATACCTTTAGCAGATATAAGAGCACTTCCCAGATGTGTAAACATTTCCATTACAGATATATTAGAAAGATCATATCCATGTCCTCATCCTTCTAAAGTCACTTGAGCTGTAGACAATATTTAAAAGCTGTTTAAAAACAGGCCTGTGCTCTGCCTTTTGCCAGTTACTCTCCTTTCCTTGCTCACTGATGTAGCCTCTAATACAATGAATAAATCTTCAGGTGTTCTGAGGAACAATGGTGGTACAAACCCAGGAGACTCAAGAAAGCAGATGTTTAACTTCCTTTGCATTAATGACCCAAACCCTTAGAGGGGTTGATAATTCAGTATTTCCATCACTTACTTTTCCTTTTTGATTTCCTGATGCCACCAGTTGCCAACCTCCAGGGAAAAAAATCATGTAAGGGAGAACTACTTTGGCTTAGGTATGGATGTACCACAATATCTTACAAACTGAAGGGGTGGCAAGTTGATGATCTCAGTAACGCTTGGCAGTTTCAGTGCACTGTGGATATTACATAAATGACCATGAAAAAATCTTCAAAGTAGGTACTTAAATTCTGCTTTTTAAAAGCTGCTTCTGCAGCTATACTTTGCAGGCAGCAGTAACTACAGATCTAAGTAACTTGGGGACCAGTCAGCTGCTTTCATTCTCTCTGTTCCAATGGAGATTGAGCATAAAGAGTAGCTCAAGCAGATAGAAATAAACGTCAACAGAAAGGTTTTTAAATTCTGATCAGGAAGTTGTATTCTGATCAGTTACATGTGGATTCAAATCAACTTTATATAAAAGGCTTTCTTCCCCTACATCTGATCATCCCTTACAACCATAAGCAGGAAGCATCCTTAAACACATCTTATTAATACAACCTGATGCAGGAACGCAGCCATTCTGCTGCCTTACTCCTGAGTCATGCCAATCCTCCTCTACACTTGTTGCCATGCTGGTGTGAATCTTAAATACCCTTCCCTTGTAAAAACCCGGATACAAAACCCGGATACAAAACCCGGAGAAAGCTGTGTTTTTCATCCCGGAACATATCTACTTCCAAGGGCAGATTATGAAGGTTACAGAAGCACTGAAAATTCATTTGGCACTTGAGTTTCAAGGTATTTTTACAGCCTCATAGAGACCTGGGTCGGCACAATTGGTAACTGTGGTAAATTCCAAATACCTTTGCTAATGTTTTCAGTCTGGAGATAGGGTGAGAAAGAAAGTCCCTATGCCTTCCTCATACATAATGGGTTGTTTGTTATGAAACATATGTCTTTAAGTTTCCCTAAGCAAAAGGCTTATAAGGGGCAAGGAATGTAAACTCTGCAGGAATGTAACATTTTCTTGACCTTGTAATTCCTATATGATACAGGCTCTGGGTTAAGGCTACGTTCTCTCCTGCACTTAAAATTCTAAATTTTAAAACTTTTCCTAAAGAGAAGTTTATTTTAAGATTATGATTTCATGCTCAATACCTCTACCAGGCTAATTTAAAAGCTTAATAGGAGTATTGTGTGGCATGGCAGTAACAGCACCTCCTCCACCAGCAAGTAGGTACGTGAGGAACAAGGTGTTGCAAAATCTACACTCTGGAAAATATAACAGCTCACAAGCAAGTGCAGGATCACTGGGGATTACTGACGCTCTGGGAGCAAAGCAGGAGATCCATCTAAGCCCAGTCAGAATAGCGATCAAAGGCAGCACTGAACACCCTTTGCAGAGGTTACATATTTCAGGGTCTCACCAACTTCTCCAGCTACAACACAGCTGCTCAGAGCTCAGTTGTTAGCAATCTCTTACCTTTCCTGCTAGATGGAAATAATTCCTACCAGAAATGAAGTCTTTCAAAGGCAAAAAATGCATAGTGGCTTTTATTTGAAAAAAAAACAACAACCAAACCCAAAACAACCAACCACATGAGGAGTCCAGTTTACAAATACTGTCAGCCTTCAGATAACTCCAGACAGCCAGAAAAACCAGACATTGGCTACAGCTATTTTACTGTGCCCCTCTAAAATGGGTGCACAGCTGAGGGAGAGGAGCCTCAGATAACTCTCCCCAGTATTTTAAATGTTGGCTGTCTAGCGGTGTTTTGAACAAACCCAAACGAACAAGTGACTGCAACGGTGTTCACCCAACCCAACCCCAATCTTTGATTTGCTGAAGTCAGATAAAAAACACCATAAAGCCAATGCAGGAGGCGTGTGTTGAAGAGAAATGGAAAGCTGGGGGAAAAACTGTTGCCATCAATGTTACATATCCCCTCCTGACATCCATCTCAACCACCAACTCTTAAAAAGAAACAGGAGATGATCCAGTTTTCTAAAGACAAATAGATCACAGATACCTATGTTCAAACGCAACAGGCTGCATTGGGAAATCATAAATAAAAGACCATGTTATTTTAGAGAAATCAAGAGAGACAAGGTGATCTTACTATCCTGGGAGATAAGCAGTCAGACATCCTGTTTGCCATGATTAATAAGGGAACTTCGCATCACTAAAACCAAAGTGCTGACTTCAGTGATCCTTCCCTTTTTGGCAAGGAGGGATCAAAGGGACTGAAGCAGATGCTTTCAGACTACTCAATGGCCAAGATGCTCCCTAAATTATGTAAATAAAAAGCATAGGTAAGGGAAAGAAAAAGTACATGCTAACTCCATTTCTCTGAGAAAAACAAAATTTCACAGAACTGTACATGTAAACTAACTACTTTTTTCCACTCAATAAAAAGCTCATTTAAAGACCAGAAAACTGAAACAAAAACAAAACAAAATAAAATACCAACCTGAGAATGCCTGATAAAAACCTCATCGTTTTCACTTTCTTTGCTATAAAAAAACAAAAACAAACCAACATATTACAAATACAAAACCAGACTGTCTTGTAACAAAAACAAACAGGATTCCTGCACACATAGGTTTTTATATTCTTGCTATTCCTGCACCCTCACTAATGCACACAGTAAGTGAAGGCTGCAGCATGTCAAACTGCTAAACTATGTATTTTTGCTTCCTCTCAGAAGCTATTTGTGAAAAATAATTAATGTAATTCAATTCCAGTGCCTTTAATCCAAAGAAATACAATTTTCCCTACAAACACAGCTGTCAAGAGAAACTATCACCTCAGGTAAGCAGAGTGAGGCTGTACAGCTTTTGCAGAAGCACAGAGAAAAGGGCTCGATTCCCAACCCAGAGGCCAGGTAAGACAGGCCCTGCAGTCCTCTGTGTGGAGTGTGCTGGCTCAGGTGCTTCACAGCTGGCTTCTTCTCAGGTCTGCACCATCAGCACCTTCAGAGTCATTCCTAACACGCTGGGAAAAGAGCCTTGGTGGCATATGCTGCAGGGCAAAGCCCACACAACATACACGGTGCGTCCACGAAGTTCTACTTTGAAGTTAACATGGTGGGTAATGCTGTTCTGCAGCATAACTAAATGTCACTCTCATAGTCCGTGGTGGAAGATCTCTCAGGCTGTATTGCAATCACAGGGAAAGGAAAACATATATATATATTAGAATAAAAATAAAAAAATCACCTTTCTTCAGATAAAATTTCCATGTCATCAGGTCCTGTTCTGTCTATAGGCTTGGATGAGCTAAAGCTTTCCATGTTCTGCAATACAGTAAAAAAGCAGTAAGATACATATGAGAAACAGATTCAAGCTGCAAGCCATAAAACAGATCAAATATAAAAATATTAAACAGGACTTCTAGGAAGAAGACAACAGACTGTTGCACATTTATAACAAAATAAACCCCATTATTTGTTGCCCACGATCTGCAAAAAATCCAACTGCTCACTGCTTCATCTCTTTCATCAGATGACCTCAAAACATCAAAACAGAATAATTCTGCACAGTACCCCGCCAGTTCCCATGTTACAGACTGACAAAGACAGCCTGAGTCTGGGAGCAGTTCTGTGGTCTGTGCAACTTCCATAATAGCAGGTACCAAAATCCACAGCATCTTCTCAGCAGGACTCTTTATTCATCTTAGAAAATACTCCACTTCTCAGCCAAATCCTTTCCTAGTTTCTTCTTAAACAGGCTGAAAAATGCAAAGAGACTGCCATGTGCAAAAATATAATGTTATACTAATATGAATGTAGGGCAAGAAATCCAGCAGGTTATGACAACTTGTTCTGATGTTTGCCTTGGCTACCATTAGGAACATTAACGCTGTTGTCCTCCAAGAGCTTGAGAAACTACTGTGAGGACAAGCCATGTTGCCACTTTGGGCACATTGTTCAGGAGGTTTTCTACTCTGAGTTTTGGGAAAATCCCTCTTAAATATGAGGAAGCCAGTCAGTGGCATAATGTGGTTCCTGCCCTGGAAACTACGTGCACACACTTTTTAGGACAGTCACAGCCCTCTCTCACTTGCTACACCTCCAGCCCCAAAAGGTGACCACAGGTCAGTCATTCCAGCCTTGACTAATGCGATTCTTCAAGTCCTGCTGGTACCTGGCTACCGTGTCTTTGAAATGCAGTTACAAGCTTTTAATGCTTTGTGGTTGGGTTGCTCAGGAGAGTAAGTGGAACTGACAGCTCTTCCACTGCTGACTTACGCTTTTGAGTCAGATGCAATCAGACAGCTAAGAGGAAAGCTTCCACACACTGTCTGTCCTACATACTCTTTCAGGCTTTGAAAAGAAGGAAGGCTCAGAAAAAGGTGGTTAAGGAGATACAACATCACAAACTTGCTTACATGGCGAAGGCCTATTAGTAAATGCTAAGGTGCAGGTTATGTTCTTTCATGCTTCAATGTTGGCAGTCTAATTTGGGTTATTATTTGAAGCATAACAGTGTAGCCAAAAGAGAGCTAAACCACCACACATCCTTCTGGCAGTCTCTGAAATGCAAGTATGTAATAAGCACACACATTAAAACTTAAAAGCAGCTTTTGCTCTTCCAAAAGAGTAGCACTGTGCTCTCTGCAAGCTGTTTCATAACAATACTCCCAGTTGACAATTGCACTGTGACATTTCCTCTAGCAGACCAAGCAAGAACCACACTGATGATCATCATGGTCAAACTGCTTTTAGTACAAGGTTAGTTCATTTTACATCCCTTTCAGACTTTGCCCCTCAAGAGATCAAAAAATGAGGAGCAGGGCAAAGTCCAGTGGACACAAGGAAATTTGATGACATTTTTTCTGGGCATGTTTTAAGGCTTCATGAATGTTTTTCAGATCCACAGCAAAAGGGGACACTTCTGTCAGTCTTTCCTTTCCTAAATCCTGAGACAAATTCTTATTTACATTTAAACTGCTTTACTCCACAGGCACAGAGGAGAGGTGCTGAAAGGAGGATAAGCACTAGACTTCTGCCTATCAAAGTCCATTGCTACAAGCAAAGACGCCAAGTGTGAACGTGTCTATCTCACTCTGATTTCATGGAGCATCACATGAGAAGGTTACTGATATTGAGCATTAAATCTAATTTACTAAATTGAGCACAGAGTACAATTTTTGGCACCTTGCCTTCTTTTTATCACAAAGATAAGCAAAATCCACCTCTCTCTAGAACCTCTGCATGGGGTAAGAGCATCAAATTATTGCAATTTTCTGATCTAAACAAAATGAGTCCAATCACAATGTCATGCTAAGAACTCACTTGCTTTCAGCAGGCTCTAAAACTGAAACACAACTGAAGGAAATGCCCTATACCTCAGGACAGTCTTTTCACACAGCTTTTGGTGTTACTATTAACCCTATAATGCATGCTCAGTGCCAGGCTCTGGAATGTACAGAACCTCTGCCACTGTACAGAGAGCCCACATGAAGCACAGTTTCTCACCTGCTGACACTCTAATCAGTGTCTGGTTTGGTTGAGAGGGAAGAAGTGTGCATCAGTTTTATTCTACAGCTTGTAAAAATTGGCAAATTGTCTTCTACTGTGGAGCTTACACATGACTACACTGGGAAAATTCTACAGTATTCCAGAATTTTAGTATGTTATATCAAAGTCATTCACATCATCATTAAAAAGTGGCTAGAGGGATCACCTTTTGGACCAACACACTCCAAAGTGCTTTGCAAATTGCAAACACCACAGTAACAAACACACTTTAGGGAAAAGGCATAAAACACCTTTGTCATCTCGTTATCAAGTACTCACTTGAAATCTAGTTTCAGAACTTAGCAGGAACATAAAAATAAACTTGACCTGAACATGAGAACCTACATCTAAAGTTCCAACCTCCTTGTAAGACTTTTGAAAGACTGGGAAAAAGACTTACTTCCTTTTCTCCTTTCCAAAATGGTTCACTGATTTCAAAACAAAAAAAAAAGCAAAAAGTTGTGGAAAGAGAAAATGACTATGTGTGGAGTAAGAGAGTCATAGCGAAAATATAGCTTTCAGCTGCCTCATCACAAAGGTTACAAGTGTTGCATCCAGTTTTTCCCATAGTTCAAAGCTGGCACTTAAGCCTGCAGTGCAGGCAAAAAGAAGGCTTCCTGAAGGAATGAGCTGTGCACTGAAACAAAAAAGTCTTTTTCCCACCCTAGTAAAAGGTGTCAAATAGTACAGCGTGCTGGCTTACCACAGGACTGTCCTGGTTGTCATTGAGCTCTGAAAGCTTGGTGCTGGATTTCTGCCGCTTTGATTTATTCCTTTCACTAAGATAGCCAGAGCTGGTGTCTTGTAATTTTTCTACTTCTTGAGCAGCTAGAATACAGTCCTCAAGATTGCTGAATCCAGAGGGAATGTTTTCTTTGTTGACAACTTCCCTAAAAAGAAAGGGGACATTACAAGAGGTTGTTTAAAATACTCTTCTGCTACATTTACAGTACCAAGAGAGAACCGCATCATGCCGACTAGTTCTGGCAACATCTTCTATGCCCCATGAAACCAGTATCTCTGGTTCTTCCCAATGCAGCAAAAAACACACTGTGGAATGCTAAATCCCCCTGAGGAGTGAAAGTCAAGTGTATACACCTCAGGTGAGAAAGCTGTGAGGATCAACGTTTGAGATTTGATTCACTTCCCACTAAACCCAACACAGAAAATCCCACTGACTTCAGATGGAAGCTGGAATAGCCCGTGGCTGTCTGTGGTATTTTTACAGAGAATATGCAGAATATTTTCCTTTGAGACACGTGCTTTTAATTTAGAAAAGTGATTCATAGCTGCGGTCCAAGGATCTCCTTTGGTGCATGACACCACATAATTGTCCTTCCTACTCATACTCTCAAATGCAAGAGAGGACTGTAGTGCTTTAGCCAAATGCTTGAATCTTATTTGGGAAGTACACAAAACATAAAAGGGAATGTATCTTTGTAATGGTAACACAACTGCTAGGACAGAGGATTGCTCTGCTATGGGAAGGGAAGGGGACAGCTAGCCTTAAATCATCACGTGATGCACTAGCAGGGACCCTCTGGGCTGGTGGGGTTTGCTCATGTTTTCCAGAAGCTTGGCATCTGGCTTGTCTTGCCCTGCATAATTAACCTGCTGGGTCTTCAGCATGCAGCTTTCCATTCACAACCCGTTTGGTACTCTTCCCTCTACTTTGTCCAAGAGTGAAGATGCACATACATAACACATCACTACATTATGAGAACAGAAGAAACACAGTGTGCCTCATTCATCATTGTACTACCCTGCCAGAGGCTAAAGGCAGCCTGCTTACACTTGACATTGAAACTGGAATATTTGCTAACTGTTGTACGTGTGGCTGCCTTACACAGTGCCATGTGGCTCCAAAACCTGCTTCCATGAACAGCAGGAGAATTTATCTAGTCTTGCAACTGGTAAAGAAACACAAGAAACCAGTTACTCTGCAGTATGTGGACAGTGAGCGCATGACTGGTATTCAGAACAAAAGCAAAACCAGAAGGTTCCAGTGACTTTCTGTATCACAAATCTCTAAGTTTTGTTGGTGAAAAAGAGATACAAAGAGGTATTATAAATCTATGATTAAACTTCTAAGAAAACAAATTTGCCTTTGCGGAAGGTTTTACAAACCCCTGAGCAGACCAATTACATAAAGAGAGCCTGTGGATCATGTAATCTTCAAAGCCTGGGAGTTCACCTATGTGTTTTTGTGATGAACACTTTTCCTGCCTGTAGTCCTATTTTGCGACATTACAAATCCTCTTGTGATCCACCACAAGGCAAAGAGATGAAGTCACTGACAATCAAAACAACAACCACAGAAAGAAATTACCAATTTTGATAATTTACCCAAAGGAGTCCCAGCAATCTGACCTAAGGAAACTGGGCAAAACAATTTGAATCCTGGCCAGCACTCACAACTTCCAATGTGCTTTAAATCCTTGGCTCCAGCTTTATGGACTGAACCTGAATAACTGTGTCAATCATACCTAAAGGCAGCTCTGTAACGCAAAGTTGAAAAAAAGCCCTGCAGTGCTATATGCTTCCAAACACGTACACTAGCCAGTCTGTGACCTATTTACCTGAGAAGCCTGTCAGCAGGGTGACTAAACAAGAAAAACTACTTTAGAGCTGCTGCCAGATACTTTGGTGACTTGCAAGTGCTAATTTCCCAGTCCATCTTCACAGCACATTTTCACTCTCTATGAAAATCGTCTTTTTTTCTTTTTGGGGAGGGGGGGGGGAGGATGGGTAACTGTAGATTTTTTTTACAATAGTAGCATTGACACATTTTGGGAAATACCACTGCTGCAATATTAACACAAGGTTTTGATGGCTATGCACCTGTACAGAAGTGGTGTTGTACAGACTGGTGCAGATCCAATAGAATTTGGAGAATTCAGCACCCAGGAAAAAACAGAGGACTAGATGTTTATTTTGGAATCTAACTTGATATCCTAGCAATCCAACACTGCAGTGAAGCACACACTTTACAAGAACATTCTTTACAGGAACTGGTGCTGTGTTAAAGCTAGACATATGGGTAAGCACTGATCAGAACATGGCCTTGCAAAGTCTGTACCTACAGTTCCTCAAATTCAGCTACGCCTTGGGCAAGTGTTTGTTAAGGCTGTGGTGGTAATATATTTGTACCACACAATATATGTCACAAGTAGAGCAGTGTGAAAGGAAAAATAGGTATTAGCTTTACTCTTTGATAGACATTTAATGAAATTCATCACAAAATCATGTTAAACTTCATGTAATAGAGTGCATAAAAAAAAATCTTAAATTCCGATTAATCAAAAGGAAGATTTTTCTAATTTCAGACAAACTCCCAAGTTTCCTCACTAAATCCAAACACAAGCTGTGCCTCCACACACAGAAGAAGAACTTAATCACATTTTTGAAGCCATTCTGAATTCAGAAAAGCAGCTAACTCCAGTGTTTTTATCTAAAAAAAAGTTACCAGCAATAGAGCCAACTGCTTGGGAATTTCCACTAACATAACAAATACTCCAAGTAACCAATTCCGAATACTGTAATTAAAAACTTTACTGCATAAACCCCCTAGATTCTTATCATGCTTTGCCCCACTCCATGATCTCCAATAAACTCTAAATTTCCCAGCTCTAACTGATGCAATGGAGCTCTGCACAGGCACTGCAGCCTGCTCTGCCCTTTCAACCCAGGGCAAAGGTCAGCGCATTTCATAACAAAACGCAGCATCGCCTTGATAAGAGGACATGACTAGGGTAGACTTAACCAAATATATTTTCCAAAACAAAGAAATCAGGCTCATACATGTCTCTGTTTCTCCGAGGTTCCTCCTGCTCTTTGTGGTGCCGCCTCCTCTGCCTGGCAGACACATTAGAAGAGGCTGAAGATGTTCCCGATTCAGAGTCCTCTGAACTCTGGCCGCCTGAGCCATGAACATCAAAGAGATGCTGCTCCACGGCTGAGCGGATTGTCTTCTCTAAATACCTGTCAAGCCGAAAAATAAGGTCAATTGAGCTCAAAGACTTCGTGGAGCTCCCTCTCTGCAACAATAAATAAAGCAAGGGTATCTGCGGGCTATATATTTTTTTATGATGGCAAAGCAGCACAAAATGTCCTAGGGCTACAACATATGCAAAAAACAAAGCCAAAATCATCAGATACCCTGCAGTTCAGGTCCCTCAGAAGAGCTGAGCCTTCCCAATTAATCTGGCTCTTTTTTATTTCTAGGGATGTTTGAACCTTCTGTGGAACACCTAAGCTTACTTACTGCAACTACAGACGTAGGTGTCTAACTTTCACCCTCCACTTTAAAAGTCCTTGCCCTGACAAAATTGTATCTGATCCCCAGTCATGCTGACACCGGTCAAGCCTGTTGTGCAGTACTAGCTCAGCAAGGCAATGGATCACCTGCGAGAAGATGATTCACTGCTGTCTCACACAGGGATGACAATATGCAAACAGCAGCTCACTATAAACTCCTAATATGTTTAACTCTGTGACCAAGCATGGATTTTGTTCTGAATTCGTTCTGTTTTCACACATTCTTGTGCCATGAATGCATCCACAGCCACCCCTGACGTACTCTGGTGTGAGATCACAGTCACACACACAGGCACCAAGAGGGCTTCCACACGAGCCACAACAAAGGATTCTCTGCGATTGCATCGTTTAAAGATGTGGGATTACTTGAACTTTCAACACAACCAAATCTCCTTCATTTTGGTGCTCACATTTGCCCGTAATATTTCCTTCCATTCTTCATCAGAGGAAACTTTTATGGGCAAAATCTAATTTTTTTTTTTTGTTTCTGCAAACAGATCGCATAGAAACACATTTTTTACATCCCCATCCCATCTCTGTTTCTTGCAATGCTTAAGTAGTCTGCTGAAGAATGGGTTTTTCAAACATGCACATCCAAAGTCCATGTATAGCTTCCTACTGTTTTTTTCATAATTGTTATTTCAGAATTTGCTGGTTAATTTTTAACTGAGTAGATACAGCATGGGATCCTGTGCTTGGGCTGACTTCCCCTTTACAGAAGTTGTGTTCAGTTGCTATACTTGAAAGTCTGCTGAGACTGCAGTTCCCAAAAAAAGTCAAAGTACCTTAGCAACTGCAAACCCCCACATGGTTTAACTAGCCAAGTACGCCTGTTTTTCGCTATTGACACAAATCAGTTCTGCAAACCCATCAGCCGTTGGGAATTTCCAGCTCTGGAAAAGGAGCCAACTCTTAGCTCTGTTGCTCCCAGTTACGGTAGAGGGGTCAAAGTCACATCCTCTGTTGAGATGCAACAGGGAGCCAACAAGAGCAAGAGGATAACACAGTACAAATAGCTTCTAAAATATGCAAGTTCTGCATAACCAAAACATCGCAGGCACAGTGTGAGCAAAGAACCAAGGGCCTGAGAATTCTTCAGAAGGAAGTGATTTATTATCATTGCAGATGATCTGCTTTGCTGGGAAACTGGCTTCTTTTTTTTTTCTTTTTTTTGTTTTTGTGTTAATGTAAGAACAACCCTTAAAGAGAAATCCAAGAATAACCAGCAATACTTCAAAAAGCTCCAATACGCAAGAAAGGTAGCTACAAAATTGCAAAAGACACTTACTCTCCTGTAGCAGGTATGTTGCTACTGACTTGTGATACATGGGCACTGTGTAAAAGAAAAAAGAGAAGAAAGTTAGATCTTATCATCACAATAAGGTCTTAAAAACTCTTGCTCTTTGCAACGCTATGATTTAAATGTCTGAGCTATCTCAACAAGGATTGCCTGCACATGACACTAGTTTTCCCCTTAAGGGATTTTTTGTGACATGGCACATTTTGACAATGCCAATATTCTCAAGAATTAATTTCCCTGTCATTCCCATGCATTAGGCCAAGGTCTAACAAAGTATTTCAACCTCAACACACTGCAGAGTTTTTCTGCTTTCTTCTGAGCTTTCTACTGCTGCCAACTGTTTTAGCCTCATCACAAAAGTCCCTGTCTTTTGAGGCTGACTTGAAAATGTATATACACTTAATATTTAACTGCTCTCTGATATTCATGTTCTTTGCTTCACATTGTAAAAAATAAAATCTATGTTCTCTTCTTTCCCTTTTAGCTCTGGTTGTTTTCAGGCTCAGAAAGAGCCAACACAAATGTGGTCAAATGGAGTCATTGCTTGCTGTTTCAAGTCCTTCTGAACAAGTTACCTGTCACCTTGCACAACTGTCACTGCTTTCCTTCCTCTGCCAAGCAGAGCCCCCTTTGCCCCCTTTTCCCCCACGCTGACTCAGCTTTGCAGATAAGGTGACTTTTTGCCTATTCATCCCTCCTGTGACCTCTGTTAGGTCAAATAAGCTACAGGCCTAGGGGTTCATTTCAAATTATCCCCACATCAGCAGAGGAATCAGTAACAACTGGCTGATATATCCCAATAAAATGGCACTGTGATCAGCGTATGAGCCAGGATAGATGCAAAATGTGCTTCCTGCCAAAATAGCCATTCATTGCTTTCAGTCTTCACCAGCTCCTCTCCAACCTTTCCAGTGCAGAACCATCAAGAGCTGACTTCTCTTCGCTACCCAATGGTTTCCTCTCTGTTTCCTCAAATATCGTGCACTTCAGTGTATGGGCCTAGAGTTATCTAAGAAGCTGCAACACTCTCAGATAACCCCTCTGGCAGTCAACAGACCACAGAAGGGTAAACAAGGAGTCATTACAGCTATGAACAAAACAGTCCAACTCCTGAATTACAGACCCCACAAACACCCAGCTGCAAATTAAACTCGCAATATGCCTCAGCTTCCTTAGGCTGAACCAGTGTGTTCAGCTCTGTGTGGGTTAAGCAACGTGCCCTAACCACACATGCATCCTTTACAGTCCCAGCCTCAACCACTGCACCTCTCCAGTCCAGGCACGGGTCGCTGGAGTGGTGGCACACCAGGAAAACAGTCATGGACCTGCCAGTATATCCCACATGACCTGCACAGCACTCAAGCAGCTGTGTCATTTATATGATTCCATGAACAGAAGACATACAAACAAGTACTACTGTATTTATTATCATGGACACACAATCTGCATATAGGAAAAAAAATGTGCAAGATCCCTCTCTTCCCACATCTAACATCTTGACTACTAACTACTGGATGGCTTTGCAATTTGAAGAGCATGTTTCAAGCACTCTACTTGCTTTCCTGTTCACTTATAGAAACCATTTGGCCTCTTCCCAGTCCAAAACTATTTTTTAAGATCTGGTCTCTCATGAGAGATTAAAGATTAGCAATTAAGGTGTTAGTGTGGTAGGCTAATAATTTATATGCTAGCTACTGCTCCTACACGAGTGGGAGCAGGTTAATATTGGATCAACTTTCTATAATATTTACATGTAATGCAAAATGAGCAGGGGTGTTATCACACCCTTCTTCTCTGTTTTCATGTCAGGAAAGTGGCAGTGGAGAGGAATAAACAAGTGTTTGGATTTTTTTTTTTTTTGAAACATCCTTAGGATATAGGTTTATCTATCCATAAATTTTTTTATAACACTCTAATACATTCTGTAGTTGTTGAATTCACAGGTAACTGTGTGCTTTACTAACACCAATTCAATTTTAAGTACATTAACCCAACTAATTTATAATATTGCATATTTGCGTAACAATTCCTTTGTGGTATCTAGAAAAGCCCTACTCACACAACACCGATTCTAGAGGAAATACAGTAATACGGTAATTTTCAAACTACTGACAAATAAGCAGGAAGCATGCACACAGTTCCTTGGCAGCTGAGTGGATGACTACAAAATGAAGCTCTGACATTCTGATTTTACTGTATTTCCCTTCTAAATACTTCTTCCTTGTGTACTGAATTCAAGTTTATTCTTAATTCTGTGATATTTTAATGCTCTTTCATTAGCTCCCTCTCAATAAGACAGAGATTTTAAATCAGAATTTTTCAAAACAGCCCAATTTCCTTTTAATTCCACCATTGGTAAACTTTTCTGGCTATTTCATTATGAAGCTTAATTTAAATGCACTGCTAAATTGCTTTACTTGCTCTCCACCGACCTTTCTTACATCTAGGAAGTTCACATCCAAAACAAATGGTGGCGGGTAGAGACTTACACAGTGGTTTCAGGATTTGAGCCTGTTGCAGGACAGAACAGGAGGTGCACAAGCACATTAGCAAACCCAGGCAAAGACACCACCCAGTAGGGATTTCACAGCCCAGAGGAGCAACCAGGCAGGCAGGGTGTATCCTGCGGGGTTTTCTGAACTTCTTGGGTGGCAAAAGTTGCTCTGCTGTTGGATTTATGCTTCACGGAGCAGGTGAGGCAAGCCTTGCCTAGAAGAGCCCTCTTGGCATGCCTGCCTGTGCAGGCAGCTGCCTTGGAAGGGCTGCCTTGCTCAGTAAATCATCCGGACAATGGGAACTCATGTTCTGCTACAGTTAATTATTTTCTCCTCACATCTGCTCCATTTCACTGATACTTATGGTCAATTATCTCCACAGCTAGATTATCTTTATTAAATTATGCAGCTGCTGCAGAGCATGTTGAGAAACACCAACTTTTGATAGAATTTACAGATTCTTCTGTGGTGACAGAAGACAGCAGGACAGTTTCCCAGTGCTGGGGACTTTTACTTTCAGAAAGCCAGAACAGAAAACCTGCATCAGAGCACACAGATGTTTTAAGTGCTATAAACTTTTGAACTGGCTTCTTATGACCCTCACACTTTTCCTTTTAGGAAGTCTGACCTCTAGCACTTCCTAGTGTTTTCTAACTTGTTTACCCAAGTCTTTTTCGCTCACTTTCAGAGGTTCTCCATCACCTCTGAGTAACATCTTGCTTCACACATAAGGTAAACTCTTACTGCATGGTCTCTTCTCCCATTCTGTTTCAACCTCAAGTATGGGAAGGTGGTATTTTCCATCACTTTTAAGCACATTAAAGCTTGCCTGCCCCCCCCAGCTAGTACTCTCTAAGTTTAAAAGATGTGCACTGAAGCGAGAATTGCCTCATTCAATGCCTGCACCTTGTTTGGTCTGTTCTGGGCATCTTGTGATAGCAGACAAATAACTGAGTTGGATAGCAAAGCCCCCTCCCCAGATTTCTTTCATTCAAGTCACTGATGTTTTAGCTTCCACGTAAAGAAAGCAAAGAAAAAAAACAGAGCAAACTAACTTTAGTGGCACAGTATTTTCCCAGATTGGGTTTTTATTTATGAAGTCAATTAATTACTTCCTGACAATACTTAATGGCCTAAATCATAAGCTAGACTTACAATCTGGTGCTAAGGTCATTCATTGCTAAGATTTATACATGGTCCGACTGTTTATTCAGGAAGCAAAGGGGTTGTTTTTTTTTTCCTGTTTTTGCTTTTTCGAAAGCCAAGCACAACAGAAAGAAAGCCTCAATAGATGTAAAAACTTTTTACCATTTTGCCACTCCAGCAAAGTCAAGAATTTTTAAATAGCTTTGACATTTCAGATAGGAAATTTCTGAAGTCCTCACGAATATATTACTTCAACCACAACCTAAGAAATTTCTTTTCATAGGTACTTAAATAGTCTAAACACTACCCACTCTCCACACTGCGACATGCAATACTGCAGACTCACGAGGGATCCATTTTAAGACAACTACTTCACTTTATATTTTCATATAAAATGTGAAAATAATGAGTTTAAAAATAAAAGATGTGCTCTTAGTTACTGGGATGTCTCATCACACAGAGGACAAATTTTCAGTATTTTTTCAGCAACTCCATGCTTTCACAAGCTCAGATCAAACTGCCCTTCCTTTAAATGTGGTACATTATTTTTGACACCAGCTTCTTACTACACAGAAAACTAACCCCACTAAAAGCAACTGTCTTCACAGTTCCTAGTGTTTTTCACTTGCACTGAGACTATCCTTTCTGATGGATGCACACTGACACCTACTGCTTGGAGCAGAGACAACCCTGAAGAGGATTCATACAGGCCACATGATTTAGCTCAGTGAATTTGGATGTCTGTGACTGCACAGGTTCCCCTACAGAGAAGGGAAATACATCTCAGGGAGCCTCAGACCTGCATGGTAGCTGGACACCCAGAGCAGGGGCACCCAGTGGCCTGCCATTTACTTTCAGACAGTGCTGATGCGATGCAGGACACGAAGGTGCATCACACAATGTAATCATGATTTGCAATGGGGCCTAGCATTCCTGTGGGCCTTAGGACCTCTTATGGCATGTCCCAGGGAGGAAGAAGCATCCAGCGGGAAGGTGGCCAAGCAGATGTGAAATCCAGAACAAAATTTTTCAGTTTCTTCAGGAAATTGACCTGATAACAAACAGAGTAAAACATCTCACCTGATACTACAGGTTAAGAATACTTGACTTGCATGATATAAAAAAAGTTGTCTCAAAAAACAACTGCTAAAAGAAGAAACAGTCAGCTGTACTGAATACTGCCAACAGGATGGATATCAGTACTTCTAGGAGAGGAAGTATTAAATCAGGTGAAAGTGTCCAATGCCTTGCTCTGCACACACAGGTATGTAATTCAATTTTTTGCATTGCTTGCAATGTCAGCTCTCATCTCAATTTCAGTTTAATGCTCTGCATGTTAACAAGGAAGCTCCGCATTACAAAGCTTTTGCTTCTTCCCCCCTGTAATATCACCCTGCCTTATCTCAGGATGTATTTGCTGGGAACTCCTCTGAAACCACCCACCTGACCAACCTCAAATCTAAAGCATATATGCCAGCACAAAGCATGTCTGTAGATCCTCTGCTAAAAACTCATAGCACATGTTGAGCAGAATTGTGCTTACAGGGAACCACCACTGCCAGATGCTGCTTCATTACCTGAAACTGCAGACTGTTCCTCAGTACTGATTACTCAGTACAGCTGGCATTTACAGTCTTATTACAGAATTACACAAGGAGCAGTGCTTTGCACTTTTTAACAATCTCAACTCCACTTACCACAAGGTTTTGTTACAAAAGGTTTTGGAATGCCCTTCAGGGGAGACTCGCCGGAACAATCAATCACCCAGCAAGGTTCTCCTCTTCTTTTAACAGTGCAGAAATCTCCTTGCACTGAGCACAGCTGAGCCAACAAATTACCTGACCAAGGACTACAGAGAGGGAGAGGATAACCCTGGTCAGCAGTAAGTAAATGGACTCAAATCTCACATCTCTCAAATTGGTCAAGCTGACCTCAACCTTATAATGCCCAACAAAAGAGGGCTTCAGCTACAAAACTAATAATTTTCTGCCAAAATTTATTCGTAGACTATTTGTACACATTTTCTCTTGCATCAATATTGTTATTTAACACAAAAAAATCCTTCCCTTCTGCCTAAAACTCAGAATGAATATGCGTCCTCTGGTTTCTTAGGATGACTAAGACCTCCACGCTCTTTTCTCCATCTTATAACATGGTCTGCCCATTTCTTTAATCATCTTCATAAACCTAATGCCACTGGAACACAAGTTACTGAAACTGTGCAGGGTCTCACCTGTCTCTTGTACAAGGGTACCTATCCATACTTCTTCTAAGCATACCGAAAATAATTTCTTTGTATATCCATTGTCATGTGATTACTTCAACTTGAGTATTTTCATCCCATGCCTCCCTTCCATCCCTCCATGAACAAGTATGCCCACGTCCTTTTCTTCCTTGGCACTTTCAAATGCGAGGAACTCCCCTTTCATGTCAAAGATTTTCATTATTAGTCCTGAGATATATGACTTTATTACCTATGTTATTGTTTTTATACTGTATCTTATATTTGATGCTTGTCTTTATATATATACATATATATATAAAACTCATCCTATATAATATCTCGCTACCATATATTTTCTCCCAGAAGACACTCTCAACCCATTCACCGCTCCTAAATTTCTGCTATAAGCTCAGTTTGTGAACGTGATTTGATTTTATTATGCCAGTGGCTATTAAAGAAAAAAAGTCCATGCTTTTTAAGGAGCTCCAGCAGCAATTTCCTTCCTCTATAGGACTCAACTCCTCCATACCCATCTTTAAGTTCTAGTACTAATGTCCTATTTTTCTATATAGATGGCATGATATAAAACATTCTACTGATGTCAGACAGATTAGGTATATTACTTTTCTTTCTCTCTCTGTAAAATCTTACAAAAATAATTTTGCTGTATGGTTGCCACCACTCTTTACAAACCTATGTCACATTTTGCCTTGTTTACTGCTTACTCTTGCACCATTAATGAGTGCTCATTTCCTTACAAAGCAGCAGTGGTGACAAACTCTATAACTGGTCTTGACTTTCCCAATGTCTAAAGGAAAAAAAACCAACTTAAAAGTTACTAGTACCTTCAGTATTGGCCTTATATCTCCATTTCTAGCTGACACAGTATGGCACAGAATAATCAAGTCTTTGGTTTGATTCTCCCAAAACTGGTCTATGGGGGTGTGCTGGTTTTGGCTGGTGTTAATTTTCTTCACTGTGGCTGATATGGGGCTGTGTTTTGGATTTCTGCTGAACATGGAGTTGATAATATAGAGATGTTTTTGTTATTGCTAAGCAGGGCTTATGCAGAACCAAGGCCTTTTCTGTTTTTTGTACTGCCATGCTGGCAAGGAAATAGGGGGTGCACAAGAGGCTGGGAGGAGACACAACCAGGACGGGTCACCCAAACCGACTAAAGGAATATTCCATACCCTACAAAATCATGCTCAGCATTTAAAGCAGGGGGAAGATGGAAGAAGAGAGGGACGCTTGGAGTGATGGCATTCTTCCCAAGTAACCGTTACGTGTGATGGGGCCCTGCTCTCCTGGAGATAGCTGAACACCTGCATGTCCATGGAAGCAGTGAATTGATTCCTGGGTTTGCTTCGCTTGTGTGAATGGCTTTTTCCTATTAAACTGTCTTTATCTCAACCCACAAGTTTTCTAGCTTTTACCATTCCAATTATCTCCCCAGTCCCTCTGCTGTGAGAGTGAGCGAGCAGCTGGTTGCTGGCTGGGGTTAAACCATGACAGAGGGACACAATGCTCCTTCAGTCTGGCAAAGCCAAGTACCATGCAGTGTTTGGAAGCTAAAGAGCTCTTGTTCCCACTTTTTTCACTTGTAAAATTATCTATATGGAAATACTGCATAAACACAGCAGTGGCCACTTTGTACCTAAACATTCACAATTCACTTTAAGGATTACTTGAACAGTATTTCAAATTATGTAAATGTGGCCGGTAGCAATAGAAATACATTTGACCATCAGACAGCTAAAGCAGACAATCTCCCCTTCCTTGCCCATGGTGTGAAACACAATTCCTACGTATGTCATGCACAGCTCTGGGGCAGCAATTAGAACAGTCAAACTTGCACAGAAATAGCTTGCCACCCACTCAAGTTCTAAGTTGTTGAAGCACCATGATTTGCCCAGCCAGCACCAGTTCTCCTGCCAAATTAACTGCACTTGGCAACTGACCACAGGAGGACACGTTTCTGATGTGTGATAAATAGAAACAAGACTTACAAGCTGTTTGCTTTATTTACAAATAACTGTATCCCAGCAATGTTACAAAAGACAGAAGGGTGGCATGAAGCCTTTGTCTCAAGGTATGCTGCTCCCTCTCTGCTCCTACTAGCCATTCCTTCACTTCTCAACTATATGTTTATTCCTGTTTCCTACCTATTTGCAAGACAGATTCCCATGGAAAGCCATCCCTTCATTCCAATGGACACATTCTTTCTTCCCCATCCTAGTATCACAGAATATGTTGAGTTGGAAGGGATCCGCAATCATGACTGAATTCAACCCTCAGCCCTGCACAGGACCATTCCCAAGAATCCCACCATGTACCTGAGAGCATTGTCCATTTTCAATGGAGAGACAGGATGAAGATTTAAACCAGGGAAAACTTGAGACAGGAGAACGTATGTATAACATGAGTATGCAGCTACAAAACAATCTCACAGTAGAAAAGGCAGAAGAACCTCCTTGGACAGTTCGGAGCTTTTGAGGGGCAGACTGGGCAACATCTGCACAAACACACCTCAGGGAATGATGGTGTATCAACAGGAAGGCAGACAAGATCATGCAACCAGGCTAACCCATGAACAGTTCTCACTGACACACATTTCTGCACAGTATGCATTAAATGCATTGTTTCTATAGTTTGTGAAAAAAATTCTCTAAGAAAAACCCAAGCTACAAAGATAAATAGGAATATATGCAAGAGAATTAAAGAATTTCAGAGATCGCTGTAAGAATTCTAATTATCACTGCTCTCACATAAAGCACTGCTGGGATTTCTTTTTATTTGTTTAAACTCTGCAGAGATCAAAGAACCCAATTATAATATCTGGCCCTTCCTCCTCTGCAGCCCTTCACTGTTAATTGCCCTGGCTCCTGTTCTTCCACTAAGTATAAATGAAAGCACTGGAATTGAGCCTGCTACTGAAGCAAGCAGAGCAAACTTTTGCTGATGTCAACAGAATTAGGCCATTTTTACAAGCAGTGACTTTGCCCTCCAGTTGGCAAAACAAGAAATGCAATTTGTTCAAATGCAGTGTGAGCACCATTCCCTCCAGGGAGGCTTGCTGGGGACCCAGGCACTCTCCCGCTCTTCTGGGCTGCAGCAGAGAAGCAGTTGCTGTATGGGCTGCTGACTCACCATCTGGTTCCTGATTTCTTTCTGAGCAGCACATGCTGCCAGTTCCTCAAAGCTCGTGGCAAAAATCTCTCCTGTGCCTGCAAATTATAAACTACTCAAGAGAGGCACCGAAGCTACATAACAAACCAAATAAAAGAGGTAACCCATGTCCATCTTCTAATTAAGAGTTTAAATCACACGTCTCTTCTGTAAATACAAACATTGCAACAGAGTTTGTATCTCCAAAGACTTATCTCACTAACTGAGCAATAATTACAAATGTAACATTAATCTTCACTTTGATTACAGTCTGTTCAGCATTTCTGGCACCCCTTCCCACATTTAATTCCAATAATGAGTCAATCCCGCACAGAAAAATAAATTTAAACAACTCATACCTCACATAGAAGGGTGACATAGGCCGCTCATCTTCTTGGGAGCTAAAAATAAAACATATTTTTTAAGGTTAGTATGCAGCTCTGTCTTGTATTTGCAGTTCAAGATACTCACTCTTAACAAGCAGAGATAACAAAAGCGAAACCTGCTACAGAGGTAACATGTCTACTTTGTCTCTTGGTTTTACACATGGAAGAAATCTTCAAGTTACATTCCTTAAATCCTGGCAATCTAACTCACTTCTCAGTGTCCATGAATGTGGTGTAACAGATCTGCTAGACAGCCAGGAGTCATTCCAACTCCGCAACAGTGCAAGGACTATTCCCATAGCAACGATAAAGCATTTTTTGCCAGCAAAACCAAGAGAGCCCTTTGCTGCCTGCTGTTCCAGAATTAAACAATCTGCCTACTAAAGCCAAATTTGAGAAAAAAACCGCACATGACATCTTGAGTAACTGCAGAAATGGCCATAGGTGTATGCATGAGGCTACAAATTCCTCAGTTTTATTGCTCCTGTGGAAAGCTTATTTGACTGTGCCAAAATTTCTGTAGGCTTGAGATCGGGGGCTGCCATCGGCTGGCATGGAGCTCCCCTGACAAAATGGTGTTTTAGCTGTCAGCTGGCCTGAACAGCCCTGATCCAGCTCAGCCTGCCTGTGCTGGCACAAGCATAAGAACAAGCTGCTGGGACACTGAAGCTTAAAGGTGTGGTGGACTGATGGCTTAAGTCAATGTAAGACCATGTCACTGTAAGAAGGGGTTGAAAGAAATTTCGTCTAGTCCTTCCAAACAGAGAAATAGTCAGTTTTGCCGGGTATTTAAGACTTCTAACTCTCCAGAGCAGCACACTTGCCTTCCTCCAACCATACAGGATATGCCACTGAGGTCAGAGAGGAGCACAGCAAGTTTAGCAGACAGGCAGAAAAGATGGGAAGCTGCATAAATTACTTTGAACAAAAGCAGAAAGGATAAAATCCCACAGGTGCTGGAAAGCAATCACTTCCTTGATGCCTTCCCGCTTTTCCAGCAGCCTGGGACTGCCAGCACTCAGCAGTATGCCACAGGTCCTCAGGCACAGGTCCTGGGGCACTGCCACGTTGTGGGGGCATCTATTGCTTTTGAGCTTCTTCAGAAAATGAGAGAGAATATGGGAGAATGCTCTGAGATGAGCTCAGCTTCAAACTCAAGTCACTTGGGGGCCCTGATATACTGATAAGCTTCAACAGGGAACTGAGGTAGATCAAGTTTGAACAGTTTTTGAAAAACCTGAACCTGAGTCCATTATCTCTTGAATTTTGAAGGATTTTACTTATTGGTTTATAAAGCTGGTCTAAGCACTGAATACAGGGGAAAGCAACATCTCTGGGGGACTTCCAGCTAGGAGATCAAGTACTCACAGGTACCTTTTGCAGCTTCCACTGGAGCCAGCATGATGAAGCTCCCTCAGCAAGATGAGCTGAGACTGGTCTGCAGCCAGATAAGCACCCTGCTCTCACACTGCACAGAGCCACTGGCAGGTTTCACCATGGCTTATTTCCAATCCGGCTAATATTATAACCAATCCACAAATATGAATGCCAAATTCATCTGGAGGAGGGGCAAGTGGGGCAAGAGCATGAGGAGGGAAACAGGATATAAGGGAGTCAGAAAGGCCAGGAAGGCAGACAGACAGACAAGCAGAAAAAAAAAAAAAATCACAGGGCTTCTAACTCTGCATCATTTTGATCCCCCAACTAGAACACAGGGAGATTCATAAAGAGACACCTACAAAAAAGACCTTCCAGCACATCGCACAGGAAACACAAAATATTGATTCAAGGGTAACATCAGATACCACGGACCAGAGGGAAGAAAAACTGCTTCTAAAATCTGCGCAGTCTGCCAAATCTTCATGGCCTCTGTAACGCAACAGGGACTGGACAGTTTTCAGCAGCTCCCCAAGAAGATTGGGAGTACACCTGCTACTGGAAACTTTGCTGCCACTTCCACATGCCTGTCTTCAGCAGCTTGAGCAACTGCAGTCAGCCACTGCTGTGGGAGCACTGAACGCCGCTGTCGCCCCCAGAGCTGGCCAGCATGCAGAGCCGTGCAGTGCAGGGGGACAGTGCCTGCCTGTGAACTGAGGCCAACATCACCTGAAGAGCCTGTGAGAAACTGCTATGGCTTTGAGACTGCCAAGAAAAAGTGGATGGAAACATGGAAGTGCTTATTATTGCCCTTCCCAGAAGACAACTTGCAACAAAGGCACAGCTAAGAACCTCTGCCAGGTACAGGCTCCCTCCCCTGATGGCATGCACAGTCTCCCAGCCCGCATGTATGTTATCACTTTATTTAGCACTTACAGAATATATATTTTTGTAAGCGCAAAGAAGCTACTTTAAATTCACAAAGCTGCTGGTGAAGTTTTTTGCTACGTTCAGTTCACTGCGTTAGTAGCTGTACTTGTCATCTCAATGCAAACAAGTCCCAGTATTGGACAGAAAACATGAAAAATGTCTTCTCACACAGAGGAAAGTTCACAGCACCATCAAGATTTCTGTGCACCAATGCAACTTCAAATGCCAACACCAAATGCTGCTTTATGTACAAGTGGCAGTTGTCAAAGCCACACCAAACACGCTTTCTCTTCTATAATAAAACCCCTTCCTTTATCTCAGGATTTGTAATTACTTTCGAAGTTACTGAAGCACAATGATACTGAAAAAGTCCAAATAGCTTTTTTACATTCATGTTCCCAGTATTTGCTTTGACAGATCAGACGGAAAAGCAGTATTCAGCAGGGACTCTGAAACTTCTTGCATTTCCTTCCTGTTCTTCCATAGCAAGTACAACTGCTGCTCTGTAAGTTCAAGAAACCTTTATATCTGTACAAAAAAAATCAATACCCAGCCATATAAAGTAACAGAGGAGAAATAAATACCTAAAGAACATTAGCTGGGAATGGCAGACAAAACAGCTCTTACAGAAGCAAGAAACCAGTTAACAACTTCATTTAGATCATCATGTCTCAGAACTTCACATTTGGTAAGAACTGTAGCTGTGCATAACCTCTTTTACTCAATAATGGTTTGTAGTTTTACACATGCAGCACTGATCAGTAGCTGAATCTGGGATGAAGATCTCCAACTTAGCTAGTATGAAATCCAAACTTCTGAGAAAACCGTAAAATCTTCTAAGAAGATCTCTTGCATCTAAGTATATTACCCATTTCCCATTAAACCATTAAAAACAACATATCCCAAACATCTTTCCCTAGCTTCATGCACCTTAGCCAACTCATTAGTGCAAGCTAGAAGACATGAGCTGTCTAAATTGCAAACAGATTTAAACCAGCTATTCCACACAATTCTTAATCTCTCAAATTAGATGTGAGACTACCAAATCCTACTCCAATCACTTAGCACACAAAGTGTTTTGTTTAGAACACTTTATGAAATAACGGATTATTCCCGTTGAAAGGTGTGAAACTGATGTGCTTATATTATACACTCAACCACAACTTAGTTTAATGAAAGAAATGGAAATTGTGTGCCAGAAGTTTTAAACCTGTTTATACCTAACCACATGGTTTCAGACAGAGAAGTAACTGGCAAACAAAAATGTACAAGACATAATCATAAATGATCATCAGTTGATATTACATAATAAATGGGTTAGAAATTGCTTTAAACCTTTCCACACAGGACCCTTCATCACTATAACTCACACTATGCTGATTAGAAAACAACTGCTCACTCGTTTTATAACACCTTGTACTGAAGGGCTTACTGGTATTGCTAGGAACCCGTCTTCCATGTATCCTTTGAAAAGAAAATGCTGGAAGTCACTAAGATATTTTTAACATTTAACTACACTGTACTGTACTTGAGTTGCATAATTCTTCTTTGGTTAAAGGGATATATAACCCTTCCAGAAAGAAGAAAAAGCTTAATACCTGGCACACTGACCAGACAAACTAAGTCCAATGCCCACAGTACGGAGAGGTCAAGTCATTCTGATGAGCAGCTCTTACATATTTTAAATTTCTACCTTGCCCAGCAAAGAATTTACCCATTAGACAAATAGGTTTAGCAGCAGATTAAGTTTGGGGGGTTTTTGGTTGGTTGGTTGGTTGTTTTTCATCCTCAAAGTTTGCCCAGCCTTACACATGCTTTATGATAAGAAACTAATAGGATGGAATAACTTTAAAAAAACCCAGTTATTTATTCAACTACCACTGATTACCTAGCCAAGCAAGTGAGTGCAAAGTACAGCAGTCTCTTTTAATTCAGGCATATAAATAGCTCCCCTAAATGAACGGATTAATTGCTTCCATGAAATACTTAGGAGATTACCTAACTGACGACTTCTTGCTAAAACCCAAAACAAATACCAGCCAAACTAAAAAAAAACCCCAAACAACAAACAAAAACAAACAGACAAAAAACTTGTTCTGCTTATTTCACAGCTAAAGAAGTAATATTGTTATGTTTGTGATCTCAGTGAGCTAACAAAAGAGTTTGTCAGACTGGAAGGAACACCAGTTTAGCCCCCCAGTTAGTTTAGCTCATCTTGGGATTTCCAGGCATATGTATTTTAAAACATTTACCTAACTCATCCTTTCTCTCCCTGAAAAAGGAAATAGGAAAGCCTCAGTGAAGTCTAACTGCTAAATGATGAATTTCCATCACAGAAGGGCAGTTACCTTTTTTTGCCTCCCCTTTTTGCAACAGGAATGTTACAGGCAACCGTTCAACCCTCACACCCTTAAACATACAATGATGGCTTTTTTTTTTTTTCCCTGATGGTCTCACAGAACCATAGAATTGTTGAGGGTGAAAAAGACCTCTAAGATCATCAAGTTCAACCATTAAATCATCTTGCCCTTCATGAAGAACAAGGGAGCTGCTGAGCCTATTGTAGAACACCCACTTAGACAGAAAGTTCCTAATTTAACATGCATATGGGCTACCCCTGTCTCAGCCCTCTCCTCAATGCCTTGAGCTCTCACGCCAAGTCAGAGGGTGGCTCAGGGTCCTTACTCCTTGTTTTATTTGCACTTAATATCAACAGTTTTTCTGTCTTAGCTTCCTGGCACTGGAGCCTCCATTGCAAATCCACTGCTGCTTTCCTGCTCCACATCTCTTTTCAAAAGATAAATAGGACATTTAGTGGATGAAATTAAACGAATGCGCTGTGTTGCTGGTTTTGGGGTTTGTGGGTTCTTTTTACAATCATGAAAACGTATTTTGACTGAAGTGTCAACATTCTGCACCAGAAACAAAAGGCCTAGAGAACTGTCAGGGTTTTGCTGCTGAGCCAAGGTCATGTTTTCCTAGTGCCTTGCCATAGACTCTATTTGTTCTGACCTTAAAAGTTAGATAAGGAAATGGTTCACTTTCTATTCCAGCACAGATATTCTGGACTTCAAAAGAAATTAATTGCTTTTTAAGTGAGAATACTTTTTTCAGGCAAGGCGATAGCTGCTTTTAATTTTAATGCAATCAAACAAAAAGGCATTGAAAACTCTGTCAAATTACTAATGATATCAAAAGTTAATGCAGCTTTTGAAGGCAGGAGAAGGAAGGTTCAAGCTTGGGTCTCCTCTTGTTTTGTTCTCATCATTCAGAACCCCTGTGCCCACTTGGATTAACAGACTTGCAATTTTTACATATACAGAGGATATTAACAATGTGGTTTATTTACTTGTTCTGACATTCAACACTAAGAATACTAAAAACAGCTTCAAGGAAACATTGATTTTCAGGCCACAGTAGTGCTTTTTGCTGAATGTCTCATCTTATTCACAAGTTTTTCAACACTTCTTCACCCCCCGAAGTCATTTCCCCATAAAAGTTATTTCAATCTTGCAAAAAATGCAAGATTGAAACATCTCATGAAAATTTATTGCATACTTATTTTCTCAATAGAGCAATTTACTCACAGCTTGTGCTTCGCAGCAGTAGGTAAAAGGCAATGTTTTTGCAAATGAGAAATACCAGGCAACATGAGCTTTTTCCTTCAAATAAATCCTTCAAAACAAACTTCCTTCAAATAAATATTGAGCTACGTAATGCAAAAGAAAAGAGAATAATACCACCCTCGATGCAAGACTAACTGTAAATTTAATCTAACATAACACTGTGGTGATACAATGGTCAACATTAAAGTCAGCACCTACCATCAATTATTGAGCAATATCACCCTTGCTCTATACACCTAAACAGGGGGGAGGGAGGAATGCCCTATATGCACTGTTTAAGAAACAAATGCTTAACAGCTATTTCTCTTTGAGTTATTTCCACGTAAACATTTTCATTTTGCCTGAAGAGTAACTTTTATAAATTAAAACCATAACATGTTGTTCCAGATATTTATCTCCAGTCTTCACAATAGTTATGCTTATACCTAACCATGCATACCACTGAAAGTTAAATAAGCTACTCAGCAAATGAACCACACGTCAAAATATGAGGCTGACAACCCAGCTTCTTTATTCTGAACTCACATACATCTTCAATTACTTGGGTGGGAGTGGATTGGTATTGGTTTAAATATTAATCCCCAAAGGATCCTACCATCTTCCCCCCAAGTTGTTTCTTCAGCAGTGTTTTTCCTAAAGTCTCTCAACTAAATTACATCTAAAGCATGTGAGATCCCAGGGAGCAGAAACATAACTGCAGGGTTGAAGAAAGAGACCTTTTGGGGGGAGAGTTTCTCATTCACCTTCCAAAAGCAGAAGCTTCTGTTTCTTGTTTTATCTGGCACTCAAAATACCTATATTACTACTCCACAGAGACAAGCTGAGGTAAGTACGAACAATCACTCTGTTACATCTGAGAAGCACTTATTTCTTCTTGTTCTATTTGCCACAGTCATGATTAAGGCACAAGGACTCAAGCCTAGAGTAGGAGGTTTTTAATTCTAGGAAACACTAACATAAAGACAGCCAAACATAATGAGAATATAGTGCATTATCCACAGGCACAACTGCCCAGGCTGTGTGTGAGGGGGCACTGAGATTGAGGTCCCTTACCTGAACAGGAAAAAAAACTACACTGAAGCCTTTTTGCACACCTCCTCCCACTTCAAAGCAACATTAGGGATCAGGGAATACAGGCTATCCCTTGGCAAGATGCAATAAGCAGAACTTGTTGCTAATTAAATGCCACTGTGAGCAAGAGGCTGATTTTCCATTTTATATTAACATATCTGAATATTCTGGAACCCTTGACAGCATAATTTTGTATAATTATTTTCTACCTACTATCCTCCTAGATTGCAAGTATGTTTATCTTTTATAAAATGACATCAATGTTAAACAGCTTGCTTTTGTTGTTTTACTTCTTAAACTACTTGGGTCTTATTATGAAAGACAGGGCTGTCTCTTTCCTTCTACTTGTGGTTTGGCAGTAGCCCTCACCAGGATAAAACTAGAAAATGGGTCAGAAAGAGGCGGAATGAATGTACCAGCCAAAGTCTCACCTCTTCTCAGAATTTAACAGTGTAAAGTTGCATAACACACACATACCTGTTGCATTATAATGGTGAAGAACTGTTACTAGGTAACCAGTGATTTCAGCTTCAGGATTGTTTGGTAAAAGCTTGTACACTTCAAATAAAGGTATCTCAGAGCCCGGCTTTTAGGTAAATACTCATATTTTTTTGTTTCATCAGGTGGACACTCCAGAGGCAAACACCACAGAAAAATTCCATCCCACTTTCCTCTTTTAGTCAGAGCCCCCCACCCTCAGTTGTTCTCAGGAAGAGTTTTCCACAGGCTCCTACACTCACCACGTCACAGCTGTGACACGATAAGGTACCCAGCTGTGCGTCGAATTTGAGCTTGGAAGGCAAAAAATTCACACAGCATTTTGTAATAAGCTATGGCTTGCACACATCCAAACCCAAAGCAAACGAAGAAAAAGTTAACATCAACAAGTTCTCTCCACCCTGAGAGAGCATACTTCACATATATATTCCAGAACGTACTTCGTTAGGGCTTGTCAAGCCCTCCCAGTACCTTGGATAGAAAGTGATAACAAAGTCCAAAGGATCAGACATATTTACAATACAACTTTACACGCAGATGCTCGCTAATTGTGTTAAAGAGAACACAGCAGCCATTCAAAAGAAAAAAGAATAAAGTGTGTTGAAATACTAACGGTGTTCTTGGGCTAAAATACTGGGTATTTGTGAAAGACCCCAAGCAAACCAACCAGTAAGGTCAATCAAACAATCCTGATGATGACTGTGAGACAGCCCATACAGACAACTGCTGTGTAGAGATTAGAAACCGATCAGTCACAATCCCTGCTGCTATCAGATGCACTTTCTAAAAATATTTGTGATGGCTTCACTCTCCTACTACCTTGACCTGTTTCAGCAAAGGGCAAAACGACAGAGGCCACTGATCACAAAGCCCAACTGTGTACCTGCCTTTCTTATCTCCTACAGAAACTGGCAGATACAACTGGCAAAGGCAACCACAGGCTTCAGTTTTGCACAGCTGTTATTAAATCTGCAATAGACTGAGCTAGAATAGATGAATTAACATGTATTAACAGCATTAGTAATGCTCTAACTAGGAATCTAAGACACTGAAGTAAGCTAATGCTATTCAGAAAATATGTTAGCCTATTAGCAATGGAATAGACAATTACTGGTGGATAAGTTGTTGGAAAATCAGTAATCCAACCCATGTGACACTCACTGGTGCCTTCTACGGTGCTTGGGCAATACAGTACCTATTGCAGTGGAGGTTCAACACATTTGGCCTGCCACCTCTTCCTATGCAATGAAACGTAACTCTGACATCCCCATCCCTCACAGCAGGCCACCATAACCCATCATGTGCCATTCCACAGATATCTATATATAGAATGAAACGATACCGTATTGTACATATGGCTCTGTGAAAGCACAGTGTATGATTTTCAGGAAGACAGACTCACAGCTTACGGATACCTTGGCAGATACGATACTTTGCCACTCTACTGACAAATGCTATTAACATATCACAGCTCCTTAGAGTCCTCCTCACTCTCCCAAGTTTTACACATCAGCTACACATCTGTAGTGCTTCAGCACAGGAGGTTCCCATGGCAGGCACAGCATGGCCAGCTTGTGGTCGGAAGACATCTGCAGGAAAGGGGCAGGTGGGAGTTCACTCACGCAGGAAGGGAACCAAGTGTGATTATTGCTGGCAGCTCATTCCCTTTCTTGAGCGGTAAAGATGGAGTCTTTAATTTGCGAAGTGCCCTAAGTCGCAGCACCTGAAGGGTGCCACTAGTCTGGTTTAAACCCAGCAACAGGAGCTGTGCACTGCAATTTGTCCATGCCTCAGCTGGAACGGCAACATTAGCCTGTCCACCTCACAGGAACTACAAGCATAGTGTTACCCATGCTGGTACTAACCACTGCTAGGCATCACTGTTCCTGAAGCTTACAAAAAATTCTCAAAGCCAGCAAGACCCTATTCTGCAGCAAAACTCTGCATTAAGAAGGAAGGAAACAACATTACAGGGAGAAGAACGGGGCAAAATAAATGTGCACCCTGGAGAACACCACTGTAAAGGGTCTGGCATTCTATGCTTATCTGCTCCTAGGTCCAAAGAAAATTAGGTGTTTAATGTACAGTATACACAGCCTAAAAATAGATGAGAGAGATGGAAAAGGAACCAGAATTTTGTGAATAATTTTTAACTGCAAAATTCAAACAATTCTGTACCATGCTCAAGGCTTAATGGAGTTTGAAAAAATTCTTCACTTTTAAAGCGCAGACTACGTCTCTAAGTGAGGGAGACTTAGTCCTTGCAATAACAAAAACAAAGAGTCTAATTAGAGCCAGCCTGTGAAACCTATCTTCCCCTGGGGTGAAGAGTCAAGAGCACAATAATAACCACTTGTTCCGACCGCTGCTAGGACAGTAAGATCCTCAGGAACACAAAAAGGTTAAAAATATTATGTGAGACTGGTCCTTCAAATAGAAACTATGCACCATGACTACTTGAAGACATTCAAACCACATTTCTGTTTCTCTGCAGTCATCAACATGGAACCCCACGACTGCACTACCGCAACACATCTACCTGCAGAGGACCCTGCACTTTACCGAGACAGTAACGGTTTGGGCAGCAATTTAAGTTACTATTTTATTGGGTTCAAGTAAAAGCAGCAACTCCACAGGTTTGGCATAAAGAGCACCACCACCACAATGCTGAAATGGCACAGTAAATTTCTTATTTACTGTTTTGTAGATTACAGAAAGATTGATATTCATTCCATTCAAATATGGCCAGGGGAGGTAATGGACTGCTTAATTTTGAGAACTGAAAGAGTAGTAAAAATAAAATACAAAAATTTTAATGACTCAGTAAAAGGGCTGTGTACACTCCTCCCTGCAGTGGGTCTGTGACCTGCCATTTCAGAAGCTTGACTGCAGCTGCCCCTGCTACACTGTGGCGGGAGCACACGCCAGCACAGGTACACACTCACAGCTGGTGCTGAAGAGAGGTGTGTTGTCGGCACCCTGGAAACAAACTAGCCCTTCTCCTCCGAAAACTAAATCTCTCGCCCATGCTGTGTGCGAGCTGACAGCTGTGGGTGGGTGTGCGCAGGGACAAGCCCGGCCGCGCTCCCTCTACCGCAGTACAGCCCCCGCTGTAGGGAGGCGGCGGGAGGCACAGGTTTGCACAGGGAGCACAGGGAGCCGGCAGACCCCCACGGCTGGCAGGGAATAGATGGCCCCCAAATCCCTATAAACACCTGAGCATGTCCCACCCCGCGGCAGGCTCCCCGCAAAGGGGAGCGCTGTCCGGATTTCGGGGCGCTACATCGAGCCCCCCTCCCCGCA
>VZRE01009109.1:185255-252550 GCA_013396775.1 Cephalopterus ornatus
AGCGCCTCGCCGCGGGGAGCGGCCCGGCCCCGGGGAGGGGCGAAGGCGCCGCCAGCCCCGGGTTGGAGGCTGACGACGACCCGCCCCGCCGCCCAGAGCCCTGGCCCGGGCCCCCCCCCGCTGCCACCGGGGAGCTGGGGCACCAGCCCCCGCCCCGCCGGGCTCGGCAGGAGCAGGGTACCCGAAGGCGGTTTATGATGTCCAGTTGGTCCTGCAAGAGATACACCAACCTGCGGGCTGATGGATACAAGACACCTTTTAACAGAAAGACCCCACAAGGTCTTTTAGTAACCCTTTTAGTAACTATAACCCACTGCGCTTCTTCCTAAACGCCCCCCAGGGTGCAATGTAGACACCCACGACCGGCCTCCCCACCGCCGCAGCAGTGCTGGCTCCTCTCCGGGGTGGCAGGGTGGTGGCCGTGTCCCCAGACCACCCGACAGCATGGCCGGGCTGCTCTGGCTCTGCAGGAGGCACTGAATCACTGCTGCCTACACGCACCTTCACCGTCCTGTCTGTCGGGGCTTGGCACAACCGCGCCTTTGAACTTGATCCCTTTGTGTTGCAGTAGGTACCACCTGGGTTTGAAACGTTTGTGCTGTAGCTGGCCAACCAATTCAGACCCACCGCAAAGGGAAGCATATGAGAACTCTTCCCTTAACATTTGAACTGAAGAGTGTTGCAGAAGCCAAATTTATTTTTACTGATGTTCCCAGTGGGCCACCCTCAAGCACTCCTGCTTCCACACCTGCGGCACCCAACCAAATACAGCTCTGAAACAGCATACCATGTCATTTTATTTGGTAGAAATTTGGGCTGGGAAAAGCGGTAGCAAAAGAACCCTATACAACGGGTGACCCACACAAAGGATGTGCTGCTCTCTAGGACGTAGCAGCCTTGGAAAATGAACAGTACAAAATCACCAAGGTCTTACACTGAAATGTTTAATGGCTACTGAAGGAGCATACCCACAGTTTTATTGTACACCTCTGCACCTCCTCTGACCAGAAGGCCTAAGGAATTGACTTCAATTTCCCCCCAACACTGGACAGAAACACTTCTGCTGCTGCCCTGCCTATGAACAATGTTACCACAACTACATACTTTACATGATGGGGAAGGGGATGATGCCAAACTGATAAAAGGGTATAAGAGAATGGATTTTTTTCAACATTTTAGGTGGTAAAAGCATAATGGCAGATGTCAATCTTCAAAAATTCAAGTGAATATTAAAAGCACCATCAGTGAGGTCTGGCACTGGTTTCGGAGAAAGCTGTGGCAGGAGCTTAGTACCTGTATGTTTAAGACTTTCATGCAGATGTAGGTCATGTAAATTAAACATGAGCCACATCAGCTTTCTGGAGAAGCAGTCGACACTCTCAGGTTAGCAGAGGGTATCAGACCTTTCACAGGGATGTCTAACAGATTCTGACCCTTCTCAGCAGGAGGCAGGGGCGTTTTCAGTTAGAAACGAGAGCAGCAGGCAGCTGCAGCCTCAGAAAGCAGTGGCATGGCAGAGACACAGAGGTCAATGGAGAAGTGGCTTCGCTTCAGTACGCTGAGCTGTTTAATATTTGCTCCTGTCAGCTGGCTGACTGGAAGAAGTGCATTAGTAATGCTTCTGCCCATTGCCTCAGCACAAGCCTGTTCTACTGTGACACAGCCACGCCAGGCACAGCACAGGGCCCCTTTTTAGGACAGTCAGCAATGCTGATAAAGCACTCTGCCATCAGGGATCTCGGCTGCTCTTAATCTGTGGCAATTAAATGAATATCTTGATGACTTCCTGTTAAATTAAATGTGCCATACATGCTCTTAAGCAACTAAAACCCTGAGAGAAAGATTTTACTTTGATACATAAAAACTACTTCAATGTAAAAAAAAAGCACCTTGTATTGTTTCATAATTTGACAATAAATCAAATTGCCTTTCCCCGGCCAGTCTTCTTTAATACACACACAATTATTCATAGTTTATTACACTTCTATAAACTGTTACCATCAGGATGCCATTAAAAAAAATTAATTTTCCACATTTAACTAAGGACCCATCTACACGGGGAAGGATTCAGGGTTCTCCACAGCAGCTTGCTGAATAAACAGAAGTGGAATAACTCAAATAGCTGCTGTACTCTGAATTTATACACTAGCTATTTTGTCATGACTTACATGGGACTTGCCCATATAAATAAGCTTAGAAGTGCTAAGCTCCTTGACAAAGAATTCACTAGCAAAAAGAGATGCTGTAATAACCAGAAAGATTAATTTATGAATTAGCATTAGTGAAGAAGGTTAGTTCATGGCATCACGCTAAAATGAACCAGATGCCTTGGGAAAACAATAAAGTCAGAGGGCTCCCTGTGCCATCAACACCTTCAGATCCACTTCTGTTTCTGTTGTCTTCTTCTGGAGTCCCCTCAATGGGGTATCTATTTCTCCTTCTCCTTCCTCATCTGCCTTTTTAACATGTCCAAAAACATCATGACTAAGAAGAGGTACACTAGCTCATGTTTCCCTGCACCACTGGCATGCAACTTCAACATCTGTTTGAAGACAGGCAACCAAAATTGAGAAAATGTTAGTTGATGGTTGCTTGCACTGCTGGTTCCCCTAGGTTTTAATTATTTCCAGAGCAGTTCCAGATAGTGCAACAAAAGATTTTAACATGGAGAAATGTCAAAGACAGTGAAATTTTAAAAAGTACTTTGGGGCACAGTGCCCAACCACCAGTAAGAACAGTAGTACTCAAACAACAGGAAATTGCCCTACATCAATGGGCCTTTTGAATCTCTCACCTGCTAAACGAGCTCATAACTCATTAATTCTTCACCTCCCCATTTCAGGAATATGGACCAGAAGTAATTTATTTGTGGCACAAAGGAGGCAGACAAAAGCTGCCAGAGAACTGCAGTCTTATTTCCAAACAGTTCCACTTCCTTCACACAGATGTTTACCTTTAAGCCAACTTGCTACTTGACAGAGGCAGGAATTCCCACCCTCCCCCTTCCCTCTTACACCTTTTTTAACTTGCATAATTCAAGCTGGGTTATCCCATATAAAACCTGGGATTATACAACATTTTGTTTTGGATTTTTTGGTACTTGTTCAATTTGTTCTCCCATGTTAAAGAAGGAAAACAAAACCTCTTCTGCAAGTTTCATATCGTTCTTGCATACCTACTACTCAGAAAGGCCAAACTCACCTGTTGGCAGCAACAATGTACCACAGAGGCCCTTTATGGTACCACCGAACACACATACAGAGGAAGAGGAAAAACACTTCCTCAGCACATGCACAGCATCCTCCCCACTGACTACCAGCTCCTCAGTGTATTGCAAATACTTCAGGAAAATAGACAGCAAATAACAATAAAAATGATAAAGCCCCTTGAAATACCAACACATACCGCCACACTTCAACACCTACACCAAGGCAACACCTGGGTTCAAACTATTAGATTTGCAAATTTCTTACTGAGATTCAACAAAGGAATAAAAAAACACCGGCTGGAACTAAATATGAATAATCACTTTTCTCCATCAAAGTTTAAAGAATAACCGCACGTTTGGAAAGGAAGTCTCCTGTCAATCATCATTACAGAAATGCTTTCTTCTCTTTCTTTCCCTTTCATACTTTGCTGCACACCAAGTAATTTTCTCAGCATATAAAGCAACAAAAGAAGAGGATCTGTGAGCAGCACCAGAGGATAAAAGTGATCTAGATAATGGATTTTATGAGGATGTGGTTGTGTCTGCCTCCTGAAAAGCAGTTATCCCTTGCTTCACTGCACAGTCATACACAGATACTATTTTTAAAAGAAAGAGGTCTTGCCTGGTCTGACAAAATCTGAGGGTTTTTAGGATGCTGCTCATTTTATTCCCACAGTATTTACAAAGTTATGCAATATTTTCCCTCTGGCAGAAAAATGAAATGCAAAGCAAAGATGTCACAGACTAAAAATTAAAGAACATACTTTTCAAAATGCCACCAATAAAAAATTTAAAATGTCATTATTTATGTACATATACATGTATTGATACATGCATTTTTCTCTTAGAGTATCTATCCATATGAACATCTGCAATGACAAATGATAAATACCCTGGAAAATCTCCCACAGGCCAGAAGACTTGTGTGCACACATGAAATAAGCAAGTCACATGTAAATAGAAACCATATTTGGAAACTGTAGCCCTTCATGTCCAAACAAAGCAGACAGACAATTAAATAAGCCCTCTCCAAAAGGGCACAAACAGGAAGAAGGACCAACTAATATATCAAAAACGTAATTTAGTGAAAGGGGAATCCTCAGAAAGGGTGTAAAAGTACTAATGGCAACTTTCCAAAGCTGGTACTCAGCCCTGTTTCACTTAGCAATTTTATCACTGAAAGGAAATGTAAAATTAGGCTGGTGGTTCTTTTTGTATCTTGTGTGCAAGCTAGCATTAGAAGTTTCGGTACAGCCATGTAAGAGAAAAATTTGGAAACTATGTGCAAGATGATGGGTCCTGCTGGGGGATACAACATCATGCCAGACCAGCACTTCTATATAAGCTCTGAATGACTGTGTGGCTGAAGAAATTACCATCATCCTAGGACGTATCAACATGGGTATTGTGTGGAAAAGGTGTATTATGTCTGTATTTCCTACTGGGGTGGTTGCTACAGAAAACTGATCAGTTCAGCAATTCCCACTCTCAAGCAACTTGTGAGAAACTGAAGAGTTCTCAGAGACAACCCATGAAGGGAACACAAAAACTAAAGCCACGTGTTTAGTGTTTTTCAAATAAATTAGCCTATGCATGCAGAAAACATTAGTATTTGACCTAGAACTCACAAACCTACCAAGACCCAATGGTTGAGAGTCAAAGAGGCAAATTATGCCTAGAAACGAGACATTTTTAAATGGTGAGAATAATTAACTATTGATGCGATTCATTAAAGATGATGGTGAATTTTTAATGATCTTGCAACTTAACAGTTGCCTCTGTTTAAGAACACAAAACCTCAGGTGAACTGCCCAGATAGAATTTGTGGAATTTTCTTACTCATTTTCTTCAATGATACTCCTGTTGTCCAAGAGACAAGCAGGTTGCTCTCAGCTGACTTCATTTTACCCTTTTATTTTTTGCATTGGCATAGAAATGCAAACCTTTTTGGCATATCCATGGAGAATATACTGGGGTTTTGCACTTCCTGTAACTTAGAGGCCAAATTACCTTTTAAACAAAGCTACTTAAAATCTCTTAAGGAGGAAACATATTCCAGAACTGTTTCTTAAAGTTGCTAGAATAAGAGAAAAATAAAGACCAAGCTGAAAGCTTCTCAGAGCCTCAGGTTCTCAGGACTCCTCATCTCAGCCAACAGATAAGCACAGTAGTTCATTTCTCATTGCGAGGGACACCCCAAACTCCCTGGAGACCTGGATTGGCTGCTGTGGCTGCTCTTCATTGAGCAGCAGTGTCCTTTGCAAGCAGTGCCACACCCGCCTGTCAGCAGCTTTAACTTGTTCCAAAGGACTCTCGCCCCATGGGATAGCCTAGAAATTATTTCTTGGCCTCCATCCTGGAGAAGGGGGAGGATTGGGAGTAGGTTCCTAAAGGGTTTCCTGGGAAAGCAACAAGTGATGAATGGTTGTGCCAGCTAATCTGCTGTGGGAAGAGGGTAAAGCATGCTGAGTGACAAGGCCACTAGGTTCTTCATTTGCACTAGTTAGTTCAAGTGCCAGAGCTTGGGAGAGCAAGCAAACAAGCAGGAGTCTGGTCAAGTGCAAGTTACTTCCAAAGCAGGCTTTGTCCAAAGCTCTGCTAATCTAATGAAATTTCTAAATGTCCAGTGACATTTCTCCCAGTCCTCTAAAACTGTTGTTTCTATCAAACAGTCAGCACAAAGACCCTTTAAAAATCCAGCTGTTTCAGACCAATGGAAACATCTGTCACAGAAAATACTAAAGAGGAAGCATTTATTTGCTAGCAAAAAAAATCCAAAAAATTAAAATGAGCTCCTGGTACTTCCTGCATTATTTATATTTCCTTCCAAAAATGTCAGTTTTTACACTTTCCCAATCCTCTACAAAACTACTATCCTTTGAATTCCATGCCTCTGAACCCTCCCTGTTCCCTACTTCCTAAAGCATCTTCAAGTGAAATACTTGTAGTTTGCCCTCAGCGTTATGAAAAACAAGGATATGAGAAGGGGCTGAGGAAAGTGGAGGAACAGGCTGTATCATTCATGTTTGCTGCATGCAGCTTTCTACGCCACTGAAAGATAAACTGCCATCTTTGTTGGCAAGGGAGGCAGTCTGGCGGAGTTACTCTCCGGAAAAAACCCTCTAGGAGTAGCTCCTCTTCTTCAGCTAATGACGTGACTACAAGGAGTCCTCTCTTTGCACAAGTGCCCCAGTGGCCGGCCTGGCTCCTGGGAGAGCTGGTGGGAAAAGATCACTTGACGGAAGAGATTGATTCCATCTGGGAGACACTAAAAGAAGAGCGAGCTGGGTGAGAATTAACTCCATTTCTCTGTCCAGAGCTGGAAGATGCATCTGCCATGGTAGCAAGAGAGATCCTGGCTAAAAGGCAATTCTGACCAGATCTATTAAAACCTGACTACTTTTGAGAGGAACACAGCTCTCTCAGGTCAGTCCTAGGGCTTCTTTCTGCACCCAGCTTTGCGTACATCAATAAATAACAAATAACTGTTTATGCACAGCCAGATACAGTGATTCTGGGCTCCGTCAGCAGAGTTCACTGCTATGCCCCTCGTTTGCAACATGAGCGTTGAGTCTGACTGCTCTGTGCATGTCCAGGCTGCACAAACACGCTCCTGTCCCGCTGCAGGCGGGAGTGTTAGGAGTGGCACAAGTGAATACTGCAGGAAAACAGAAGTTCAGCATAACCCTACACTTAATTATCAGGAACATTCACAACAACAAGAGTAAGGTCTGTAAGTTTGCAACTTACCAACCCATCTTCTCAGTCTCAGGAAAAATCCAAGTTTTCTGTTCAAGAGGCATAAATATAGAAAAAGCTAACAACAAGATTTTAGAGGAAATCTGTTTCCTGTGATGCTCAGTAGCCCTCCCAGAACACTGGTCACTTGATAATTTTATTTTTTTTTACAATTTGACACTTCCTGAAGTTTCATTCCTTTTTGAAGGAAACATTTACAAATTTTATAAAACATGGTATACTGTTAGCAGTGCTCCCAAGAAAGTAATCATTTCATAGTGGCTAGGTGGTTTCTAACTCTAAGGCAGAGCAATAAAAATGTTATTTTATTAGATATTAATCTCTCCTTGCATGACTCAAACTTTCTGAATGCAGAGAGCTTGGAGACTGCGAAAGGATCTCGGGAATGGATGGTGGAATCTCTTATTTCCAGGAGTCCTGTCAAAGCCTTAATGACTGGAAGTCATTAACATCCAAGCAGCCTTTAGTTTCTCTTTGCAAGTATCTAGTGGCCTCTTTTTGCAGGCATCCCTAGCACAAATACATCTATTGCAGAAAGCGCAGAATGAAAAGAAAAGCTTTGGTACAGGAACAGAACTATCTTCATAACTTCCTAACTGCAACCCTCTCAGGCCAGGAGGAAGACACTGAGCCAGTGTGAGAAAAATGCAATTTCTAGATAAGCAGTCAGGTTGGGATCATGCTCCTCAAAACAGGTAAAATGAGAGCTCAGAGACAAACAGATGCAAGCGAGAGCAGTGAGTGACCAACCCTGCCATGCCACCCTCAGCCTTTTCTTATTAGACATCCAGCTGACTACTTTGATTAAAAATATATATGTGTGTCATGGGAAGTCACAGCTGAACTCCATCAGCCTACGCTGCAACGTGCTGAACACAACGTCCAAATGCACAGCTCTTTCAGCCTGAACCGGGAAATTGCAGCAGCAAACAAGCCTGACTGAGAACCCAGTGACCTCTGCCCGCTGATCTTCCTGAAGGACACAGGCCCAGGTCCCCTCTGGGAAGCGCAGAGGAAGGAGAACCTCACAGCTTCAGGTGGTAGAAAACTGCTTGCTCTGCAAAGCTACCGGAAACAAAGCATGCTATGCTGAACCTCCTCATCTGAACAATGCACCAGGCACTTTAGGAGACAGACTAAGGAAGTTATGGGAGAGGGAACTACTCACTGCAGTAAAAATAAGTCAAATTACAGTGCAGAGGCTCTGCCTCTTCCCTAGTTGCTAGTAAGACACGTTAGTGACGGATGTCTTGGTTTTTGTAAACACAAATATTAAAAGCACAAATATTTCCAAGGCTGGCTTAGATTCTTCACTGTGTGTTTTCCAACGAGAAGCCACTGATCCCTTTGTTTAAAAATTACTTCAAAATTGTATGATATTTGCACTTTATTTCCTCAGTAAAAACTATTATCTGTCCCAGTTGGTATCAGAAAGCCACCAGCTTCATGAGATGTAGGGACTTTCTCCTCAGAGGAAAAGCAGACACAAAAGAAGAAATGAACAAGATGGCAAAATAAAGAATCTTTCTAACTAAGAGGGCAATGTCTGAGGTACAGAAAGGGAGTCGTCTTTTTTTTTTCAGCTCTGTTACTCAATTACTGTGAACTTACTTTATTCCTTTTCTGATTTCTAAGGTTGCTGGATGCTGTCCCAGGAAACAGGAAAAGCTAATATACTTGGCTCATGGACTGTAAGCAGAACTTCTGTTTTCATATGCACATTATGACAATGAAGTGCATATATACTTTCTACCTCTAACAGTCACCAGATCTTTGTTTCATATCTGATTCTTGCTGCTTCCAAGATGAACCTCTACTTCTGTGGCACAGCTCAGGGCGTCAGATTCAAAATGTTCTCCATCCCACAAGCCACAATTTGTCACCATGTAAATCTTGCAAGGAGAGGCAAAGATAAGATGGATAGAAGTATACAGAAAGGTTACAACAGTGTAATGGACAAAGCCTAATGTTAAGGGCTTTGTGCAGGGTGGAAGAGAGAGCAAATGCTTGGAAAAGTACACTGAAATCCACCCAGGTGACTTGCATGAGAAAAATCTACATAATTATATGTTTCTGTGACTGTCATTACATCTTGTCTATTGCCAGTAGAAGAACCCAGAAAGAGCTCAGACCACACCCTGATTTGCCATTCACAGTCACCTGCTTTGGAGGGTCACATAAATCATACATTTTCGTGTCTGTGTTTTGAGAAAACTGAACGCTTCTCTTAACAACTCATTATGTAAGGCAGTTCCTTCTGCCAGCATTCCACAATGCAAGAAAGAAGGGAATTGATTGCATAGAAGGGTGGAGACAAATGTACTCTCAAAGTTAAATGAGTCAGCTTGGAAAAACTAACTCAACACAACCTAAATAGACAAAGGGACAAACAGCAACAATACTTTACATAAAAAGTCCTCTCTGAGAGCTCAGAGCAGGGCCTGCCAGAGGTGCTGCCCGCTGAATGATGCAGACGGCAATCACGCTCACCACCTCCCCACCAGCCTCATTCCAGACCTTTACCCCTTTCCTGAAACGTTTTCTTGAAGATTCCATGGCTGTTAGAGGGCAGCCCTGCCAGCTGCCTGGCTGCAATCCCTTATGTAAACCTGGCAGCAAAGCTCCTGAGTGGTAAGGCAAATTATTACTTTGGACAGGAACTGAATGTACTGGCATGACAGACTTCAAAAACAAAAAAACCCCAAACCTAAACAAAAACAGTCAGCTAAGCAAACAACACTAGCCCCCCTGTTTGATTTGTTCTGGCAACACGCACTCAAGTTCTTAGCATGTGCCAGAGAATAATGGTAAGTTTTAAACTGCAGCTGCTAAAAGGAAAGCCAACAAACAGGGAAAGTGTTTACAGTAAGCACAAACTTCTCAGTGTACAAATATATGTGTTTTCATACCTCAAGAACTAACAGTGAAAATATGCAGTGTCATTAAGAAGAGGGCACAGCAGGGTACATTAACCCCCCCCCTTAATTTAGGGAGGCTACTATGCTACTAGGCATGTGATGCCTTTATTTTCAGGACATAGGCCAGATATAAGGATCTTTGTGAACAAAAGGTTGATGTAAACAAACCTTCTCCTTGAGAACATGCACGTGTTAGAAAGCCAGCACAGGGTATCTGTGCCGGCAAATCTCATTGCAGCTGTGATGGCAGTCATAAACAGGAATTTATGATCTTTGGCACACAAAGATAAGGCTACAAAATACAGAAGGCAATGGCTGGCTTACTGAACAACTGCTGTGGTTGCTCTAAGCTTTGGGTCTCAGGAACTGCAGAACATTTTTCACAGTCTGGTTGCCATACACACACCCATTCCTCAGCTTCCGACCACTACTAGCAAGGATGGGTGCCCAGCCCCACTCCTTTGGTTGGTATTTCCATGCACAGAGCCTAACAGCACCGCAAACAGTAGGGTGATCTCCCACTGAGGGTTCCTCCTTCAAAGCAGTACCAGGACTGCAGAGAGATGCAGCTCCAGCAAGTGCTAGAACAGACATATACAACAGCAAAGTGAATTTCAGTGCCCTTTCCTGGGCAAAAGTTCCAGGATGGTGCTTGTATATGAAGTTTAGCACAAAAGGCTGAGAGCATTGCTTGCAAGAGGCCCTCCTACCTTTGTATCCACTTAAATCATAACATATCCTACCCTTAAAGTAAAATCCATTTGAATCTGTTATTTGAAGCAGTCATTTGAAGTTTTAGTACCTCTAAACACATCCAAAATCACACCAGTTCCTACTGCAATTATGTATGCCCCTTCTGAGCCAGAGTTTTGAGTAGACTTTTTCCTTCTAGATAGTAGAAAGGGACTCTGAGGTTCATAGAGATGCAAGCCCATCCTAATACCCTCTCACTGAAGGTCTGATAAGGCACCAGGGAGCCCCATTCCCTCCAGCCCACACCCTAGTCCCAAAGCTGCTGCCTTCCCCAGCTCCTGAGGTCTGCAGCATGAGTCTTGTGGTTCTCAACCAGGTAAAGTATGTGTGTGGTTCCCAGGGTCTGGAGGTTTGGCTGCCCTGCTCTGAAGCTCTGCGCAGGAGCTCTGGCAAAAACAAGATTAGACTCACAGAAGTATGTAACAGGCTTTATATCGCCTAAAGACTTCCATCCTTCTTTCAGAGGACGAGTCTCTCCTCTCCCGCTGCTTCCTTTCTTTCGTTCTCCACTGGTTTTAGATTTACTCGAGAGCTGCATTACAGGTGTGCTTTTCTGCTACTGCATAATTAGCAGTTTGTCCTTGCAGACAATTATGATAATGAGGCAGTTTTCAAAAGAACACATACATTAAGTGCTACCGGGGATTTTGGGTACATAGAGTTAATCCACCTATTTTGATCAGGAAAAAAGAATGTATCAACTTTACAAATAACATTTTTTTACGATAACTGTTGAGAACAAAGGGTGACACAGATTTTATGCTTTGAAATGTTTTGACTGCAACTGATACTTTGCATATTTCAAATTACATCAGCACCTTCAAAAAAACCCTGCAGTGAGGAATAACATACCTGTAAGGAGGCATAACATGACTTCCAATATTTTAAAAAAAAGTAAGTCAATCTAGAAGACATAGTCACAACCGTAGTTGCTACTTAATACACAAGTCTTCATTTTAAGGACAACTGTATGAAGACACATACTAAGAGGTATTTCAAATAGTATTAAAAATTACTAATCAACCAGAAGTCTCTCATTTTATCCCTGAAGGCTTCTGTTCTAATGCCAAATGAAACTGACTGAAAATTTTTTAAAGATTGCAGTCCTTGCTGGAGGGGGGCCTTAAGGCTTAGTGTGTGTTGTTATTTCTTCACTGTTAAACTCTTGTGAAGCTGCTAAAGATGGAGTTCTGCATCTACTGTTGTGTGTAACCCTTCATCCTCTTCTAATCCACCCATATCATGGTATCTGAGCATGGAAAGGGAACAAACCACAGCTGTTTTCATGAAACAGCAAATGATTATCACTGCCAGGAACAACCTTTATTCTTTTCTAACAAAGATCATATCATAGCTGAGCAGATACAGCAATTTCACTAAAATGTATCTGATAATTACATATAATTAATGATAACGTTTATTTAAGAACTATTAGTACCTTGTGACACAAAACTGCCCAACAAGAACAGCAGTGTGTTTGCAAAGCACTTCATAATCTAGGTCAGATGCCAGAGTCCTTCTGCCGAAAAAGGTGGAAACTCCTAATAATAACCTTGCACTGAAATAAAACCAGGTAATACCTCATTGTGGGCTTAAATTACATAGGAGTGACCCAAGGCTGCCAAAAGCATGTTTAAAACCACTCCTGATATATCAGAGCACTACATTAATGCCAGGGAATAGGGGTTTCTGCCAGTTGCACAGGCACCTCAAGTGTGTAATGTCTGCTAGATATCTCTCTTCGCTCTTCCTCTTAGGGGTGTTCCAAGCCCTTGTCTCCATCCTGTCCTGCCCAACAACCTGCCATGCTGGAGCTGGGTAGGAAACAACAAACACTACCTGCTCTTCCTCCAGCAGCAGCAGATCCCTGTCACAAAAGTACCAGACACAAAGAGCTGTGTGGATATTCAACCCAATTAGGTAGATAAGTACAGAAGTGTGATAGAGGACAGAAAACTAGGGCGTTCTTGAACAAAATGGGATTACAAGAGAATTAATTTCTACAGTTTATTAATTTCCCATTGCTTAATGTCCTGTGCTGGTATTGGCCCAACTGTTCCATACGTGTACTCTTCTAAGCAATTACACATTGACAAGAAAGTATGAATTCCTACAGCAAATAATGACACCTTTTGGGGAATGTTCTCCTAAAAGCATAGCAGTTTTTGGGGTATCTCATGAAGTACATCAGCCTTATATACCTTCCCAGACACAAGACTCTTCAGTCCTTTGTTTCAACTCTGGGGCACTTCACTTCCCTTTATGCCCTGCAACACGCAGCAGAATACAGGCAGGGGCACACTCTCTGCCAAGCTCCAGCATACTAACACAAGAGGCTGTAGCTTCTGACCCAGCCCCTCCTGCTTGGCCCTGTCTAGCTGGTAGAACTATATTGCCTTCTCAGTTTTGCCAGATGACCTGCTCTGGTAATTGTTTCCTAACTCATCTCAGTCAAAACGAGCTGGATTACTGAAGCCATGTAAACCAACCTGATGTGTTCTGGCTGCAGGAGCTTTGGGGGAAGTCTGGGGAGAGTAAAATACACAGCTAATGCAGCTAGAACTTAAAGAGCACATGTGCCTGCAAGGGCTTCACCACCATTACTATGAATCAAAACCTGGTGTTAATGCATGATTTGCTAACTTGTAAATTGAGTGCTGTCTGTCTGAGCTAGTGCTGAGAATAGCACACATCTGCTAACACAGTGAAGTCACTCATGTGTCTGGCAGCATTGCCTCTGCTTTGTGTTCCTGTTGGTGTGCTGAGACACTGCAGTGTTGTGTTTCATGACATGTAAATAGCATCATTTCCCACATTAGGCCAACTCCTTATTTCAGTAGCACACTGCAATTTCCCACAGCAACCTGAATCCTTCATGTGCTGCACTAGGCACAAGAGGAGAGAGAATGACAGACTCAGTTCAATATCCTGAGAACAACAAAAAAGATTCCCGATGTTCTGGGAAGGACTTTACAAGAAAGCAAACCTGTTCACCTAATCAACAACGTGCCAAGCAATCAAAACTCAAAATACTCTTTTAAGATAGATACTTTTGTAGATTCTTTAAATCAATAAGCTCTCATAGATGAATTCAGACAGATAATCTTAATAGATATTCGCTGTATATTCTTTGATTCTGTCTTGTCTGAACAATAGTAGTACTAAGCACTGTTCTTGGACTGAGGGTGAGAATGAAGTCAGCCATCTGCTAAAACTTAAACTGGGCAGATCATATACACTTGATTACTCAGAGGAGACACCTGACATTGCAGTTAAATCGTGTGCTTGATGTAATTTCTAGTGCCTGGTCGTACATCAGTCCTGTCCATCTTCACTCCTTCACCAAGCAGCCTACCTTCATATGCTTGAAATTTTATGTTGGAAAGGCAAACCAAAGCACACAGCTGGCTTTAGAGCGTGTACATTGAACAAGAATAGGCACATTAATTTGCCTTAGACCCCAGCATATTTTGTAAGTGTTCAAAAAGCCCAGAACTAGAGGTGCAGGTACAAAATAAACAAGGAGACAAAAACAAAAAAGGAACACTAACCTGGAGAAAAACACATCACTGTTAGTGAAGGAGATTTCGTCTCTTAAGTCCATCTCCTCCCCATGTGAACCACTGTCTGTCAATTGGAGGCTGACCCGAGGTATTCCAGCTGACCGGCCTGGTCGTGGCCCTAGGCACATTTGGTTGGATCGTTCCACTGTGGACTTGGTCATCTATGGAAGCAAGGAGAGAGAAAATTGAAATGTGAAAGGAGGAAAGGCCAGAGCAGCCTTTTCAGATAATCTGTAACAGAAAGACATTCCGTACCAGTGTACAAGCAGCAAAGAATAAGACAAGGTACAAACCAAAATTATAATATACATATAAATTGAACATTCTGCTTGATAAAGGCTATTTAAAGAAAAATAAAGGTATGTCTATTGAAAGAACAGGGGCAAGAGTGAAATTAAGAAAAGTAAGTAAAATAAACTCTTATTTTCTGCATCACAGGAGAGAGATTAAAAAAGTTTGCATTGAATTTACTTCTTGACATGACTGGAGAAACACATGGTAAAAGCAATTATATACCTCTTCTCAATCCCCTTCACACCCTTTTTAATGACAATTGATATCAACACATGCCCTGGAAAAAAATTTCTCAAGAAGGATGAAAACATTCTGGATTGGTGCTCTTTGCTGAGGCAGCCAGGACACAGAGTTGGAAGCTGGGCTCCCTAAATACAAGCAAGGTTTCCAAGCACCACCAAATTAATCTACAGGAAGGCCAGGGTTCTTGCTCTGACCCGTCAGGGAGGCATACAGAACATAAGAGACAGTGCTTCATCAGACAGCTGTCCAGCATCAGCGGCAGATAAAGAATGCCTGGGGGAGAAGAGGAGCAAGTTCGGAGGTCTGCCCTTCATGCACTGCCCCAGCTTTTTGGATTCTGTGGTACAGGACCTTTTCTTGACTTGGCCATCACACCCAGTTCACTGTGTTTTATCAGCAAACATTGAACCTAACCTTTGTGATTAAATTTAGTTTTCTCTTGTGTTCACTTCTGGTTTTAGCCTTTGCAAGATCCTATGGCTGGGAGTTTCACAACATTGTTACACACTGATTAAAATTGAAAAAAAAAAACTTTTATTTTAGATATGGCGACAGACAATCTTTCCCCTGTTTTTGAATTGTGAGAATTTGCCAGAAATAATGCTGATGGCTCCTAATGACTTTCATTATCCATTTGTTTACCAGTTCTGCTGCCTACTGTCGTTATTACAAATATGTTGGACAGTAAATTAGAATTCTTGAACTCCTAAACCCTTTTTGTACCTGGCTTACCCTAAGATTTGTTGTAAAACTTTTCATTATACTTCTGTTTCTAGTGCTTTCTTCCACTCACAGTTGTTTTCAAATGCTTTGTGTGTGTTGAAAAGTTTCACGGGACAGAAAGTTGCTTCTTACTGAGCTCTGAAGAGAATAAAATGAAAAGAAAAACATGTATCAGCAGCAAAGGGAGAGATATGTTGAGAGAGCTTCCCAGCTTCAGCCTCTGGACCGCATGCTCTCGGCGAGATCCTGCCTTCACTGACGTCAATGGGCATTTTGCCCAAAGCCAAGATCTCACCTTTGTACCATTGCTGGCTTTCAGCCATACGGCAATGCTGTGTCAGCCCACCACCTGCAGCAGTCTCTGCCTGTTGGCACCATGGGAACTTGGCCACATAGCACATGGACACCAGACCATGCCTCTCAGCTGCTACAGAACGGCAGCAGTGATGTGATTTAAAAGGGGAAGATCATGTCTACAGGGAGGAGGGGAGACAGGGATCATTACAGGAAAGAATCACAACAGGAGACAGCAGGGCATGGGATCTGGAGGCACCAACTCACTGAATTCTCATGGAATGGCTGTTAAGCCCTTTTTTTTTGCCACTGAAAACTGGCAGTTGGCCATTTTAGCTTTTCTGCAGCTGGATATGACTGTTGTCTGTCATGCTTGCACAGGGACATAGAATCTTAGAATTGTTTAGGTTGGGAAAGACCTCTAAGATCATCAGTCCAACCATTAATCTAACACTGCCAAGTCCACCACTAAAACATTTCCCTAAATGCCACATCTACACATCTTTTAAATACCTCCAGGGATGGTGATTTAATCACTTCCCAGGGTAGCCTGTTCCAACGCTTGACAACCCTTTCAGTGAAGAAATTTTTCCTAATATCCAATTAAAACCTCCAGAGGCACAACTCAAGGCTGCTTCCTGTTATCCTATTGCTTGTTACTGGAGAGAAGAGACCAATCCCCACCTCACGATAACCTCTATTCAGGTAGTTGTAAAGATCTCACCTCAGCCTCCTTTTCTCCAGTCTAAATATTCCCAGCTCCCTGAGCCGCTCCTCATAAGACCTGAGCTCCAGACTCTTCACCAGCTCCATTGCCCTTCACTGGATTTGCTCCAGCACCTCAGTGCCTTTATTGTAGTGAGGGTCCCAGAACTGGACACAGCACTCGAAGTGTGGCCTCACCAGTACCAAGTACAGAGGGACAATCACTGCCCTGGTCCTGCTGGCCACACTATTTCTGATACAAACCAGGACGCCACTGGCCTTCTTGGCCACCTGCTGGCTCATGTTCAGTGACTGTTGACCAGCACCCCAAGTTCTTTTCTGCAAGGCAGCTTTCCAGCCACTCTTTCCCAGCTTGTAGCGCTGGCTGGGGCTGTTGTGATCCAACTGCAGGACCTGCCACTTTGTCTTGCTGAACATCATACAATTGGCTCATCCATCCAACCTGTCCAGATCCCTCTGCAGAGCCTTCCCATCCTCCAGCAGATCACCTCTTACCGTAGCCTTTCAGTGCTACTTGACCATGGGCCATTAGAGCTGATGTCGTGCACATCGCAAAAGCTCTTCACCAGAGTAACAAAAATGGTGACTGTACATAAGCACAAGCCTCTAAACTAGAACAGATCCTACACATTGTTCCACTACGACTTTACAGAAGCACATGTGGGTGTAAGCAAAACAGGCAATTCTACGATGTACTACATATGGCAACAGTCACCGAAGCCTGGAAAACACAGCAGGACACCAGCCTTTCCACCCCTACCCTACCATGTGCATCCTGATTTCAAGAACACAATTAACAAAGCTAATAATTTTGCTACCAGGTACTGTAGAATCTGCCTTACCCAACAAGAAGCTCTAGCAAACAGGCAACATCTGTTGAACAGCATGTATCAGAATCCTTCTGTGCAAATTGTTCATGGACTTTACACTGATTTACAGAAGCTCCTTGTATTAGCGAATTCTATAAAAAATCTATTTATTACTCTGGTGCTCTAAAAGGAAAAAAAAACTTGTTCAGTCTTCAATTCTTATTTTCTGGCAGTCAAAGATGACTTGCATGCAGGCACTTCCAATAAAAGGCATGCTAATCACATACAAGTTCTGCAAGAAAATTCTATATGAAAGACCACATCCACATTTAGGATTACCACTGTGTTTTTTAGGGCACTTCAAAATCCTTAAGAAGTGGAAGGAACCGATGTTGTCCGCTGTTCCAGATGATCTATAAGGTAGTATTTTGACAGCTTTGGAAAACAACATCATAGCACTGTAGTTATTTCTTTAGCCATACAGTCTGCAAGTAATAGCAACTTATACCTGAATTGAATTTACATAGACTTTCTTTCTGTATAAAACTGCTTTCAGTTGCATCAGTACCAAAATACACTAAAGGGCAGGCAGTTGGACACAATGACCCTCATGGGTCCCTTCCAACGCGAGATTTTCTATGATTCTATGTAGAAAAAAATATTCCTTGAACTCATATGCATTAAAAGTTAAATAAACATCTTCCTTTAAATATTGTGTCTTCAATCCTTATCAACAATGGGGAGGAACAATGTTTGCTATCTCCTTTCACAGTTTTTACTGACCATGTGAAAAAGCCACCTGCATAACTACTGTAACAGCAGCACTTCACTGGGGTGCCACAGAGATAAAGATATGTCTGTGGGTAGGCAAAGACTTCTGTAATTTGAATTCTTCACAAAGCAGATTAAAGAAGTACAGTCAGAGACAGCTTAAATGCTTTTTTGAGTGGTGGAGCTCTCAACAGAAATTTTTCTGGCAGACTTCTTTGTTCATGCACATGCATAAGTTTCATGCAATTAAGCTTGAGAACATTACCTTACAAAGTGAGGACAAAAATGTAGGTTATGTATTTTCAAGATGATTCTAGGAAGACAACCACATTTAACTGTTAGATGACGGAAGAGAGAAGGGAGTCTGTAAATAGAATGGAGCCAAGAGTCTTTTCAGTGGTGCCCAGTGACACAACAGGAGGCAACGGACACAAATTGAAACACAGGAGGTTCCCTCTGAACATCAGGAAACTTTTTCACTGTGAGGGTGACAAAGCACTGGCACAGACTGCCCAAGGAGGTTCTGGAGGAGTCTTCATTCGAGGAAATATCCAAAATCCATTTGCACATAGCCCTGTGTAACTTGCTCTAGATGAGCTTGAGCAGGAGGTTTGGACAAGATCACCATCAGAGGTCCCTTCAACTTCAACCACTCTAGAGATTTTCTAATTTCCCCTTTGACAATCTTATCTATCCAACAAATAAACTGAATGTATGAATTGCTGCATACTGAGATGCCTATTGTGGTGTGGCATCTGTCAAAGCAGCACTTTGTCCCAGGCACAATCTAACCACTATGGTCTGCTGAACAGTATACATCTTTGTAAATACATGAAAAGCTTCACTTCGGAAGATGACACCAATAAATGCATGGACAACCCTAGAGAAAAGGTATTTTTTTGTTGTAGAAAAAATAATTTGATTTTTGTTTCCTTAAAGTTTTTTATCTGGTGTAACTTAACCCCAAACTACTTGGCTTTCAAGTTTTGTTGTTTCAAAGTTCAGATGCAAGAAACTGTGTTTGCGGTCTTAATAGAGACTAGTCAGTTTTATGACCACTATAAACAGACGTCATGCTGAGTGTTGAAGAAAGTGCAAGAAAACCTTTCCCCTAGAGGTACAAGCTGACCAGTCAAGGTGGCATCATCCCAAATAATACCACCACCAAGATTCTTCGTAAGTGACACAGAGATGTTTCATCTTCCTGTGAGGTATCAGCAGTTCCTGGGTTCAAAGATCAAAGATAAAGATGCCATGTGTTCTACAGATCTGATGTGGTGTGGTCACTAATCTTTCTCTGTTCTTGATGAGCAGGGACTGCTCCATACCAAGATGGGTGTGTAAAGCCCTGTGCATATGAATCAACATGGCATAAAGACACAGATTCTTGGCACAGGTCATCCTCAGAAATCTGAGTACATCACTCATATTCTCAAGGAGGAAAAAGAAAAATTTCCAATATCCCAAGCTAAGCATGAACATGTAAATAACTGGACAATTCACACCTATTTGAGTAAGTAATTATGAAGTGTAAATGCAGAATTTTTGGAAGAAACTAGCTGTGAGATTATATTTAATTGTTACAATTGAAAGTAAAATAAAGATATTTCTATAAGGTTGTCATAAAAAACTTCATGAGGCACTTAAATAGAAGAATGAGCTGTATATTCTTTAATGTTGCATGAGCATAATACTCTTCCAGACGAGAGAAAAATCTCACTCAAAAACTTGCTTGATACACAAATGGAATTCTTAAGGTTGTCCACCAAAACAAAGAGCTCCAAATCACTTTTTGAAGGGCTCCTTATTTTGTCATGCTAGGGCTCTTTCAACTTACAAGTTGTCTATGTCATTACAAATATACCACAGAATAGCAAAAGGCACATTTCTTTTCAAAAATCGAAGTGTGGCTGAGCAATGCAGGGAAATCTGGAATGCTGCTTTCTTTCTCACTTTAGTCTAAATTTGGGTAGCTATCAGCACAAAGCTTACAGGTCAATGTATCCACTGATCAACATTACCTCTTCTTTATGAATGACTAAGAAAGGGAGACCATTAGCCAGCTCTTGGCTGACAGCTAACCAACCTGATTCAACCAGTTCTGTTCAGTAAAATAACCAGGGAATGAGACATCTGCCAAAGTTAACCAGGGTCGGTGTTTGGCCACTGATACCTCTTGAAACAAATACAATCCATTCACTCCATTTAAAACCACCAAGTATTTCAATGAGATTTCTAACCACACATACACAGAGCTGTAACCTCTCTACCGAAGTTAGTTATTGGTAATGACAATGACAGTGAATTACACCAGGCCTTGTTTGAAGACACAGACTTGCCAGAGGGTTTAGGTCGCCCTGAATTGTCCCAGAGAATCAGGTGGAAATTCCTGCTGAGACAGCAGTGCCCTTCAAGTTATTCAGTGATTAGAACAGGTATTTATGCTGTACTTGTTTTGTTCTCCAAAACTTCATAGTGCAGCCAGTTCTCACACAACACCAGCTTTGCCACCATTTTACTGCTGTCAGGGACTTCTGGGATCAATCTGGATGGTAGGAATCTCCTGCAGCTCTGAGTACCAGATATCTTTCAGGCCCAAAGGCAGGGATAGCTCTACAGGAAGATTTTTCAGGTACATTCATCTCACACTTCTTACATTATTCCCGTGTGTCCCATGGACACACATGAAGAATGGGGTGCCATCCAGAGAGACCTGGACAAGGTGGAGAAGTGGGTCCATGGGAATCCCATGAGGTTTAACAAGGCCAAGTGCAAGGTGCTGCACCTGGGTCAGGGCAATCCCTGGTACTAATACAGGCTGGGGGATGAACAGATTGATAACAGCCCTGCTGAGAAGGACTTGGGGGTGCTGGTGGATGAGAGGCTGGACGAGATCCATCAGTTTGCACTTGCCACCAAGTAAGTGAATCATGTCCTGGGCTGCATCAAAAGAAACGCGACCAGTAGGTCAAAAGAGGTGATTCTGCCTCTGCTCTGGTGAGACCCCACCTGGAGTGCTGCATCCACCTCCGGAGTCCTCAGCACAAGAAAGACATGGACCTGTTCAAGCCAGTCCAGAGAAGGGCCAAAAAATGATCAGAGGGATGTAATACTTCTATTATGAGGAGAGGCTGAGAGAGTTGGGGTTGTTCAGCCTGGAGAAGAGACGGTTCCAGGAAGACCTTATGCCAGCTTTCCAGTACTTAAATGGGGGCTTATAAGAAAGCCAGAGAGGGACTTTTTACAAGGGCATATTATGATGAAGAAGGTAGATTCAGACTAGATATAAGCAAGAAATTTTTTAAAATCAAGGCGGTAAAACACTGGAACAGGTTGCCCAGGGGCATGGTGGATGCCCCAACCCTGGAAACATTCAGAGTCAGATTGAACGGGGCTCTGATTAACCTCATGTAGTTGAAGGTGTCCCTACTCATTGTAGGGAGGTTGGACTAGACAGCCTTTACAGGTCCCTTCCAATCCCAAACATTCTATGATTCTAAGACCTTAAGCCTGGACTAAGCTTAAAGCAAGAGAACAGTTACCTTTAGCAAGGCTGCTGTCTTACAAAAATGTACTTGTGCTTAAATACTTGCCAAAACATAGATTCCATGCCTTGATTCATCACTTCACCTACCACCTACAGTACTGATTTTTAAACCACAGAGACATATTACAGTTGTGAAGTTGTCCTCAAATTAAAGATGCCTCGTCATCTTAAATTACTGACCCCAGGAGACAAAGATCAATAGCTCTGTAATCCTTACCAGGTTTAGCAGAGAGTCAACACATACTTGCCAAATAATTTTGCAAGTTACCAGCTCTCTTCCATACTCAGAACCAGGCCTGAAATCCTGCCTTGATTAACTGCCACACTGAAATCATAAAGTCACGATAAATGCGGTCATCCTTACAATATGTGCAGCTGCCACTGCCAAATTTGGATTTCTCTTACTCTACTTGTATTTTTAGGCACTGGATCACTAAAACACCTCCTCTGTACTCTGCCCTACTCAGATATCAAAGTTATAAATTTGATGCAATCCTAAAGCGTATGAAGCTTTAAAGTTCAATGAAGTTCTGATGCTTTATGCAAATTTAGGTCTCTTAATGAGGACAATGCTCTTTGGATTCTAAGAGTTGAGTATTATCTTCCTTTAAACCACATCCTAGTCCTTCTTGTCAAACTTAATTTCCTTTTATGAAAAAGATAACCCACTTAGTTGATCAAGGGAAGACAGTTGATGTAATCCTTTTGTATTTCAGTAAACCTTTTGACACTGTGTCTCTCTCAGGATCCTTCTGGACAAACTGTCCAGCACGTAACTGGACACCCATCAGGTGGTAGGTAAGCAATTGGCTCACCGTTTGAGCACAGAGGGTAACAATGAATGGGGTGACATCAGACTGGCAACCTGTCACTAGTGGGGCTCCACAGGGCTCCTCCACCTTGGGCCCTGTGCTCTTCAACATCTTCATAAATTACCTGGATGCAGGACTGGAAGGAATACTAAGAGTGCCAAAGACACTGAATTGGTGACTCATTCGAGGGCAGGGAGACCTCGACAAACTAGAGGGCTGGGCAGTCACCAACCATATGAAGTTCAACAAGGGAAAGTGCCAGATTCTGTAAGTGGGATGGGACAACTCCAGATGTTCACACAGACTGGGGAATGAGATGCTGGAAAGCAGTGCCATGGAAAGAGACCTGGGGGTCCTGGTCAATGGTAAGGTAAATATGAGTCGGCAGTGCCCTGGCAGCCAGGAGGGCCAAATGTGTCCTGGGGGGCATCAGGCAAAGCATCGCCAGCTGTCAAGGGAGGAGACTGTCCTGCTCTGCTGCTCCCCTGCACTGGTGTGGCCTCACCTTGAATATTGTGTGCAGTTTTGGGTGCCACAATGTAAGAAAGAAATTAAGTTGTTAGAGAGGACCTAAAGGAGGGCAAGGAAGATGGTGAAGGGCCTTGAGGGGAAGCCAGCCACATGAAGAGCGGCTGAGGTCACTTGGTCTGTTCAGCCTGGAGAAGAGGAGACTGAGGGGAGACCTCAAGGCAGTCTACAACTTCCTCACTAGAGGAAGCAGAAGGGGAAGACATTGATCTTTTCTACGTGGTGACCACTGACAGGACCCGAGGGAACGGTATGAACCTGTGTCAGGGGAGCTTTAGGCTGGCTATTGGGAAAAGGTTCTTCACCCAGAGCGTGGTCAGGCACTGGAACAGGCTCCCCAGGGAAGTGGTCACAGCACCAAGCCTGACAGAGTTCAAGAAACATCTCCACAGCCTCCATATTTGACAGAAGCCACTGCAAACAGCAGAACTGCTTAAATGCTCGAAAGTAAACACACACACCTAAAAGCTTTGCAAAAGCTGCATGATTCCAGAGGTAAGAAGCCAGCAAATGCTCTCAGAAAGCCTATGAAATTCAACGCAGCTATGCAGATACTGAATTTCCAGAGATAGTTTACTTATCACTGGCTGTGAATCCCACAAATTTGTTTCACTAAACTTTCCCAAGTTTAAAAATCATGTCTGTTATAAGCCAGTCAAAGCACATTCCGTGAAGAAATTCCAAATTTTCCGTAAAGGCTAAACATAAAAATTGTACACTCCAGAAAGATGTAATCTGAGCCCAAAGCTATACTGTCCTAAAAACATTCAAATTCAAGAAAACAACCCAGTAGTAAGTTTATCTTCAAACCTGGGACTCTCCATGGTACATGCACAACAGGAGGCTGTTGGAGTGAACCAGCAACACCCTAAGGCCCTTTTTCTGCAGGAAACCAGGCACATTTGCTTAAGGGAATAATCCCTTCAGCCTCCTGCCCCGTGCAGCTTTACAGGCAGCTTTGCCAAAATGCTGCAGGCGTGCAGCGTGCATGGGATGTAGGCCAAAAAGTGAGATGATGTATGGGCCTCAAGCCAGAAGATACAACCAGCTCCCAGCAATCGCCGACTGCTGGGTGGCATCTGTTTGCCAAAGGAAGCCTAGCACAGACAATGTTCTGAACTGGGGTGAAGAGAGCTTTATCCAAGAAGAGGGGAAAGAGTGGGATTCATGCAGACTTTGCAAACTGGGGGTCTGCAAGTGCAGCAGAGAACAGCATCCTGCAGCTGAGCGCACAGCCAGTTCACTGCAAATTGGAATGAAATGTTAAAGTCTGATTTGGCAACTGCACCCATAAATGAGGAATCCCAGCAAAAAGCATGTTGAGGACTCCTTGATGGGCTAAATAAAAAACTCAGAAACAAACCAAGCATGTGTGCCTTCACATTGGAGAGATACAATGCATAGTTTCAAAGTAATATACAGGGAAAATTACATAATAACAAAAATACCTCCTCCTTCTTGAGGTAATACCAAATTCCTTATGCATATGTTTTTCAGGACAACATGAAATAATCCTCTCTTGCACTCCTTTCCAGAGATTTCCATCAGTTAATGGTTTGGCATGTACTGTGTTTGTGTCACTGCACCGAGAAAGACTCTAACCTTTGGGTTTGGTTTTTGTTTTTTTCAATATCCTCTTTTAAATTTATGTAATCATGTCATCACATGAACTGCTGGTAACCTAAATCTGCCCCACGTGTAAGCCTGCTTCCACCTACTCTTGCAAAGTCACTCAGAAATTCATTTTTGAACTCCAAGGATCTCAAACTCCCACTCTTCAGCTCCTGTGTCTCTACTCCCAGGCAATGCACTTAACACAGCAGAATGGCTGTATATTCTCTTATGCTGTGGGGTTAATCTTATGCATGTGTCAACATCACCATCCAGTATAAAGCAAGGACAAAACAGCGTTATAAGTAAAACCAGTTAATGGACCGTAAATGGTATTTACCTTTTTTCCCCTTGCATTTCTGTTTCACATATGGAGACTGGAAACATGGATTTACCATTGCTTGGCCACAGCAATGGACTATTTCCTATGGCCTTTGCTCCATACTGGTGGCTCTCCTTCAGTTTCAGTATTTTTAAGCAGTATCAAGCATAGAGGTGCCGATGAGATATCAGGCATCGTACTACCTCAAATTACCATGTGAAGCTTTGGCAGTGAGTCCCAAGGTTAGTTTAATAAGCAGATACACTGCACCAACCCCTCACTCTGCTGGGACACTGCTCCTCTGGGGATAACTTCTGCCCTTTCTTCACTTGTTTCTTTGGACTCTCCTAGTTTGAACAGAAGATGTATGAAGAGTAAAAAGCACAAAGATGGCCAGATGATCACAATCAGTGGACAGATTTAGAAATGAACTTAAAAGGCTGACTATGGTGATGATTCCTGTTTTCAGTTCCTATAGACTTTCTGCTCATGTCCGTATTCACCTGCCCAGTCAGAACAATAGTGAGAGCAATAAAAATTATGGTAGGTTACTGTAGTTACAATGGGCATCATTTGATATTTCAATATATTCTTAAAATAAATGTCATCTGCAGTGAAGGAATCTTAAAGCAAATGCTCTGTAACTATGTGCTATGCTGTTTAAGGGCAAGTATTAATGAGACTATCAAAAGCAAGAGAACAGAGGTAAGTCAGTGCCCATCACATTCTTCCATCCCTCCTGTTGGCTAATTGTTTGAGGTGTAAACAAGTAAGTGTTTGCCAAAGGATTTCTCCCTTAGAAAAATGTGCAGCTGTGCCAAAATTCAGAGCTGCTCCACTGAAGTCCATGTAAGTAGGCTGGAAAGTTCCAACAAGCTGCTGAGAAACCTGTCTCTTTCCATGTATGGTACTTCTCCTGTTCACAGCATGACAGTGAATTACACAGTAATGAAAGTATTTGCTGCCTAAAAGACACTGTTGGCACTGGCCCGAACTGTGCTATATCCCATAAAGTGCAGAGAGATCTTTCAAGGAAAATTTCTCCTGCCCTGCAATACCATATGGCCAAATCATTACTAAGGAAAACCGAACAACTGAAAAGATGACTGTAAAGGCTGACTCCGGCTAACCACCCTTCAATCCCTTTTCCTTCTCAGTAATAAAGAATATTGTTTACAAACTGTAAAAAAAGCAGGTTCAGGCCTTAGGAATTTTGAACAGAGGTGAAGCAGCACTCTAAGGCATATCAATAAACTGGTATTAAACATGTCCAAGCTCAACTAGCACATTTTTATGGCCCTCTGAATCAACACTGGGTAATACAGATAAGCTGAGATTCCACTAGAAATTCCATGAGATCACCCAACAATCCATCAAAAAAAGGACAGGAATGATCGTCTTCTTGGATCATTCACCTCTGAACTAGAAAAGGAGTTAAAATACATCCTGTACTCTAAGAGAATCTTTCAGGTGATCTCATAGGTGTTTTCTATCTCCCATTTTCGTGGCCTCGTGTCTTCACTAGAACTACACCTCCAATTATAAGTACAAGTCATTGCAGACAAATGACTCAAGTGAGTCATGTAGGTGTGTTAGATCAGATTCTTCTGTCACTTGCGAGCAAAAGTTAGAAATCAACATTCCTGCAGTTAACGTAGGACCAGACTTGCCACTGACTGAATGCTATTAAGATAAGCATGTAACAGTCAGGGATTGCAGGAATCAGGCAGTACAATAATTGCTTCTATTATGTTTAATAGAGATGAAAAATGATAACAAAAGCGTGTGAACTAAAAGCAGAAAACCCTCTGTTAGCAACTATTTAATGTTCCGTCATGGATTCCACAAGAGCACATGTAGGTTGATGTGTTTCAGTACAGAAATGCATTTAGTTTGCATAAAATAATGCTTCCAAGGCAGCAGAGATTCACATACTGAGAACACAGCAAGCAGCACTAGCTAAGAATCTATTAAACATTAACCTCCAGAAGTCTGCTCAATACAGGCTCTAGCAAGAGATCTTATTTACATTGGGCAGAGAGCACACAAGTGTATTTTTCTGGTTCTCTATGAAAAGATCTTATTTACAGTTTATTCCAACACTTGCAAATCTCCTGTCCCTTCCCTATTATCTTTCAATTCATGTTGGTTTTTACAAGGCAAACATTATCATAAGATTATACCATTCTTCCTATAAACGAGCTGTTTTCTTTTAACTGTACAGTATATCTTTATGTTAATTAAGGCAAGAGGAATAACTCGCCACCATTAAAAGATACAAGCTGAAAGACAAAAGCCACTAGAAAATATCAAGCAGGCCTAACAGTCACATTTTCAGGCTGCCTGAGTTCCTAGGCTACTTGGAAAACTTACAACAAACAAAGCAAAACCAGAATCTCAAACACAGTTCAAGCTGAGAATCCACTGTTGTCAATGTTTTGTTCTTGCATATTAGCTCTTGAAGGACTGGCAATCTGTTTGATGTTACCCTTTAAAATCCAGGAAGTAGAAAGAATACGTGCTCATTTCCAATAATATGTCTCCCTGCAGTGACTAAGCCTATTTTGGAATATATTTTGTTTTTCTAAACATCCTGTGAACTTGTAGGTCAAAAAAAAAAAAAAAAGTCAAGATATTTTAGACTATAGTTATACTAAATCCTAATTCTACTATCATAGATTAAATAACTGCACATCTTCAGAAATCTGACACTTTTACTCTCAGAACACTGTTTGCTAGTGGGATTCAAACAATAAACCTAAGTCATAATTTTCAAATGCCAGTCAAAGTCAGGCACTTGTATTCCACATAGAGTACTAGAAATCACAAAATGTAGTCAAGTCACATTTGCAAAGTCTTAAAGAGCACTTGTTTGTCTGTGTTTCTATTAAGGAAGATTATGCAAGTACGCCAACCTTTGTACTTGCATAAAAAATAGTATTATTACATAATTACCTACACGCATTTCTGTGCACCTCTGAATTACTGAAGCTTTAGAATTCCTCGAGATTTTTAGCATTGCTTGTGAAATTTGTGAAACTGTGGGATGAAATCTGTTGTGCTTTAAAGCCTCATTTCCTTTACAACCAGTGACATGGCTACTATACAACTGGGATAAATGAACTTGAAGCCACAAAATAACTAGCATGCGTGCCATGCAGAAGTACTACCTGAGCATCACTCTTCTAACCATTAGAGATCTCCAGAGAATATTCTAAGGAGTAAGGCTCATTAGCAATTGCTTACTTTCCATTCCCATGTGAAAAAAAACCAAACAACCTCCAGTACAGCATACTGGATACAAAACAAACAAGCTTTGTTTTGCTCAACTGTGTGTGTTCCACAATCAGTGTTACTGTTTGAAGAATTACCTAAGCCCAGCTTACTGTCAATAGCTGCCAGTGACCACCTCTCCATCTCATACTCCCCAAAACCTGCCCAAACTAAAATACCTGCTCGTGATGGCATCAAGTCCCGCCATCAAGCCCCTAAGGAAAATTTTCTACTGTCAAGAGTACTTGGGCCAAAGTAAATAGTCAGCATCTGTATAGGACACTGCCAAATCCCAGGTTTTGAACTAAGTTTCTTTAATGATTTTCAAGCAAGAATTACAAGACCACACAGAAAGCCAGAGAACATTTAATGTCCTTTTTCCTAACTTTGACAAGCAATATTTATTGGCAAACAATCCAGTCAGAAGTTTAACAGCATAAAACTTCTAGTCATCTCCTACATCTGCAAATGTGGCAAATTTAGAGACTTGCAGATCTTCCTAACCTTACACTATCATAACAGCAACAACTTCCATTGGCCCATGCTAAGTAATGGACTGTTACTTTCCACAAGATGTATTACCATCATACCAAAACTCCTCAACTCTTTGTATTGCTCAAACAGCTCAGGAAGTCTGTAAGCTCCCTCGGGCGTGCCTGAGACAATCTTTTAACTCTAGGTTAAATATAACAGTGCTTCCTGACCCTCAAATAAGATTCTTAGGTAAGACTCTGCTACAAATGCTAACAATTATCAAAAACCATTAAAAAGCACAGCTGACTTGTCCATCCCTCCAAAAAACAGAAAAGAACTCACTTCATTGAAATCCCAGCCCAGCGTTCTTATACCTAGATTGGGTGAATTATACCAACCCAAGAAACAGGTCCTCTTCCTTCAGAAGGCTATTCTATTGGTAAAGAATCTTTATCTGTCTGGCAGACTTTTCACAAGCCATACAAAATGCAGATCTTACAATCCATAAGACTTCACCTCAATAAAAGCTTTAAACCAATTAACTATGGAGACCTCAATGATTAAGAAAGATTAGAACATCCCTAGAATACTCTTTGACCTATTTATTCTTCAAGAGCATAATCCTTTCACATCAAAAGCGCTGCCACTAATATAAAGACAGGTGGCTGAGTACTCCAGAGCTCCTCACTTCATCCTGCATGAATGAAGAAACACCATAGGTCAAAGGCATCCTTAAAGGAGAGACTAAATCACAGGCAGGGTATAAGACATCTAGCAATGTCTCTTACTCAGTTACCCTTCCTATACTTATTTCTCTTTATGTTCATCTCTTCAGATAGACAGACCAACTGGGATTATCTGTGGAAGGGTGAGAGTATTCAATTACATATTTATTTTCAATTACGTGCTTGAATTAATTTTAGGGAGATGACTAACATCAGCAGAAAAGACTGAGAAAGAACCTAGCAGTAAAAGACATTGCCTGCCACATCCTGAATGTGGCAATGGTTTTGCACATTTCAGTGGAATGAGAAAATACTTGCTACAGTAGTTTACCTTTAGTTATTCATTATGCTTTTTCTTCAAATAGAATAAACTACACTGGTTCCTTTACCAATTCCCATTATTAAGTAAGAGGGACTCAAACAGCATACTTGCATCCTAGACTGTTATCCGTCTTGGATGCAAAGCTCAAAACGGAACAGAGTAATACTCTTGTTTTTATCCTTTTCAACAAATTGTTGAATGGGCATAAAAACTGTTAAGTTTCAGTCTCAGTCAGCTGTAGTGCCAGAGATACTGAACTGCACAGTCTCTTTACAGTCTTTTGTATTTGCAGAATACTACCACACTGTAACACAAACCTTTAAATGCATCTGATTATGATTGCTTAAGGAAGGAATTAGGAAAAAATAGTTACTAAAAACAATGGCTATACATTGTGCTGTATTTTAATGACAACAATAAACTTATTTGTTGATAATTTGATATTCCAAGATATCCTTGGAACAATCTCATTATTACTGCTGTGCTCATCCTCTCTTTCCTACCTGATTCAGTAATTAATCTCTTTCTGGTCTCACAAACTGCATAATCAGAGGAAACTGGCCTGTGGGGTTCTTAATTCAAGTTTTAAATGTTGCTAAGAAAGCACTAGATCTATTTTTAGCTATTAATACATAGAAAACCACCTTAATTAAAACAAACTTGAACTTAATCAATGAGAAACTTTTTCTTAACTAAAGCACAAATTAGATTTTTTTACAAAAACAAGGAGTCAGGTTCCCTTCTACAATAAAGAACATGCTGCTCTGACTTCACCAAAATGTCATCCAATTTACTCCATCAAAATATTTGGCCTTGTGCCCCCAAAGAGGAAAGCCATTACACGTGATTGCTCACTGACTTCATGCAGGCGCTTTGACAGAAAAAACAGTTGTTGTCAGCGCAGATTAGGGCTGCAAATACCAAGAGTAATTTTTCATGAGGAAAAAAACCCCAAACAACTACCATGGTAGCTTGTAGGGGTCATGGGTGGTGGAGAGAAGATGGACTGCTCACTATCTCCTTCAGCTAAAAAAAATTTAAAAAAACAAAAGGGAAAAAAAAGGGGAAAAAAATTAGGTGCCCCTCAAAAGACACTAGTAAAACACATGTTTTTAACAAACAAAAGGAGTCAGTTCTTCACATGAGAGGAAGCAATTTGTGGCACACTTTTCCAGATGACATATTGGAAGCAAAAAACTTACACACGTGCAAGAGAGACACAAGACAATTACTCTGTACATCACTGAATACACAAACCATTTCAAGAGCAGGAAAACCTCCAAGAATAGTCATGAATTGGTAGAAAAAAAGAAGGAAACACCTTGCTGCCTATCCTCGCTCTCCCCTAGAGACATCTAGGGACTCTTCTCATAAGACATCTACTTATGGGCAGTGTGGGAGGAAGGACACTGGACTAGAGATGGATCCCAAGTCTGAGCCAGTGCAGCCACTCTTATGTATGATGGGCAACCATTAAGAGGATTATTCAGTGGATTCCATCTGCGAATAACTACAGAAATGATGCATTAGCTGATTGCATGGAGACAGACTGCAACAGCTGACTCTTTACTGGGTCAGCAGCTGTACACCACAGAGGAGAGAATATTACACTTCCCTCAGCAGCACTCCATGAAACAGCACAATGCAGCCTTTGCTTCAGGTGGGTGTCACCAGGGTCACACCTGTGAATCTTCCCAAGGCTACAACAAAAGTGCACAACAGGGTTGTGCGTGAAGCAGTTCAAAAAAAACAGGGAATTTAAGAGTTCCTGGCTCTCCGTTCACTGATGTTGGAGTGGAGAATATGCTGTATCCTGTACTAAGTTCCCTGGAGCACAGCAGCGCAGGTGTGATACGAAGCAGTGCTGTCAAGGGTGCAAATGAAGAACCAAAAGGGCCACAGGAGTCACAGAGCTGCTACTACTCACAAGATGAGGACAATATGGAATATCTCCCCTCTGTGATCATGCAAAATAGCTCATGACTGATTTTATATATATATATATATATAATATATATCAAATAATCTATTATTTCTAAGACAAAACTGTGTAGCCAATGGCATGGGGATCTTCAAAGGCATTTTCTAATTCATATGGTCACAGGTATTTTCATGAATGTTAACTGGATGGAATAACTCATTTTAATTCAGACATCAGTTCACAGAGTCATCATTCAGTGGCACAGATACTTTCAAGAAAAATATAGAAAATTATTTTAAATGAACAGAAATCGAAAAAAAAAATCTCTTCGCAATGTATTAGGTATACTTTAAATTTTGTACTCAGAAAGTGATGAAAACATCCTTGTTAGAAGGGGGAACAATGTCAGTAAAGCTTACATACAAACCACATAATAAAGATTGAAACAGCTAGTATTTATATATGGGGGTTTTGCCTTGGTTGTTATTAGCACATAGATACCATGTCAGCTTCTTCCTATCTGCTGTTCTACCTTGCCATCACTTACACTACACTTTAACAATCAGAATTCAGCAAAGCTGTTTCAGACAGAACTGATAAAAAGCAAAATCTCACAGTTTGTAAAAAACCGCATCACTGCTTTTCAATATAAAACTAATACCCTATTCAGTTCACCTTTCATTTCCTTTTGTTCTCCCAAGTCTATTTTTATGTATGACCTTTTACCTATCTCTTAATAAATAGCTAAAGGTTACTCTGTTTCGCATCAGTACAACCTTACCCCATTGCACTTATTGCTGTAAAACACACACAAAGGTCATGAATTGTTATACGTAAGCAAGAGAGAAATGTGGAAATCCATTATTTTTAGAGAGAACTGGAATACAGGAAAGGAAATGACAAACACAGTAATAATCCCATGATATATGCCAATGCTGCCAGCTCCATCTGTGGAATATCATGGTATTTTCTAGGAGGAAGAGAAAAATGTGTATCCGGCCACCCAGAACGACTGGCTACTGAATGCTGCAAAAAGTTGAACTAGCAGTGCTGGTATCAAACATAATTCCAGAATTTGTAAAAGGTTACAAAGACCTCACTGAGGGAAAATATTCACCCTCCATGCCCATCCCCACAATTTGGAACAAAACCACACCCAAAATTATTGACACTGCTTGCAGCACAAATCCAAACCAGCCCCATACTAGCTACTATGAAGAAAATTAACTCAACCCCAGCCAGGACCAACTCATCATCGTATGGCAGGGTTAAGGTGTCATGCAATGGTATAATAACCCCACTTCAGCTTCTCATGGCCGAGGCACAAATAAGGGGCCTGCAGCAGAGTTTAGATCAAAAAACTAAATCAAACATCTACAAAGTGACACAAGACACAAGCTCTCTTGCTGGGTTTACCTAAGTCCTTGTGTGTGCATGTGTGCATGTGTTCAGTAGCAACAGAACTCAGAGCAGTTCCAGGGGAACATTTTATTCTACCTTGCAATTTTGAAAATTGGAGTCTGACTCATCTATTTACTGTAATGTTATTCATAAAACAGAAAAAACAGACCTAGCTATGGGAGAAATCCAGGCTCTCCAGACCTGCATCTCACGTTACAGTTGCTTGAACTCAGCCTTGGAAAAGTTCAGTTGCATTTCAGATCTAAAAATCAAAATATCCACAAGGAAAAAAGTTTTTCACACATGGAATTCAGCAATGTTATTTTTAAAAGGAATATCTAATTTGCAGTAAATTAGGGAGTCCTAAGTATCTCTATATTGTTCTAGTTACTAGCGTAAGATTCCCAGCACACAGAGAACAGACCCCTTTCTTAACAGTGAAACTGAGATGTTCACTGCTGGCAATTAAGGTCAAATGTTGCTGGGATCTACTGGATATATCAGATTTTCAAGAGCACACATATTCAGACACATTAAGAGTGTCTGGCCCCTTGTGTCCCTTGCATCACATGCTCCTGTTGCTCTTAGACTGCCCTGAGCCCACTTTATGACAAGTAAGTTCTGGGACACCAGAAATGTTACAGGCTCACCAGGGTGTACCGACCACCTTCTCCAGGACAAAATGTGATCTTCCTAGTACTAACAAGAGGGCTTTTCAAAAATGCATTGGACTTATACTGAAGTCAATGACCATTTCACTGCTCTTAATAAGGGCCAAAGGATTAATTTAATTCTGACTCCTTTTGAAGCTTCCACCTTGAAAGTACTACAGATGAAGCTAATGGCAGAGGTCAGGGAGAATTAAATGCCACAGGCTGAAAAATGCCTTACACTTCTTCACTTTGGATCAGTTCCAACTGCCTGCAATGTGTCCTTATTACAAAGACAGCACTGATTGCTGATTTAAACAGAGGGAATAATGCTGATCATTTTGTGTAACCTGATTAACTGAATGACTAATTAATGAGAAGCAGAATAAACACTGGGGAATCTGAACAGTAGGAATTGAGAGATTTGTCTTAGTAGAAAAATTCTCATCCTCTTGCTAACCTTCTTTTTTTCCCATGGGTATAGCAAGGACGCTCAGAAACAGCTGGCTAGTGCAGAGACTGACATGTTTATTTTACTGTACCTTGTTTCTTGGTGCTGACTTTCACGGTTCCCTTTAGAAACAGGATGTTGTACTGGCTGAGATGGACTGCTCCCAAGTGCTAAATCACAATGTAGCATCACCCCACCCTCGCGAAAAAAACCCCAAACAACAAAAAACCCACAACGAAACAGAACAAACAAAAAAAACCAAATAAACCCAAATCAATAACAGACAATGAACGAAAAACATTTTAAATAAAACACGTGCAAGTACAGACCAGGTCACACATACACATATGGATCTTATTATCTCTATATTTTAGCTATGTGGTATTATCAAGGGACAATGATAATATCAATGAGCATTTGTTTCAAGAAAAAGCTGTGAGAGAGAAAAAACCAAAGTTCCTAAGCACCTCAACTGCAAAATTTGTCAGCTGTATTAAAAAAATTTATAGTATACTAGAAATACGGATAGCAGGAGAAAGACATTTTTTATGTGTATTTCCTTTTATGTCCTAAATCTTGGCAAATTTATTCTCATAATGTGTTAAAATGAAAATATTACTGGTGAAATTCTAGCTAAAGAAGTATCGGCATAATAATTTCTTACTTTATAGAGTTTAGCATCAACATATTTGTGTAAATATTCAGGATTGCATTTAGTAACACCACAAGTGACAGATTTATAATCTTATGAATGCCTTAATGAATTTCAAGAGCAGAAACATTCTATTTTAATAATACATATACAGAGTTGTCAAAAACAGCAGCACTCTTTGGAAAGCTCTTTCAAAATTACACGAAAATCATCCAGGGTTTTTTTCACTTGCCTTTCTGAATCACAGCATAAACATAACTATCCTTCTCACTCCAGACTGAATCTGCTATAGGTGAAGGGTTTGGAGGCTTATAAACTTTCACCTACAAATCTCATATTGCTCATTTCCTGTCAGCTCACATCCTAAAATGTCATTCTGGCTGAATCACTATATACCCTTACTATAAACATGCCCATCTGCTCATCGGTGGACAACTGCAAAGCAAATTCTAGCTGAAGAAATACTAAACAGAAAACGGCAGACAGACTTCCACAGGTGCTTCTTCTCCTCATGTACTTCCTACCCATCTCCACATCTCCCATGTGAACCCATTCCCACCCTTTGGGGCTCCCTAGCCTAGGCAGGAGCAAACTCGTGAGACTTGCCCAAATAAGGGGATTCTGCACAAAACGGAAATGTTTGTTGAGATCTTCAGAAAGGATTTCCAAAGGAGATCAGTTCCTGCTGTTTGCTGATGGGAAAGAATTAATCCAGTACTGAAAGCCAACCATTAACACGATGCTAAAATGGTCCCAGACATGAAAGAAGAATAAAGGAAACTATCTAGACCCTGCAGGCTTAGCCAGGGCAGTGTAACACGGATTAGAAACGGATGCCTTTTTTCCTGACGTAAATGAGGGATTGCTCTTGTGTGTTGCTGAGTGTGTAACCGTGGGGCCAGAGCTCTGAGGTGACAGGGAAGAGGGACTTATTTTGAGGGAGCCCACTCAGTCATGGAGTCGGGGAGTTCTAAGCAATTTCTCCCAGATCTTGTCAGGGGATCAGGTCCTCATGCTAAGGTGAAAAAAGCTGAGGAAGGGAAAGAAACATTTATGAGTGAAGTCTTGCTTTACTCATCTGGGGGAATAAGCTGAAATTTTGTGGCTTTCCATGCAGGTGGAGCTTTACAACTGACTGCAAAGGGAGCACAGTCAAACCAATATGGAGAAGTCCTTGATTACCTTACTTTTCCTACACCTTCTCGGGAATGAGAGGTTCAAATCCTACCATGGGCTGAGTGATCTGCTTTGAGTGTTCAATCAGAAGGAGCAAGCAAGCACTCCACTTTCAAACAGTGCAGCCCAAGTCAGCTGGAGTGCTCTCCTTGACACAAAACCATGCACTTAGAGGTTTAGACTGAGCGGGTTGGGCACTACACACTTTGCATCCGCCAAGCACCAGCAGATGCAGCTACACGCAGTGGATTGCTTGCCTGTTAGAAATCTAACAGCAGGCTTGCAGAACACAGTGTGTGAGCTTTTACTGCCATTTAAACTACAAAGAAAACTACTCTGCCAACTAATCCTCCCAATTTAAGTGGCAGCTTTTGTTAGAAAACTGAAAACAAACAGCATAGAAATGCAAGAAGTTAGCTGCATCTAAAGAGTTGTTTTGAAACTATTAGTTTTTGCAAAAACCAGCAATAGAACAATTTCTGTAGCTCTTTAGTGATTGAAATCTGCCTGTTCAGAGGTCATCAGGATGTGCCTACAATATACTCACAATGATAAAACTATACATTTATAATTTCCACTTGACTTTATAAGTTCGATTTTTAATTCAATTCTACTGTTACAATATCAACTTTCTAAATGTAATTGCTTTCTGTTCTGCATCAGGTGAACAGGGCTTTGTATTCTACGACACAGAATGGCAAGAATGAGAAAAGCCTTTTGCATTCCTGCCCCAAATATGTAATCAAACCAGGAACAGCATTACATCGTCATCATGCCAGTGCTTGTGTTCCAGTGCAAACACTTATGTGCTCTGAGCTGACTGGTTCTTAGAACTAGAAGTGCTCTGTCAAGAAGGCATTAGAGTGAAAAGGTGAATAAACAATTAAAAAAAAAAATCTTGTAAGCCTGCATACAGTAGGCATGCAAATAATAGCTTGTATGTTTTATTTGAAGACCTTACTGAGCTAAAACACATGCTATTGAAAATGATGTTTCACTTGAAACTAGAGGAAGGGATAATTCCAGAAATCTCTCAAGAGTGAAACTCATAATAGTTTGCCTACCCAGATTTCCCTTGTCACTTGAACTAAACATAAATCTTCTTAACTGCCTATCTTTGATCATTAGAGAAAACTAATCACTCTTATTCCAAGGTCCCATTTAATTCTAGTAGTAACAATACACCACTGGCTAGCTATACAACATAGGACTATATGCAGCAGCAGTTCAATCAGCAATTTAAGACCTTTGTAAATGAAAGGTCCTCGTTCAAAATTATTTGTTGTTCCTGTAGGTTTTGTAAACCTGTTTATTCAAGAATGTTATAAAATTGGAAATACTGTAATTCAAGACTGACTAATCTTTCATTACATGAGCTGTCACTCAGTTTACTGCCACAAAAATCTATCAAGACTGTATCGATACACACTGAGAATTCTGTTCCAAAGCAAAATATAAACTAGGTTTTATTACAATACCCTGACACTTATAATGTGAAAATGTACAGCAGTGCAAACATACTGTCAGAAAATTAACTGTTCACACGCAACACTGCCCAGTAAAGACCAGCTATTTATGATCCTGAAAATGTGAACTCAGAGCAAACACATATTCAGAAAATTCAACCCACTTCACACATTTCTCTCTAACTAGCGGAGCTTATTGATCAACAAATCCTTCACTGGGTTAGGAAATTAAAGTGAAGCTTGGACAAAAGTCTTAACGACTGTAGTAATGGCTGGCTGCAAATGAGACCTGTAAGCCCCAACAAACTCCAACTTATTCAGGAATAAAAAAGATACTAAATCAAACCCCATAATTCTTTTACGATAAGGAATTTCCAAATACATATACACACATATACACATTTCTGAAGAATACTTCCACCTGCTGGCCACCAACTTCAAGGATCATATGGATCTCATTCTATTAGGTGGAACAAAAACCTAATGAAATCCTTCCAGGCAAGGCATCAGGAACCTGACAGTTCAACTTCCCATTGAAACAGAAACTCTTCTAAGATAAATTTTCTATTTTGTTAAAATTGTACTTTTTTTCTAAATGTAGATGTTTCCAAAGAAACACTCCCCATCATTTCTAATTATAATACTACCATATGCCTGAGCAATGAGCAAGAGAAGGTTTAACAGCCCTGAGAACAAAGAAGGGACTGGAACACAACTTGCAGAGATTTCCAGCTCCCTTACTTTCTGAAATAGGATCCACTGAGAAAGCATTTTTACCCAGCAACACGTGTTCTTCCCAATGACTGAGTAGCCTTTGAAAGAAGAAATATAACCAGGATGAAGGTGTTCCTGTGCCTCCTCAGTGCACATATGCAGCAAGAACGGTAGTTCAACTACCAGCAGCCCTACAGAATCATGTCTCTTTCTTCCATTTGTAACATTTATTAACTTTTGGCCTCCCTAACACATATTTTCTTTAAGCTGCCGCAGTCTGTATCTGATTGAAATGTGCTTGATCCTTCTAGAAGTCTGTAGCATTGTGGATTCCCCATAGCTATGATTAATGTAGACAAGATGTAACTTGCTGCACTGGAGCTGTTTTTCCTTTCCAATACACTGGCCCAAGAGGAGCTTGATGCTTTCTGACTTTATCTAATGACCCACATATTCGTGTTTTCATTTTAAAAGAGTAGTGTTTCTTGCTTTTAAAAATCCACTGATTTTATAACCAAAGTGTGAAAAAACCTTAAGATATCCAGACCATGAAATGTCAGGCGTCATGTAAGTTTCAGAAGATGACTGAGACATGACATTCCCATCTTGGGATGGGACAGCACAATCCACTAGTCCCCTATTTTGGGGTATTTGCTCTAAATTAATGATTTACAGTTGATGTAGACTTCAAAAAAGATTATTAGGAATGGATGATGTGAAGCAACAGGCACTTAAGCCACCTCAAGAACAGCCCAAGACTGCAGGGAGAAGTAACATACCTACAATATCTTCAGACACTAATTAAAGGTAGGTTCCTGTTTTTCCAGTTGAAATTTCAGCACCAAAGTAAAAGTCTGAAGCCATGAAAAAGAGATAAGAAAAAGCAGGGCTAATTTTGTAATGCAGTAAGCTAGAAAGGCATACTAGAGCAAGGAGAGACAAAGTCTATTGTTCAATGTACTTTTTCATGTCTTTCCTTATTTTTTAAACCACTGTTACTGTGTTTCAAATTTTGATTCAAGTTAGTCCTTCTGCAAATTTGTGGCATTCTTATTCCCATGTATGAATTTTCATGCTTATAGATGCTCTTTCCAAACTCTCCATCAAGAAACACCTGGATCAGCACTAATGGCTTTGATCATCATGAGGTTAAACTCTTAACACAACGTAAAAACTGATTTCTTCCTATAAGTACCTCCATCCCCTTTTAAGGAACCTTACCTTTGGGTAAGGCTAACACCAGCGTTCCAACTAAAAGGAAAATTTCATGCTTGTCTAGGAGAAGTGTCTCAACAAGCCCTAGCCCCAAACTATCCACCTAGAAGAACATGTAAGGCAAGTCACATTACCAAAGCCACTGTACTAACCTAGAGAAAAAGTTATCTCCACATTCAAAAATGTAAAAGAAAGGATGGCAAAGAAATACAGGCTGTGGAGGGGCTACAGCGAGTGTGCAGAGTGACTGGAGGTGATGGAAGGCCATGTATCAAGAGTGCTGGAGCTTTTGCACTTCGCTACAGACTGCCAGCCTTTTCCCTGGACTGGGAACGAAGGGCTATCATGTTTGAGTACGGTAAGAATAGCGGGACAGGGCTGTGCAAATTCAGAGAAAAATTTAAACATGGAAAAGTGTGAAAGGAGTGAGAGTGAAGGCAGTCATAGGAAAGGTAGCAGTGTAGTGACTCAGGGTGAAACTCTGGCAAATAAGTGATTTGTGGGAAGGGATGACAGAACACCCCACAAGGGAGTGAGTGAGGTTATCTAAATCTCTCCTCACCTTCTTGCTGTTCATGACATAAAAGCTAAAAAAGCCCTTTAGATAAATGCAGCTGAGTTTGGTAAAGGGCACATCCTCATTTTCTTCACCTTCCTTGCCATCTGCTCCCCCATCCCATCATGGTTCATATTGGAATGCAACACCTTTAAAATCAACAGGGTCTCAGTTTATGAGAGCATTGCCCTGAGCATCGTACATTTTTCACTGCTTTCAACAGGATTACTTGGCAAATTTCTATCCAGTTACCTGCAGATATTATCAATGGCTTTTCCAGAAACAGCAACTTTGCTTACAAATGGCTTGTTATTTTCTGGACACTGTGACACAGGTCATGCCAAGTAATTCTCTGAGGCATTTGTTCTTTTATGACAGAGAGACCAGACGGCTTCTATTGCATGAAATGGCTCACGCATTAGCAAACTGATAATCACTTTTCTCTACTGAATCTCATTCGTTACCACTTGAATTTCTCTTCAAGTGCACCATCTCTATTATACAAACTGGCAAGGATAGGGAGTATCTGCTAGGATACAAAAAAATATAACCTTTGAGAATGGTTAAAAAGCCTTCTTTTGTAAAGCCACCTGACAAATTTTAACAAAAACTTATTATTTTTGCTACATGAAGTTAGATGATTGTATTTCTTGTATTTGAGTATTTGCCTTGATTTAACTAGAAAATTTGCCACCCAAGTTAGATGGGCAAGGAATAAGGTCAAATTTTTGCAGCTAACTGCCAACTGAATTTTGAAAATACCAACAAGATCCAAAGACGCAAACATAGTTCAAGATGTTGTGTTTAGGCACAGCTTATTCCTCTCAGGCAATCAGTTGTCTCCTGAGGCAAAGAGATGGGCAACACTTTCCATCTCACATGGAAACTATATCTTTTAGGATATTTTATTGGAGTAATTCTTGTTATCAACATGTACTCTGATAGCTCATATCTCTGAAGAGCTGTGGGAAATCTCCCAGTTTTCCACCTTGGTGCATTCACAATTACCAATAAGTCCTTAGAAGTGAAAGACTACCTTGACTTTTGCAATTGGGTGAGGCTTGAAGGAGAAGGTACGTCTGAAGCCTTTCTTCTGTGTTCATTTTTTAAAAATATGTTCTTTACCTGTTTTTGTTGCTGAAGTGACCATCCGCTGCTAAACATCAATCTCATCGGCCAGGCAGACTATTTCGATTACTCAGAAGCTACTGTGACTTCAGTAACATGAATTAGGGAAGACTCTGGAAGGCTACCAGCCATTCTACCTCCTTCCACAGAAGCATTTTAGGTGAATGATAATAACAGCTAAAAGACAACTAAATTCAAGTAAATACTTTCTCACCGATTCACCACCTAAGAAAACCAGCAACCCTTCTAAAGGCAGCTGGGTCTGAATCACAGATTCAACAGGCCCTCCTGTGATACACTGCAAAGGCAGAGATGTTTTCAGCTGATTTCATCTGAATGGCATAACCTGGGCTCACACCAAACTTCTTGTTTTGTCAAGGTCAAAGACACTGTATTTTTATAACTTCTTTTTCTGCCAACTTCCATTCCAGGAAGTGAAGGCCAAGGTGATTTTATCAGTGGGTAAAACCCTACCAAGGGAAAGCAATGCAGTTCAACCCCCTCAAACTGAAGAGCTCACACCTTGGAAGAGAATAATTGTCTGCACAGCTAACACACAAAAAGAAACAAGGCAACTGCAAACCATCCTCATGACCGTTTCCCACGCAGACTTGAGGTTGCTTCTGGTAGTAGAGATGACTCAAGCCCAAACAAGGCACTTTTGGCTGCCCTACTTGGCAACTTTTCCTGAATTTTAGAATCCTTTAAGTTACACACATCCCTATTCCCATCAAAGGTATAATACTTTATTATATAACTTTTCTTTAGAGCTCCAATGTACTTTCTTCAAATAGCAACTGTTATTTAACGCTGCTCTTCACGTGCTCTCAGAAATGGCCATTCTGAGTCAGAACATACGACTTTTAAACTCAGGTACATGTTTGAGACAAGTACACTTCATAGTGGTAAAGGCTAGAGAACTCATACTGTCCTAAAGTATGGAAGTTCATCATCACTAAAGTACACCATAAATAATCACCATGTCAGAAACCTTGAACACCTTCTAGAATTATTCTGCCTCCTCATTTAAAAACATTTACATTTTAGTGAATATATTTTCTAAACAAATAACAGTGCACAGCTAATAAAGAATCAAGATATTTAATAGAATGAACTTCCAGACAAGGAAAATTAGCCTATCAGCAGAATCAATTTATAAACTGCATACCAATCAATAACACAGAACATTATTACAACAGTGCCTGTCTCCCACTTATCTAAAAGATTTCTGTATTGACGCCTGCAATAAGACTAAATTATCAATTTGCTGTAAGAAAATGAAATATTAGACATACTCACTTTTACCAAAATTATTCTTGCTAACTCTTCACATACAGGCTTTTCTTCATCCTTCTTCAAGCCTTCCAATTCAAACAAGGTATTGTAATTTTCCAGCATTTTTGTCATTATCTTGTTGCAGATCTCCTGTTCTTTTATACCTTCAAATCCAGAGGGCACACTAAAATTGAACAGAAGATAAAGCAGGGTGTTATAGGGACTCAACATACAAGAGTTCCCACTCAGAGTCTTTGTACCATTACAATCGTGCATACAGGTTGGCTAGAAGGCACAGGAAACTCTTTTGGAAAGGAGGATTGAGTCTGTGCTGGTAACAACTATCCTTATTGATATAAAAAACCCTACCTGTTGCCCAAACTACCCACTCCAAAGAATCTAGGTACAGATCTAATTGAGACAACCACCAAATGGGGTACCACCAACCCTTCAACAAATTCAGTTTCATGACTGCAATAGACAGCACAAGGCGTTTAGATGCTCTGGTTTGTGATAAACTCAAAGGTTATCACAGGATGAGTGAAAAATTTAAGAAAACCCACATTCCAAGCAAAAAACTACAAGTTAAGCAAGATCTTTGCATTCAGGTGACCCAATGCTGTACACAAGATTTTTTAATCTAATTTTTGAGCTGGCATTTCTTTCAAAAGTAGGATCATAACTCAAAGGGCTTTTTAAAACATGGACATAGAGGCTACCCTCTGCAGAACAGCCTACAAGATTAATACAAAAAGTAGTTTCTCACTTCCACTTTCTGGGAGAATAACCAACTACTTGGCTTCTGAAGAAGCAGCTTGTTGGTCTCTTGAAACAGGCCCATTTGCAACCAGGAATTGCTTACCACAGACCTTAAGGGCACACAGAAATGAAAAGGCAAGACATGATTTGGAAGAAGCGTTGTATTCCAGCTGATGCTCCTTTGCCCTCCTTCACACAACTCTCTCAGGTAGTAAAAAAACCATATTACAACAGAGGACACAATTCACTGAAGCTTCTAATTGATCATCTGCTGGAATATAGGCATTCTAAACTTTTTGTTGGACTTTGCTGACCAAAACCAAAATTCTGTTTTACTGCAAATTAAGATCTCTGAAGAATCTTCTTCAGCATTTAAAATACTTCTCCAATCATCCGGTGTTTCTTATTGCACAGTACTTCCAGCAGACACACTCTCCTTTCAATAAGCCACAAAGTGGGTGCATGGATGTGAATTTTTTAAGGACCTTATAAAGTGGCAGACTGTAGATCAGGAGTAAAGAAACACAGAAAAGATTTAAAGGGAAGAAGCAGAGGAGCCAAAACCAGAAAAAAAAAGTTTCAAGTATCTTTTGGCTGAGGACGAGTGGTTATATGAGAGGAAAACATAACCCAAACCCCTCAAAATTAAACAAATGCCACCTGAGTATTACATACAAGGATGTAACTTGAAAGCAAACCGTTGTTTACTCCAACTAGCAAATTAAAATTTATAAATAACTACCTACTGTAAAACTGCAACTATAGTTTATTGGTGCCAGATGTGCATTTCAGCAAGAAGACACTGAAAGCAGATGCTCCCAGAAATTTGCCATCCACAAGTGCTTTTTTGTAACGGCTGCATGCTGCTGATCCCTCTCAGTACTTTATTCTCTGTAGTACATCTACATGTCAACAGGGAGAGGATCTCACAGCAGCAGAACACATCTTCGTAAACTCCAGAAGAGAATCTTGAACGCTATCATTTCAACATTTAATGCATGCTAGAGTAACAGGACCTGAATTTTAAAGGATTGCATTATTTTACACTGTAGAACATTGGCAACTGTAAAAAATGTGTCAGTCTCAGCTGATTGACTGATTTCATTAGGGTGGAACCTGGCCTCTGACTAAATAAAGAACAAATAGGACAACTGGTATTGACAGATGTGCATGTATACTCAGGTCAATTCAACTTAAAGAATGTCACACATTCACTAAAACTTAGTAACCGGCCTGAAGAAAAGTGTATGTTACCAACAGGCCCATGCAACAATCCTGATTTAAGGAAACCCCTCTTCCCATTCTAAATGATGTGCTCCACAGTTGGTATTGTGCAAAGCTTGCTTGCTTGCTAGTTCAGGCAAATCCTTACTGTTACTTTCCTGATTTGTTTCTCCAAAATAGGGCACGACAATAAGCCTGGCATCCCTGTGAACCTCATTTCCAGGAAAAGGACTGGAAATGTACTAGAGCATATGCAAGTCAAAATAAAGACTCCAGATAGCACAACCTTTCCCTAAACTGCATCTGCTGGGAACTACAGCCAACATCTCCCTACTGGAAACAGCTAACATCAAAAATCTCTACCTGACTGAAAAACAGGCCAGTCTATAAAGTCTCCAGAAAGCATACAAACAGCATTTCATTTCTAAACAATTCCATGGCTTTCTTGCCTTCCCTTCCCCATATTACCTTGTCAGTTAAACTTTACCGAATCAAATCTGTGGAAAGTCCAACACCTTATTCCAAACAATTCTGTACATGTATGGAGAGATATGCAGAACACAAGGCTAAAGCTCATGGCTTTAGTCTATTTTAACACCTCTCTCTGAATGCAACTAAGCAAAGCAGCATGGCTTGATTTATTTTAAGGGCAATGTAATATATTTTATTCACTGCCATCTCTCTACCACTTGAACAGGCATATTTTACAAAGTTTCTAATTTATTTTTCCTTTAATTTTTGTCATTAGACCTCCATCACGGTAAGGACTATTATACTCTTGGAACTCTCCATAGTGACATTTTCCTTACAATAAATATATGCTGAGCTGAAGATAAGAAGTTCATATTACCAGCATGCACCACCCTGACTATTTATACAAATTAAACTCCATCTGTTGTCACACTGCATGATCCACCAGTCTAGCTACTTTTCTGAAAATTTATGTAAAAAAATAGTATCTTACTTTAGCTTTTCTTAGTCTGAAAAGCCTGCATGTACAAATGCCACTTCAACTGACCAGAAAAACCCAGTCCTTTGAGAAACTATTCTCTCACCACTTTCCTGATGCACATCCTACTCCTTGCAAATTTTTCAAGTTCTTTTGTGAGGATCCCATTAAAACATCACAGCAACACTGTGTTCATAGACATGGTTCTTTTATGTCTATTTTCATGTTAATTAGGCATTACAACCGTGTTGCTTTGAGAGTTAGGCACACAATTTACTCCAGATACAAAGTCCTGAACAGCGGGACTTGATCCCCTTATAGCCACACATGTAGGAACCACTTCAGTAGTAGCACCAGAAACATGAGCTGCACTACCAGAAACACATTTTCTAGAAGAGAGGCATAAACAGGCAATTTCTGTGGTTATTTCTAGAAGAAAAACTGTTGATAAATTCACATCTATCTTAGCAATTTGAAGTGGAAGACTCCCACTGAGCTGTCACGGTAGCTTGCAAAGTCATGGACAGATACACGACATAGGTGGAGCTGGAAGCAAATTCTGTAGCGTCCCCTCCTGATTCTTTGGACACCTTGTCCTTCCCAGAGAATCACTCTGAACGATCTGTGTGAAAAGCACAGTGGCTCAATACATATTAATTATTTGGAAAACATATCCGTTTTCTAAACCAAGCACCAGCATTAACAGCGTCTGACTGAGTTAAGCAAGGCAAAAGGGAAAGGTGCATTAACACCAAAAGTTTTACAGGATATTAACGATCCAAATTACTGGTAAAGCCATTTAAAAGCTGAAAGAGAAGTAGTTCTCAAGATTAAAACATTAACTGGGAATCGGATCAAGCTATTAGGTCTTCAATTCAAAATATGATACCCAGTAGTATTTCACACTTCTGCACAATGTCCTAAAAGCATGCCCGCCCCTGGTCCATCCACTGCAGCTCCATACAGCTCCTGTCCATGCAGACCCATACTCACATGTTCCTTGTGTTCTCCCAGACCACGTGCATGTCTCCTTCCATAGTGATGCTCAGGAAAGCTAGTCTTAAACGGGTTAAGCCACATCAAGGCTCTGTGTCACAACTCTTACTCAGAACTAAAGTGACCTGGGGTCAGATTAACTCACTGTGAAAGAATTACTTACACTTCATGCATTATTTAAGTGAATTTACATCAGAATTTCTGTAAACAAGCTGCAACAGGCTAAATGCAGAGTGAGCTTATAAGACAGCAAATCTCCAGACTCTACTGAGAGTGGTGCAGTAACACACAAAAACATTTCTGCATCTGACACGAGACAAGCATCACTACAAGGCTCTGTCATCATCCACCACACCTGGGAAACTTGCTTCAAGCAGAAGCAGGGGCCAGGAGGACTTGGGATGTAGTTATGTGTCTGTAAGGAACTGAACTGAGATCACTGAACTGATTTCCCCAGGCAACAACTGCTGACAGCTCTCTGTCACAACTGAGAACCAGAGATTTCCATGTGAAAGGGTCCATCTCATTAAGAATTCCCAACACTGTTTGACCCCACCCTGTCTGACATGAAGGATGCATATTACCATTTCCCTAAGTGGCTTTGCAGAACTAGCTTGCATGGAATGACAGCATCATAATCCTACTTTACAACCACTCTGGGCTGTATGCTCTGACTCCTGCTGTTTGTACAGTACCTTTTGTAGAGGAGCTCCACAAAGTCACCTTACCATTCTCCTAGGGAATCTTGCCAGAAATGAAGGGACTCAAAGGGCAGGGAACACTTCATGGGTTTTTTGTTTCTCCAGCCCTCACAAAATATTTTTATTAGTACCTCAGGTGCCCATGAGTCCCTCAACAAGCACAACTGAAGATTTTGAGAGCAGAGCTGCTGTAACCTTTAGAAGTTACAACTTCAGACACTCTTGACAGACGTTACTGTGTCTGTAACAGATGTGACCTCATGGCCTCAACTCATCCCTGGAATTCAGCTGACAAAAGGGATTTGTCCTAACACACTGGACCAACAAACTGGAGCATCTGAAAACAGGCCCATATTCATGTCTGCAGACTCTACTGCAAGATCAGAGCCTGACAGGTACCTAACGATAGAGCAACACTAACCTGAGACAGGTGTTCATCTCCATCTGTGTGACTCATTTACATGCTCTGCATCATTTACAGGCTTATGTCTCACTGTTCTGGATGAAATGCAATGACAGATGTCACTACTGAGATTTTACAGAAGTATTTTAGCTTCTGAGGTATTAGAGAGTCAATTCTGAGGCATCTACCTGTCTGCCTGTTAATATCTGTTTTGGATAATTTTCTGCATCAGATCTAGGTGCCTAAGCATTATTCACAGCAGATGCATAACGTAAACTTCAAGTAACACAGGTAACACAGAGCTGATAGACTCGCTTCATTTATGTGCAGTATCTTTAGCTTCAGCAAAAGTTCCATTTTTTATTACAAAATTACAGTGATAGTAGGCATCTTAAAGAGTGAAACCTACACAAAAGAGGACAAAGGGCAGTGCACAGCCTAACATCCACTCTCAAAGTACACTGCTCTCATCTCCAAATGTTTCTAAGCAGTGGTTCTTCAAAAACACCCCTTGTAATTGTATTTCAGCTGTACTGCTGAACTAAAACACCATTGTGTTTTGAGCATATTAGGAAAAAGTTTTTCACTAAGAGGGTGGGTGAGCACTGAAACAAGGCTCCCAGGGAAGTGGTCACGCTCCCAAGGCTGTTGGTGCTCAAGAAGCATTTGGCCAACATACTTAGACACACAGTTTAATTTTTAGGTTGCCTTGTGTGGAGACAGGAGTTGAACTCAACAATCCTCATGGAACCCTTCCAACTCAGGATATTCAGTTGTAGTTTTTCCTGTGAAACTAGTCCTCCACTTAAATTCTGGGTGTACGCTTTATTGTCAATCCTCAGTCAAGATCAGAAGGACAAACATTTTCAACCCACAACACTAACTTACTTTAACGGAGCTTTTCCCGCCAAAACAAACAAACAAACAAAAACCCCCAACACAAAACCAAAACAACAGAGTATTTCCTATTGAAATAATCACTATTTCATTCAAGAGATGAAATAGAAAATATCATAACACCTGACACAGGACAGATTACAAAAGAGAAACTTAAAGGAGTGGGCATTCACTATGAGAATAAAAGGTTTGAAATGGTAGTTGGCCAGAACACCCCTCCACGTATGAAGAGAGTAATACATCTTTAGCAATCTTCAGTTTATTTTACATAAAGGTCATTCAATGCGCCCCAGATGACAAAACCAAGTACACAAAAGAAAAGAAACTAAAGAAAACACAAAAATACATCTCAGAAAGCCTTGGTAATATAGTTCCTTACACAATTTCCAAAGAGGAGGCAAGCACTCATGGGTATTTAATATGATTATGTAAGAGAACATTTATGGCCTTCCTATATTATGTTTGATCCTTTAAACTGGCACTGTGGGGTATAGCATACCGAATTCTTATGGAAAACAATTCCTTTACCCTGCTGGAAAATGCATTATTTAAAATCTACATAAACCCTGCAAGAAAGGTTATGGTTGCATGCTCCAATTTGCAATAATCAATGTTTAAACAACAATTTTCAGTACTCAGTCTGACCCCAATCCTGGATGCACATTTGTTTTTAAGACTGATGCAGGATTGGGACTGCGCTGCCTGAAAACAAAGTCCATTCACATAATGTTTCAAAGGCCAATATTACTCACTAAGGAGTTCTAGTTCAGACCCTCTGCTTTCACTTCAGCTTCACACACCCAATCTCTGTAGGCTCCAAGGCTGCTAGAAACTAAGGTAAGACAGTCATGCATAACTTCAGATTAGATTTTAATTCTTACAAGTTCAGCATCTCTGAAATACCTACAGCTACCCTACCGATGATCTACCATTTTCTCTGTATCTAAAGACAATACACTCTTCTTCCATATCTAATGCTTTCTTGTGCAACCTTTCAGGTAACTTCTGTTACATACTCATCATACATAAACAAGTGCATCTAACTCTAACTGGTTACCTGCATTTGCCAGCCACTTTTGAGGGGATGGAGCAATCCCTCACAACATGCTTAATCTCTGCTGGAATGAAGCACAGCCAAGTTAATGACGGCTTGAATGATGGAGGCCACATGTTCAGACCATTCTTTGAGAGACCGCTGCAAAAAATAGGTTACAAATGGATCCTCCACTTACTCTAACTGGTAGATCTCATGTCCTACAATCCCAACCAAAGGACAGGATGAGTGCTGCAGCCCCTCTGATACCCAGCTCCCAACAGAGAGGAGGAGAGAAAACCCAGCTGGTCCTCTCCTTTCCAGCACTAGCTGTGATAGCTGAGCAGAGACCACACAGCAGGCCATAACTACAGCTGTGTCTCTACAGAGGCTGAAATTCAGGTCAATTGACAATAACTTTTTCTCTAAGAGTAACCACGTTGCAAGTGTTAATACTCTACACAGATTGGCCTAGAGACGGAAAAGACAACTTTTTATGTTCCTTCATGCTCGTTGTTCTTCAAGGGCTGTATTTCTCAATATACTTGACCTTTGCCTTCCATCACAATAAATCTGAACAATCCAAGTTGGAAGAAAACAATGAATTAAATCTCAAATCTTTTTTTGAGCTCTTTGACCTTGCCCTTTACATTTTCCCATATCTTACATCACACTTCATTACAAGGAATGCAAATAGCCATTTTTTCTGTTCATTAGAAATACAGAAAGCACAAGATAACCTTTCATTACAAAAGCACCACTGCAGTCCGTCAAAGAGCAAGTAAGGAAGCAAGGGAAGCAGTGGATAAGATAAAAGCAGTAAGGGCTGAAAGTTTAGGAAATCAGATATCACTACATTACATGTTTTTCTACATGACGTCGAGAAACAGAATGAAATTAAGAGAATTAAAATGAACTCTAAATGTCTGGAAAGTGACCATACAGTAAGATTTATTTCTGCATGATTTATTCAACTGTTAAACAGTTTCAGTTATGCAGTAGGAGATAATATGCTTAAATAGCTAAAATGTCACTAAAAATACCTCACAAAAAGGAATCCTTCACTATCAGCAGATGGGCTTTATCTTCTCTGACACCGTGCCTTAACTACACAGACTCCAACATTCATTTTAGACACGAGTGTGAATTTGTGACAGAAAAATCTCAGATCTTCCTGCTTAAGCAGTGTAATTTCTGACAAGCTGGATGCTAAGCCTTCTTTCCTTGTTGCAGAGAAACACCCTGTACACTGCTCAGAACAAACAACGCAAAGCAAGAGGAGTGTTCGCTTCAGCTGCCTGATGATATTTAATTTCTGCAGCTACTCTCTCCTGGGGCTCCCTGCAGCCAGTAGCTAGTCAGCTCTTGCCAAGCAGACTTCAGGCAGCCTTACTCCAGAGCTCTGAGGACCTCTCTCTGGAAGCTTGGCCAACCAGCTGGCCAAGCCCAACACCCAAAGTTTAGTGCTGCAACTTCTTTCCTCCCCCTATCAAATCTTTGTTGATACAGATGGTCACAGTTCCAGCAATTTAAGACTGCATCAATGAACACAGGAGAAAAGGGTATTTGAACTGTTGCTCACAATCTTTGTGTCTGGACCACAATCCTGAACTGTGCTGAATAGACCAAGACCTGGTGAAATATACAGCTGAATTACCACACAGTGAAATTTAGTTTAAATAAAATCTACATTCATCATTCTGACCTATTTGGGTCTTTAAACAACACATTAGTCATTTGTTAAGTGTCAAGCCTTGCTTTTACTGCCTCTTTTGCCACATGAGCATGTATTTCAACATGTGTCACAACTGCTGGGCTGGTTACACTCATAAACAGCTTCAAGAGCCCTCGGGTTTTTACCTCCAGTGAACTCTGCCTTTCTCAGTCTTCTGCAATGGAATGATGTGATTCCACCCCTTACCTTTGTAAGATACAGTCCTTGTACCTTACAGAAACCATTACATCTTTTCTATGCCATCTTAGGAGCAGAGATCAGTTGTGGCAAAACCTATATAGCTTTTACAATGTATGTCTTCGTTTAATATTAGGAACACCAACTGTAATTCCAAATCTCTGCATTCTACACCAAAAACTATGCAGAGTTAATTTTTAAACTTTCTTGAAAGAAGTGATGAGTAAACTAAAAATTATTCTAATAGCCACTTGGGAGCTTGAGTCATAGAGATTTAGCCATTGAACTCAAATTCTTCTAATTTATTTTCTTTGTTCTTAACTCTACCAATACATTTAGACAGAAATTCTTAAACTGCCCATAAAAAGGCAATTTTAAAAAATTGTTTTGCTTGTCCTTGTCAGAAGTTTGCAATGTTGCGCTTCCGGTAACTCTCATATCCATGTACTCCCACACACCCTACTGCCTTTTGAATATTCTTTCTTTTGGAGAGGAGAATAATTATTTTCAAAATATACTTTATCTTTTTGTATTAACACAGTAAATGCTTTAATCCTGAAACTCACCTTCATCATCCACCAGCAACAACTTAAGATAAGGCAGCAGTGTAGTCTCTAGGACAAACTTTAGTTTAAACGTCTGATTTCTGCATGTTCTCTTCCTAATCAATGGAAAAGATGTGCTCCTTAAAATCCCAGCAGGCAGCATCTAGCCTAAGTATGTGGAACTGGCTCAATATATTACAAAAAACCCAGTTCCAGTTATTTTTCTTTAAAGGAATCTACTTCTTTCCACTGCCTACAGAGGAAGCCTGGGGAGACAGGCTCAACAGGCAACTAATCCAAGTCTTACTAAGCAACTCAGTATTATTCCAGAGCGAAATTTTACAAAGATCAATACAAATCCAACATTGAGACACTTGTCTCTTCCTGGAGATACCAGGCATCTTCCAAGACTGATGACTGAACTAAACTCCCTGCGTGTCTCCCATGTCTCAGATCTTGAATGCCAGCCAGTGGGTTCACTGCAGACAACTCGGGGTGAAGGTTGCTAATGCTGCACTGCATCACACCAGAGACCCAACAGGAACCTTTTCACTTGAGTGTGTTCTTGCACCTGGAAATAACTATTCTTGCTACTGATGCAAGCTCCACTAGCATGTAAAACACATCTTGAGCACAAGTACCCAGGAACTTGGGTGCCCAATGAAAGAACCCAGTAAAATACTGAGTCCAGTAAGGAGTCTCAGGAAATAAGGGAATCCCTGAAAGTTCCAGAGAAGTGTCTGAATACACTACAGGGACAAAGAATCATTGGCATCTGAGGACAGACAAAAGATCACAAGGCCAAACTTGCATACAGAATTCAGTATCCATCTCTAGAAATTACACAAAACCTGAGTGCCACACAGGAGTCCTTTTCCATCAGGCATCCTCTGTCAAAGCCTTCTGCAGAGACGAATTCGTATTAACTGATGGCAAAGAAAGAAACCTGTATGAGCACAAGTCTCCTTGCACTTAAATGGCCTGAAGGCCTTTTGTTGTTATACTCCTGCTCTGCTGCCAATGCAGGAACACAAAACTTATCAACAGTTTAGTGAAACAGCAAGAGGAAATGGAAGAGCAACTCAACTCCCATTCAGCTCAAACAATAGCTTTAGGACTAAAATTTAACACAGAGCCCCAGTCACTGCCTTCGTTTGATCACTCTGACAAACTGAGGTTCTGAGCTACGTTTCTGGCCATCTGCTCCATTAGACTCCCTATCAGCATATGAGGAAAAGTAAAAACCCCAACTTACTGAAAGCAGTTTGGTCCAAATACAGTGGCAAGGTTGCAAAGGTTCATCCTGTTCTCTACATGATGTTCAGCAACCTTTATCAGGAACTGGCACAGGTACTTCAACAGGCAGTAATGAGCCTCAGGCAGTTCTTTAAGGAGTTCTTTCAAGTAACTTTCCTTCTGCATGTCGTTTCTTGTGTCTAGGAAAAACAAGAGAAGAAAAAACATATCTATATGGTTTTCTCCATTGCCACCAATTTACTTACATGGGCCAGCAGTGGGAGCTAAAATTCAGTCCTGCTTCTGTTCAGAGACACAGAATCCTCCAAACCCCTCAATTTTTCTCAGGGAACACACACCTTTCTCCTGAGCCCATCACTGGCACCATTTCATGCTTACCTTTATATTGTAATCTTTTTCCTGAGTGGATTGAGCTTACTAACAGTCAGCTAACAGCTTTAGAGCTGTTTATTCCCACCTAGCTAATAGCTAAATCTACTCTAACTCCAGTTCTACCCAACCTTCTGATTCCCTGCTTCTTCTGGATGTCATCCCTACTTCCCAAACCCTTTTCATACTTTTAGTTTCCCTTCCCAGGAAAACCTTGAAAAATAAGAAAACAAGAATAGTAAACGAAGGCGCCTCCTGAAATGCAGACAGTGTTAGAATAAAGTACTTTCTGGGGGTACATTTTACTAAGAATTCAATTTTGTATCTTTTGTCAGAGGAACGACTGTACAAAATCTTAGGCGAGGCACCTTGCCTATGAAAAAAGGGCTGTTCATGGAACTGTTACACTTCAAAATGAGCCAAAACTTGGCCTAATGTTAGAAAGTAGCCTTGTTATACTGTATAATCTTCCAGAATTTAGGTATGGGTAAAAGTTTCCCATACTGAACTGAGTACTATCCAAGTACGACTAAGGTCAATTTTCTTTTATGTAGGTTTTTTGTTGCTTTTCTGTTTTAAAGCAAAAATTTTAGGAACATCACAGATGCTGTGTTTGTACAGACCCAGGTGGTGAACACAAGCTTGGCCTCACATACAGCTTGTGCTTAGTGTTCTGCTGCTGGAATTGAACTCGTGCAAAATTCTTTGCTCCCTTTCTCTACCCCAAAAACACACTTCCCAAAAAGTGTCCAATTTCCACCACGATCTTGGGGTTTGCATGTTAATAAAAGCAAAGTTTTGAAAACAAATCAGCATTGCTTTCCCTTTATACCAAAACAGAATGCCTTAATCCTTGGAAATATTAATTTCTACTCTTCATCAAAATGAAATGTCACTGAAACTTTCGCATATGCATAAAAACCCCAAGGACTTCACAACAGCATTTTCAGACACGAGACCTCAGGCCCTAAAGGTTTTCCTCACTGATCTAATTTTAAGCAGTGTCCATTAACACAAGGCCATCTGCGCATTACTAGCACTTTTTTCATTTCTTATCAGCCTTATGGACTGCTGGTGTCAAATGCTTTAAGACTGTTGTTGCATAATTGCTTTTTCCTTAGAGATGTACTGTGAGGTTTAAAAGCAGTTCTAGTGGTTGGAAGGATGTCTTTATTCCATGAAGCCGAAGTGAGCTCATGCTAAATGCTGACCTTCTACGTTCTCTATAACAGGGTGTCTTGTCCCAGAGGAGCTGCTGGCTTACCACTGGAATACAGACATCCTCCCCGTGCTTAGGGTAATAAGGTGTTTTTTCATTCAGAGGATGTTAGCAAGGAGATTCCCCCAGCATTCAATCAAAATCAAACCTTGCTCAGTCTTCAAGATTTGTTTTCAGTCAAGAAGATGTAATAGAGGAGGTTGCATTGGAAGCAGTTGAGCAAATAGTTGCTGCTTCTGTTGCCTGCATGCAGAGAAGACTGGCAGAAAAACATCCAGTGCAGCTGCAGGAAAAAATAACATTTTACATTTTCCCAATATTTTTGGAGGTAAAAAAAGAAGGGGAAAACAAAAATCTTTGAACACAGTTTAAAATATAAGTATAAACACTTCACAAGTTTCATCTTTGCTTTTACTTTTAATTTCCCAGAAATATTCCAGGGCTGGACTGAACAGTAGTCCAGGAGTAGGGTGCTTTGAAAAGTGGTTAGCGGTGAAAATTAGCAGTCTGTATAAAATATCTGAAAGTGACTCCTGAGAACTCAGTCATTAAGTTGCAATGTTGTTTCTGGTTTACAATCAGTTACTTTCTGTGGCAAATAAACAGGATTTATCCTACATATAGTTCGGGAAACAAATGAGTTTTTTATATACATGCTTGCCACTTCATCCAGTTGAACTTGATGGATTTCATCTGCTTCCAAGCTTAGAATCCCTGCTTTATATGACATGCATAATACTATACATGCTGAGAGAAGCCTTTTTAAGTTTTATATGCATGGTGAATTCATTTTTATGTATCTGTTTTGGTACTACCAACTTCATATGAAATCTTTCATGACAGCAGACTGAAGTTTAAAATGCCAGTCAAATTACAGGACCAAACATTTCAACCAACTGATTAATTATATCCTTTTCTTGTACAGCTAAGAAATTAGCTCCTTCAGAAAAGTCAAATATCAAATATGCATGAAGCAGATGAGAAAAAAATCTTACTTGCTTGTTTATCTCAAGCATTTCTTTCAAAATTTTTTGGAGCTGTACAGAATTTAAAACAGTCATGACTTCGTTACTATCAATCAGTTTGGTAACAGTAAGAAATCTGATTTATTAGTTTATTTCTGCAGTAAAATTTCAGGATGCTTCTGAAGGCTGTATCACATGGAATAACAACAAGGAATTTAGGTGCATTTGTATTTGCACTGATCAAAGTGGACTGTACAGTCTCTGACTTGATTACTAATTATCTTTTTATGAAGCTTAAAGAAAAACAAAACCAACTAATTTCCACATGGCCAGAACATTAAAATTCGCCTCCTAACATACTTCTCTTTAGATAACAAAGCAACTAGCACAGAGTGTTTTCTACTACAAATTGCTTGCAGTTATGATAAGGAAAGCCAAAGTCATTTCTCAGAAAAAATGCACCTCTTCCACCACCATCACCCCACCATCTAATTAGGAAATGCCCTTGAGAACTAATTGCCTCTCCGAGTCTTCCACTGGGGCTTTAGATTGACAGGTACTTTTCCATTTACTGAAGGATTTTCCATGCCTTCCACACTAGAAAGATGCTAATAACAGCCACAACACATTCTGAACACAGGTTTGCACCCTGACAACAAATAAAGCTATTGGGCTCATGGCCTCAGCTGTATTTGGTAGGTGGGATGTCCTTGTTCATTAACCACGATGTGTTATGAGTGCAAATCAACACCGCAGATGTTTATTGCTGGGCACAGCCAAACCTTTGTTCACTTCTGTACTTTTAAGTACAGAGACAGATATTAGATCTAAGATCTTGAAAAATTACCCCTAATTGAAGGACACAGAGACACTGAGAAACATGAGGCAGCAAAACCCCATTTACTGAGCCATGGATTTCCTTGTCCTTGTGAAATGGGAGAAAGAAAATATGACTTTCCTCTTTCCTCCTTTTCCAGTGAAAAAAAAAGGGAAGGAACTCAAGTTTTTCTTCCAATACACTCCAAAAATCAAAACCAATTTGTTAATTCTCCTGCTGCTGACATTTCATGGATTTCAACTTTATTTTAAAAAAAATCCTATTACAGCTTGAGATGAATTTAGGCAATGACATGCATACACAGTATTCCATGCACTTTGTATATTTTTCAGGACAAGTGTACCTGTGCTATCCATGATCATTTCTTCAAATAAAGCAGCTTTTCAACTTTCAACAAAAATAGTCTTCAGACATAACAATGACCAATTCCTTGGAGCAATCCTCCTCCTTTGACCACCTGCTAGATAACTTTTCAGTTTGTTTCAAAGTCATTCAGCTGGTACTGACCAGAGAAGGAGAAAGAAGTAAAAGAAGAATGAAGGCTAGGAGGAAGGTGCTCTCAAGGCATCTTTTTTATTCTGGGAGCCTTCCAAAAATCATGTGCAATAGATGGATTCTCAGCAAAGGACTGCACAAGAAGCCTGGCTAGAGGTGCAGCCAGGCAGGACTTGAAACCAAGGGTGAAATAGTGGGTAGGCTGAGAAAGGGAACAAAACCAGAAGCCTCAGGCCATATCCAGACTCGTCAACTGGAGGACACGGAACACAGCATGACACAGGCACAGGACCAAGGACGCCAGCAAGGGCAGTGTGGCACCTCAAAGCTGAACTAGGGACTCACTACTGAGGAACAAGTCAAGGAGACAAGTGAAAAGGACAGGCAGTCTCTCTAAAAATGTTAATTAACTAGAAATAGGAGCCTCAACACTGTAGGAGGCACAGACACATTTGCAAGTGTGTTTTCAAGTCTCATTTAATTTCAGTATACACCCACAGATCACAACAAGAGAAACATATTTTCCAATAGTTCATCCTATTTCTGAACATATTGAATTTCTTTGACATGCTACGGACACAATCTAATTCCCCGGTTCATCTCTCTTCATATTACTCCTTCCCCCTGCAGAACTTGCTGCCTGAACATCACTAAATGTATGCATGCCTGCAAACAGGTATGTGTAATTGTTTTGCTCATGTCACAGATGGTCTGATCCCAAACAACTCGAGCCTGGAAGCGCTGAAATCATATCACCAGGGTGCCATGCCGTGAGACGAGGAAGAGAGGCTACTGCTCAATGTCATGTTACCACAGCTTTCAGCTGCCTCGCATACTCCCAGATTGGAGGGCAGACAGAAAAGCTTGCATCTGTCAGCAGACATCAATGTGCCCAAGGAAGTTAATCTTTGCCAGAGAGGCAGCAGGTTGTACATTGCAGTACCATGGCACCCACTGGACTATCGGAGGAATCAAAGCATTTCTTTCCACCTCCACAATCTATGGGAAGCGGGGCTCCAGTCTCTCTCTGCCAAGAAACAATCTGTTTCAGACACGATCCTGCCACTGAGGGGGAAAAAAAATCACGCCTTGTTGCCATCAGTAGCAGAAATGTTGTAAGTCCTTATCATAAGAAGGCTGTCATCACAATCCAACTTGAGACCCTTTGCTCTCTATCATTATGGCACTTTGCAGCACTGTATTTATGCCTTACTCCAACATATTGGAGAAGAGCACTCACTTCTTTTTGCAGCACTGCTGAGTGTCATCATCTGCATAAAAAAATCCAATTACAAGAGGTTTTACTGTGCAAGAGACATCATCTCCATGTGGAAAACAGAAGTTATTTCTCTAGTTTGGAACTAGCCCTTATAACACTAACATGACACTGAAAGCCAAAGGAAAAGGTTAAAATCATGTCACAAGAGCCTGGAGAACCACAGATATCTTGTAAATTTGATTTTGTGCACTGCTGCAGTTACCATGGTTAAAAGGTCAGCTCTCATGTATTCATTTTCACAGTCACTGTTCAGATTGAAATTTGACCTCTAAAATCCCCCAACACAAGCTGTATTTTTGGTTCTGCTTGTTCATGTAAGTCAAACAGCTGCTGGCTACTAAGCGTTCCGTAAACTGACCTGTTGATACAGAAGGGAGCTGCTCCTTCCCTTCCACCACCTCCCATCCCTCTCCCTGAAACTAGCAGGGCTGTTCACATGTACCAGACAAAACCTTGCCAGACATGGCAGGTTGTTAGCAGAAGGAGGTATGTGAAATAGAAGTCACATCTAGCTGCTGCCCCCTGAAAAATATAATCTCTCTAGTATGGAGAAGTGTCAAGTAGCCAGAGTGATAAAACAGCATCAACTTAATTCAACTGAGAAGCAAAGGAAGACAGGAATCCACATTTCACTGTATGCCTGCAATGGCAGCAACAAAAAATAAATTCACATGAGGGAAAAGCTTTCTGTATGATAAAAAGGAAAAGTACACTAGCAACCTGTCTTTATAAAAGCAAGTGACCTGTAAAAGGGGTAAGAGCTGCACGTACAGTTCCCAGTATGTACAAATGTCTTAAGAGTCAGTGACCGTGATGTAGAAGATAAGGAATGAAAAGCCAGAAGGAATAAACAAGCTCAGGCAGGGACTGCCGTATAGGAGCTGCTGATTTCTTCTGTCTGAGGCTTCTGTAAGCACAGCCCATTTTTCATGGGCAGGCATAGCTCTGCTCTGCAGTGAAGCCTCAGTCACAAAAGAGATTGTGATAGACATTTTTTATGCCAGGACTCCCTGCAAGGAGCAGCCTTTATATTTGACAGGTGTTCTGAGAAGACCGGCTAACACCAATGCGTCCCTGGCCTGCACTTGCTACACATATCTCTGATCAACATCCTTTACAGAGGGAGGCCCTTCTCAGCTCCCACTGCCACTGTTCTTTTCCAAGGGCAGAGACAGAAGGTCAGGGCACAACAAATGGCCTTTGGACACACACATGATGTTTTCTGGAAATGCATAGTCTCGGCAGTATGCTGAATATTTATATAAACAGTAGTGCTTTAGGATTTGGGGGCAGCATGCAGAGCTCTGTTTCACATGACACTGCACAAGCTGCAGGAAGCAATGCTAAAACAGCTGCATGGACTTCCTGAACTACCAAAGGGACAGGTTCTCCCTTTCATAAAAGGGCAGATTATTTCCTCTTTGGTTTGGTAACAAAGACTATGCCTGGAACTGAAAAGCATTACGGCTACAGGAAAAATTTGGAATTTTCGGTATGGCTATTTTTAACTCGTGGAATCACTCTCTTACAATTTTTATAGTAACTAATCTAAGTATGTGTTATTCTCATGTCAAGATCCCAGCTGGATTAAAACATGCTGATATCAATCTGTGAAAATATTCCAAACTAACTCTAACATAATTCTAAAAAAGCATATTCCATGCAAAGCTTCAACAGAAGGGAATACAGAGGCTGTAACAGAGTTTCTGTTTGCCTTCACTGTAGACAAGCAGCAAAGTGGCTCCAGATTCAAAGTTATTTTTTAATAACCTGTTGGCTCAGAAACAGTTCGACCACTCTCTTCATAGTTTACAAAAAGAACGCCCAGGCACGCACCCTCTTGGTACCATTTTGCAACAAATACCCTTGCACATACTTTGATAAGTGAACAGATAACTCCAATCCTGCACAGCTGGTTGATCATTTAACTGTAAACAAATGCCCACCTACCACTTAAGCTAATCTGAACACGATGAAAGTCACCAGCGCCTTTCATAGCCGCTCATCTATGCTGTATTTTCCAGGGCATGAAAAAACCCTCAGTTTTGGTCAAACTTTACATAAGTCTTTCCCTTGCCATAACAGCCAACTGGCACTTCTTTCCCCCAGCCAAAAATTATAATGGGACTAAACTGAAGCTTTTTGTGCAATACAGGCAAACTTGACTACGAAGATACATTACAGCTGGATGGACTTTTGCAGAACTGGGTTCATAGCTTACACCACTAACTTTATTTGGAAACAAGAAAGTTTGGTAGGTAAATCTGCTAAGTGAGAATATCCATCTTATTCCCCCAGAAAGTACTGGGTGGATTTTGCATTTCTTGTGGGAAGTAGGAACAAATGAAACTTTCCACAAACACCACAAACAGCACTGTTCACAAAGTACAATACACCAATATGACCTTTGTGGGGATGTAGAACAGCTAAGCTGTGACATGCTAAATTTACTCCTAAACGGTGATTTATGAGAAAGAACATAATTAAATACAGCTCACAAGTCAGAACTGGTAAAATCTAAGACCCCAAAGAAAGCACAACAATGACCAGGAAAGAAGGGACTTTCTAAAACAACAGCACCTTCCTACCCAACACTTCCTGAATGCTATCCTTGGGCCCCAGAAAACTTTACTAAATAGGGAAGGTATTTTATACAGCCCACATATAACCTTACTACAGCTGAAATGTCTGCACTCAAGGTAAAGCACAAAGCTCTCCTCCAGTGTACCATCAACACTCTGTACAGCCCAAAACACAGAAGAAAGAAAACACATGGTACTATTCTCCCTCCGCTGGGAAATGGCTAAACTTCCTCTCCCCTGAAGGCAAGAAAAGCAGAAGGGAGAGTGTGAGAACTTTACACCATCTTCCATCTGATGCATGTCAGAGCACATGCAGCTTCTTAGGAAAATGTAAAGAAGTCTTGACTGCCTGCAGCAAGAGAGAACTGCCACTGACCCACATGGTCAAGAACAGGGCCAACCACCCCTCATTCCACATAACGCCACCACAGAAGAATTATATTACAGACAGATGAATTAGATTTAAACTTACACAACTCTCTGTTAAATGATTTCTCAACTTTCCACAGAAGAGGTGGTGTTCTGTCCTATGGTTGATCCACCACTTGAAGGTGGGTGAGGGGGCGTGAAAAGAAAGAAAGAAAGAAGTCTTCCAGGTTCTGTGCTATGACAGGGAACAAAAGAGAAAGTCTGCTGATACTTGCAAACTGTTTCCTTTTCTGATGGGACGTTACATAGTGAGAAGCAGAAGCTTCAACAATGTATGGTTTTGGCCCAATTTGATTAGCAGATGAAGTTGTAACTTTTCAGAGTCCATTACAATGAAACTGCCAGAAACCACTCCAGCAAACAGAAGCAAAACTCTGTCCTAAAGAGACTGCAACTGTTGGCTACAAGTTTGCTCAAAGAAACCAGCTGATCATTTCAGTTTATATTCAGCAGATACAACTGGAGAAGAAAATCATAAATAGTCCCACCTTTACAAGCATATGAGAAGCATTTTTCTGCCTCTCGTAAGAATTGCATATCTGGGAGCAGGTAAGAGCTAAAGCCAACGGAAATGAGAAACAAAGTAGGTAAACCAAGAAACCAGTTATCCAGAAAGAAAGTGCATTGAGGGATTGATATTCTACCTCTTCACTTACCCTGGTAAAGCTGAATGAACCTGGGATGTAGGGCAGACGTGATAATCCCATCTGGCAACTCTCTCAAAAATAATTTCAACAGACTGGCTGCTGAGTACACATCACCATCTTTAACAAGTTCCACCTCTTCTCCACGCTCATACTGCAGACGCAACTGCTCCACCATTTTCATGCTGCCGTTTACTCTGAAGAGACCCTCCTGCGTCATACCTGTAATTAAATATTGCATGTAAGACTGATCAGAACTGAGACATCCCAGTGACACGATGAAATAGATATTTAGTGTGAATAATATACACGCAGAAATATAAAAGAAAGCAATCAATACACCACAGTTTAAAAAAAGTACTACTTTGCCCCCAGAAGCCCCCTCTAGTTGAGTAGTTGAATTATGATAAATACCAAATACTAGTGACAAGATCTCGAGGCCTGCGATACTCTTTTGAGAGCCCGCAAAACTCAGTGGCATTGCTGTAACCTCACACTACAGAGAAACCAATTCAGACAGACATATTTTGAATTGGTATCTTTCAAGAGAAAAGGATCCCGCAAAGAACTCTACAAAATAGTCACATGGTTTCATTTTTTGCAAGTAGCCCATTATCTTGAGCAGGACTCTGCCAAACTCACACATGTGACTACTGCCAGCTTCATGTTTCAGGGCAACAGGTTCTTACCCATGACCATTATTAAGCAAAAACATCTGAATATGTGCTGATTGCAGCAGTAACTCCATAATGAGTACTGTAACTTTATAATAGTAAGAAATCTCAGTGAACAAATATGTATTTTGGACAGCACAAAGACTTTGGTATTTCACAATGATAGAGAAATGATATCGATCACCACAGGTTAGACAACCCACACCCAGTGAAGGAGATGTAGAACGAAGGAGGCTTTTACAGAGCAAGCCAGACAAATCATACTATATCTAACATCACTTTCTAGGTATTTGTTGGAGATTCGTAACCTCCTGTGAAGACCCTAAAACTGAACTCAGTAAATTGATTTTCCTCTAGAACACCTTTACCACTACATTCTGCCTTTTCTAATATTGTCTATATTCCTGCTTGTTCTTCTTTAGAAATATAACACTAAAAGGATAAAAATATGTATGGTTTTCATCAGTTCAGACTAGACACCATGAAACAGCAACCTTAACAGAATGCTTCCAGTCCAGGAAATCAAATTTGACGCAGTAGAGTTTGTAGAGAAAAATAATTTCTCTTCTTGGATCAGAAGACAAATGGCTCTAGTAAGGTGAAAAAAATGGACAAGCACTCAAACACTTTACTCGACGACTATGAAATAGTGCTGACAGAGTTTGTATTCCTGTATTCACAATGCAATCCATTCTTATGTGGTATGCTGTGCTGCCACCTCGAGGGCAGAAAACACCTCATCTCAATCACGATTTTCATTTTGTGCAGCACTGAGCGAGCAAAGAATACAGATCAAACTTCCTTTCCTCTTCCTCAGTCATTTACAGAAATAAAGAGAGGTTAGAACATCCTGATAACAGCGATCAGACACTACTAAATACGGCAGAGGGAAACTTCACTTTACCTATAAATTTGGAAATAGGCAGCATAATGCAAATGTAGTTTACGGATGTATCTGCCCAACAGTCAGCTCGGTCTGGCTCTCTGGCCCTCTGTTAAAAATGCCTTCACAGTTAACTTTGCCATTAATTCACAAAACAAACCCTATACAGGCACAGGACACTCATTTCAAAAACTTCTTCCCATGAAAGATAACATCTTTGAGATTTAGCTTGCACTTCTAAGAAGGAGAATGGATTGTATCTTTATTGGGGCTGGATAATCAACTTGGCATTCAGAAGCCCAGCTAATCTTGTTGCAGAGTAGAAAACTTGGATTGTTTAGTCCATATTTGGGACACAGTTGTGTGGGATTCTGATCTTTTTATGGAACAACAGAGCACAGCCCACAACTTGCAGTCAAGAGCGTTTGTCAGCTTCTGGTTTTGATTAAATCCTAATTGATGGAAAACTTTTTCCATCCTTGCTCTTTCAGTGTTCTGGCAAACCACTTTAAGGCAAGTTGAACTAGATCAAGCAAGATGCTGCTGTGTAAAGGTAGGACCACGTTTTAAATTTGCACTGTACCCTAATCCAAGCTAACTTTCAAGCCATGATTGCATCTATCAGCTTCTGAGGATCTATAAAGATACTGTCATGGAATCTACAGCTCTGCAATTGGATTATCATTACTGAGTAACTAAAAGAAAAATCTTAAGGTAAAATCAGATGCAGCTTCTTACAAGATGACATTATCTCCACAAAACCTTTTCCATTGCTGACCAAGTGCCACAGAATACATCTGTGCACCAATGGTGCTCTAGATTTCTACAAGGAGATTCATTTCAACAACAGGAAGTAAAGTCCCATTAAACGAGTGCAAAGAGGAGCTAAGAATTGAACACCTACTTCCTTGAGGGGATTAATAAGTAAAATCTATCTGAGAACCTGTAAGAACATGTACTCCTTTTCAGTAATGTTCTCTGATTGGGGGATGGAGGGGGGTATCCGTGAATACCTCTGCATAGATCCTTACAACTTCTCACCATCAAAAAGTGTTAAAGACAAATGTTTTGCAACTAGAAAATGACACAAACCTTCACGAACAGAATACATTCTATTTATAAACTGAACAGCTTGTTCATTAGAGTGTGTTGCTACTTAACAATGTAGTTTACCTTTATAAGCATCTTAAAAAGTAAGTTCAGCAACAAAGCAGAGAAAAAAAAAAAAGAAGCAAACCATAAACAGTAATATTCTTTGCCTGTGGTTAGTGCCACAAAAAGAGATATGTCTTTCCTTTGAAAAGTTTTACATAAAGAGTGCGACTAAGCAAAAGTGACTCCAATAACTTACCATGCTGAGTGAGGTACTCGACTATATTCCACACAACTATTGGGATACCGTTTTTGCTCAGTCCCTGCTGCTGGAGCTCCAGAAGACTCACACCAAACACCTTTGGACAAGCTGAGTCCCTCTGCTTGTTCAGTGGAAGCACAGCTATCTTTTTCATGTCCTCCTTCAATCTCACAGCCGTTTTGCTTTGCTTAAAGGAGGAAAAAAATGTAGATTAGACACATTAGCTGTAGAAGGTTGCACAGTCAAGCACATGCATCAAAACTGGCTTTTACGCTCCAGAATAAGGTTTTAATGTTACTTTCTTTTAATCTACAGGAAAAATATCTGTGAAGTAGGAAGAGGAAAATGAACAGAAAAAGAAACTAGAAAAGGAACAAGAAAAGAGTGCAGGTAGTCTGTAGTTAATAGAGAAAGACTTTTGTAGGCAAGCTTGTTACTAGAATAACAAGTAACTGAGAGTCACAGGAGACTACTCCTGAAACTCATGAGGTGCACATGGGTTACAAAAGCAACTGGACAAACACAAACAACACCAACACACTACCATTAGTTCAGCCTGTCTCCAGGATGCCTGTCAGGGAGAGTACTCTGGGGAAGGTTTACTACACTCTTCTTCCAAATGCTATTCATTAGGGATTCATTTTGGCCACTGTCAGGTGAGATGGACCCTTAGGAAAGATTTTATGTGATGTTTAGTATCTTCTAAGTCTGAAATTTAATTATTGAGGTTTTAAGCTTAGAAACGGACTATGTAATCTAATCACACGTAATAAGGGGGGTGGAAAAACAACTCCACAATAAACCCTTAATCCCATAGGTTCTTCTGGAGGCACAGCATTCTCAAAAGTTTTGAGCTGCAGTGGCAGAGAAAACATGGGAGGATAGTCAATAAAACCGAGGGGAATAAAATAACACATGACAAATTTATAGGATTGATATTAGGCAGAAATCTAAATCAGCCTACAGCTGACTAACATCTGGAAAGAGAGCTCAAGGCAGAGCAGCAGCATCACCCACCACAGTTGTGATCACACTGCAGGAGCTGGGGGCCATTGCTACCACAGAGTTCAATCTCTTTGTCCACCACTTGCGTGATGCTTAAAAATGAACTTATTCCTACTGTGTTTCATTAACAAACTGCTAGTAGGAACAGAAAGAATACTGTATGGTAAGATAAAAAGTACTCTGACTCCTGACTAAGTCTTGGCACTTCATTGTATTAAGACAGATTTTAGCATGGCATACATGTTTTATTTTAAAAAACCTTTAAAATCTCTTCATTTGTGAGTCCACATTTTTACTGTAGTCTGTAAGCAACATGAACATCTGCATCAGTGCTGCTATTAAGCATGACTGTCCTTCTTTTACACACAAAATGATATGGCAGTTCACCCACTTTGCTGTGCTTTTCCCATTAAACACAGCTATTTGAAGCACATGTGTGTTCTACAGTCCCAGGTCTTATCTGATATTTACAAAAGACATTGCAAACATCATAAATATGTTTTACTATTTGTGAAACAGAATTGCAACATTGCATTATTGTGACCACTCTATAAATATTTATGATAACCAGTACACCCACCACTGCTTGAACTAAAATCTGACCGACATTAAAATACCACATCTCTTTCAAAGAGACATGCTCCCATTCAGGATTAAATGAATAATAAATGATTTTTATTCCAGACAGACACATGCCAAGGGAAAAATCATGTAGCCTAGGTTAAATTCAGAAGACAACAAAAATCCTTTGAGCAGTTTCTGAGCAGCTGTGATGCTCAGAGAGCTTTTCCAATTAAGGCCTTCAATTAGCCTCACAACCTTGCTCAATTACAGCATTTCAAGCCTGTTTCAGCATTCGAAAACCTGAATAACTGAGCTGGACTTACTCGGGAAAACTCACTATTCAAATATGCATGAGAACCAACAGACGTTTCCCATGTTTCCAGAAACATGGGAACTGAGGAAATTTTTGAGCTTGTTTCACGACCTGGAGAGGCTGCGCTAACTAGAGAACAAAAAATTACGTGGTTATCCAGAATACACATCTAACCCAAATCAAAATAAACTCATCCACTCAAAATAGCTCTGAAACAAAGAGTTCAGTGTTAAATTCCCTTATAGATGGAAGATCCGACTTTACACCATGAAAACGAATCCAAACATTAATGCCACTGTTAGTGATCGTAAGACTGGGAAAGAAACTTAAATCATCCCTGCACGATGCCGCCAAAAAGTGCCGCCCAGACACATGGAGAAAAGCTATTTATACGCCACAGGGACGCACTTTTACAGCTCATCTAGGAACTTTAACGCATGGAACGCGGCAGCGCAGTTGCTCTCTGGCTTAAATAATGGAGGGGAAAAAAATAAAATAAAAATAAAAATAAGAGCGAGTGGAATCGCCTTTATTAATCTTCACCTCTCCCAAACGAGAGGGCTGCCGAGAGGGAGAGAAAGGAGAGGGGAGCGCTCGGGACGAGCAGAACGCGCCGGGCCCGGGCCGGGCTCTCCTCCCCTGGCCCCGCAAGGGACCCCGGCGGAGCGGGCGGGCGGAGGCTCCTCCAGCCGCCATCCATACCCCCGCTCCGCAGCCGCTCCCCCG